>JAPTYQ010000016.1:14673113-14700303 GCA_029814465.1 Ostorhinchus cyanosoma | reverse complement strand
AACACCACACAAGAACAGGAAAACACTCCCCTACCAAAACCCAAACAGTTGGTCTCCTCAGACCCCTCCCACATACTAAAGACTAAAAAAAGAGGAGCAGCTCATCTTCTGGCATGGCGCTGTCCCATTGAATTCAAGATTATGTTTATTTTTGCCTGAAATGTTATATTTTCTCAGTTTGATTGTCTGTCATCCCACCCCCGAAGGGGAGCTGAGGGGATTGCTTTTTGTTCAGTTTTTTTGTCTGTCTGTCTGTCTGTCTGTCTGTCTGTTTGTTTGTTTGTTTGTTTGTTTGTTTGCTTGCTTGTTTGTTTGCTTGTTTGTCAGCAACTTTACGCAAAAAACTGTTGTTTGATTGATTTTTAACACTCTGGAAGCGAAACCATTGGTTGAATTCATACCAAATTGGGTTTATAGATCACCAGTAGCCCAGAATAGATCTGATTGCATTTTGTGAAAAGTAGGTCAAAGTTAAAAAAAAATTCTGAATTTTTAACCCCCCCCCCCAT
Source organism: Ostorhinchus cyanosoma (assembly GCA_029814465.1). Lineage (NCBI taxonomy): Eukaryota > Metazoa > Chordata > Actinopteri > Kurtiformes > Apogonidae > Ostorhinchus > Ostorhinchus cyanosoma. The sequence goes on along the minus strand of JAPTYQ010000016.1, from coordinate 14,699,794 downwards.
TTATTTATAATGGGTAAAATTTCACTTGTCAGTAGCAGCAAAACTATTAGCTGAATTCATACCAAGTTGGGTTTATAGATTGCCAGTGACCCAGAATAGATGTGGTTACATTTTGGAAAAGTTGATCAAAGTTCCAATTTTTTATGAAGTTTTAAACTCTTTTTTTCTTCTCCTTTTTATGAGCGAAATGTCAAATGTCTACAAAAACATCAATTTTGTTTCAATTTACTTCAAACTTGGGACATATACAGAGGCATTTGATATGCTGACACCACCACGTGCATAATAACATCAGCTGGATCGATGCCAAAATAAGCTACAATACGTGTGAGGGAGGGGATTTGTTGTGCTTGGAACTATTTGTTTTCTATGTTCTGATGTAAACAAATTATGGGTATATGGCTTTTGAACATCACTGTATTCTGTTTTCATATACATTTTGCTCCACATCCAAACTTTTTGGGAACTGAACTTGTATTTATATCACAAATTTGTCTCAAGTAGCTTTACAATCTGTACAATATATGACAGTCTGTACTTTGACCCTGTAATGTAAGACTAAAGCAAAACCTTTATTTTGTCTGTCTTCGCTCACAGACTGTTCTTTTATCTTACAGAATGTCCTGTGTGACCTTACCCCCCCACAGCCCAGACCGTGATACATAATTGGTTAAAGTCTCCTCATATCTCACAGCTACTGAAACTGTTTCATCCACCTTAGACTCTACAAATCCTTGAATTCACCAAACCCTCTTTGCTCTTTGTCTCACACCCTACAGACTGCTTTGCCCTCTGTGTGTCTGTCTGACCTTCTTGGAAGAATAACCTGCAGAAAGACAATCCTGACTCTTCGTCTTATTTCAGAACCTCATCAAGCCAAATTTCTACAATAACCCTAAGTTCAAATAAAGACAAAAAAAGCTTTACTGAGGATAAAATGAAAAAAAAACCTCAGGAAGGATCATTCTTACATGAAAGGTGTTGAGTGTGCAGATATTCACACATGATGTTGTACACATCAGTGGATATGCAGAACATAATCCAAGAAATGTTAGGCTGTTCTAGGTACCTTCAGTGAATAAAGCCAAGCACTTCCAATATCCGAACCTGGATAAAACAGACAGACATTACAGAGTGAGACCTCCACAGAGGGACAGAGATGAAGACAACATGTGCACAGGAAGAGACAGAAAGAAAAGCAAAACCAGAAGTGAGGCACATCCTCCCCATTCCAGTTTCGCCAAGTCATCAGAATGATGCTGAGGCCTTCACCATGTGTCAACACTATGAGCTGTACTGATGCAGAAGTTTCTCCAAAGGCATTGTGGGAGACACAGGAGTTGACCCCTGTCCAGAGGTGTCAAGTAACAAAGAACAAATACTTCATTACTTTACTCAAGTACAAATTTCAGTTATCTATACTTCACTGGAATAATTATTTTTCAGCCAACCTTTTACTTCTACTCTTTACATTTTAACACAATTATCTGTTCTTTCTACTTTTTACACTTCATAAATAGCCTCGTTACTCCTATGTCATTCTGGCTTGTCAACGTTCACATTTAAAAAAAAAAAAAAAAAAAACTAGCCAGATAAATCACAATCATCCAGATAGAGTGAATATGATTGTGGTTGAATGAGAAGAATAAACCTATACCACTCTAACACCCTATTGGTTTGTACACGATCCATCGCACCTGACTTTTTGCACCATTACGACACATATAGGCAACTCGTCAGCATATCTTCCACTCCATAAATACATGTTAATGCTCAGAAGGACACATATATGGCTCTTTAATACATTTGCATTGGACTAAAATGGGCTTATTTTCAGTGGGCATATATGAAACAGGTAGACTAGTGCATCACAGATTTTTCAACATTAACATTTTAATACATTATAATATCATTATGGTGTTTATAAAAATGTTTTTTGTGGAGGGGAGGGGGTGCACTAGGCCCCTGTGGCACCACCTAAGCTTTTGTCCTAATGGCATTTTCTCCCCCTTAAATTTCTGTTTACACATTAAGTAGTTTTGAAACCAGTACTTTTACACTTTTACTTGAGTAAAAAGCTGGAGTTGATACTTCAGCTTCTACAGAAGCATTTTTAGACCCTAGTATGCTTCTACCTGAGGAATGAATGTGAAACTTTTGACACCTCTGCCCCTGTCAGTGTTGTGCTATAGATAGGCATAAAAAAGAAATAATAATTTAAGTCTTGACTAGGGGTGTAATAATTAAACAAAACTAAAAGAGGAAGTGAAAAATGGGACAATTAAAAAACAATAGAAAAAAAACCTACAATATAATGAATAATTATGTGAATTAAAACCAGGCAGAATTCCAGATAACATCAGGATCTTTATTTTCAAAGTTAATGGTGCACAGTAATGAAGAATGACTTGAAGAATGTCTATAATCTTCAAGATTATAATTAAGACATACACTTATAAAACTAACTAAATGCTAGACTGTGGTCACAAGAGGTACTAACCCCATGGTATTATCTAACTCAAATTCCCTTTATATGTACTTTTTTTTTTAAATTAAATACAAAACAATATAATTGTATTTTGTAAAATATGACTCACAATATATATGTTTATCCATATTATTATTATTATACCTGTAATGTTATATCTTTATTATTATATTATGATATCTGAATCACTACAAATGCAAACAATGTGTGCTGAGAAGACTGGAACTCTGAACTTTGACCTTTTGACCTCAAATTTGCAATGGTCATTATCTATGTGTTACTGAGTTATGTTGCGCACACAACCCCAAATTAACAGATACACATGCAGTTGGACTCAGTGAAGGTAATGAACTAAAAATAAGAGCCAGGCTGAAGAAAACGTCAAACTGTAATAACTTTGGTCATAAAAATGTGTGTGAATTTTATTCGTTGTGGGAAAGCATTGGACATTTCCCCCAGAGCTTATTACCCTGCCCCCAAAGGGGAGGCGAGGGTATTGTTTTTGGTAATTTTTTTTCGTTTTGTTTTATTTTGTTTGTTTGTGTGTTTGTTTGTCTGTCTGTTTGTTTGTCAGCAACTTTATGCAAAAACTACTGTACCAATTTTGCATGAAATTTTTTAGGAAAGGTGTGAGGTGGTCCAGAATAGAACCCATTAAATTTTTGGTGAATGTAGGTCAAAGGTCAAGCTCACCAAAAATGTGCTTTCACAATGATAAGACATAGGGCAAATCAGGTAAAATGTGTGCAAGGGGCGGGGTTTGTTGTGCCTGGCACCACTTGTTAGACTTAAACCTTTGTCATGTGTGTGTATATCAAACTCTGATCAAATGTTTTCATGCCGTGTCTTCCTCCAGTTTAGGTATGGACGAGGGAACACTGAGACCTCATAGGCAAAAGTGATGGCTCTTCCTGTGTAGTTCGATAAGTTTGTGGAACCTAATAGAACCTGGGGAGAAAGAAGCACCCCAAAGCATAGAAACAGGCCCCTTACAGATTTTTATCCCTAACACACGTACTGTACTACACATTACTACTATTTTTTTTTTTTACAATGATTTCATCTAAATTTGTTTTTAAAAATGTGGATGAAAAGATTCCTGCAAAAAGCAAAGCTTAAGAGATGTGTTACGGTAGTTGGCAGCCTCTCTCATCTGGCAAATGTTTGGGTAGGTCCACCCATCTGAGCCTCATGCAGGACCCTTTTCCTGGCACACACATGTAGGCTCTGGCTCAGCCCTGTATCCCTTATTTGGCATTTTCCTCTGGCAGATTAGGCCTCTCCACAGCAGCAGTAGAACTTCTGAGCTCCATCTGGGTCACACTGCTGCCCCTCCTCATTTGCACACTGCTCACAACATCCGCAGCCGTCAGGCACACAGGGGCAAAGGTGCGTGTCACACTCCCTGCAGCCCTCGCCTTCCTTCCACAGCAGCAGCTGACCACGGAGCTCTGGTGGAAGTCCACAGGAAGTGCAGACCCATACGCTCATGCATACACTGACTCACCAGTTAAACTGAGCCATGTTGAAAACCCCAATCAGCACACGGAGCCTGAAAAATAAATGTCCTTCCGAAGAATAAAAATTGGAAGAACAAATGTCACAGTAGAAATAGCATCCCCTGTTCTCTGTCAAAAAGTCACATGGTGTTCCTCCTCTGAGTTTGAAGTATTTCCATCTGCCTCGTCTCTTCTTTCCTCTTTTCAAGGATTGCATTTCTTTTTGGTATTACTCTTATTATTATTACCATGTACCCCTGCTGAATTCTTTTGCCATGTTGTTTCGCTGCTTCAGATTTCCTCATCATCCCCTAGTCTTTTCCAACAAAGACACAGCACTGGCAGTGAATGAAGTGGGCAAACTTCATCCCTCAGGTATCTGCCCGGTATCATCTTTCTTTCCTAACAATTTGCCTGCCTCTCTTCCTGTGCCAGTGTCTCTGGGCAGAACTGGACTGGCAAACCGGCTCCAGAAATGGCACAGGATATAAAAGCTTCAACGCTTCTCTATAACTACACTCAAACATCAAGAGATAAATCAGCTTCCTCTATGAAATCACTGGATGTGCATGAAGAAGAGCATATGAATCTTAAAATAATAGATGTTCAGGGAAATTAGTGATGGTTTTTAAATATCAGGGTAAATAATCTAAACAAAAAAGGTGATCCCTTAAATAATCTATTGATTTTAAGGCTGTGGATTCTGATTACCACTTTGTATAATTTAACACAGTTACTAATCTTCTGTATTATAAATATGCAAAAATAAGTATAAAAATAAGTATATTTTATTTATACAGTATACATGTAGAATAGCATGTAAATCTTAATATACAGATCTGGAAAAAATTAAGAGACCACTGCAGTTTACTCAGAAATCAGCCTTTCTACATGTATGACAACCATTCCATTCCTGTGTCTGTTGAATTCCACACAAGTACACCTTATTTTAGTGAATAAACACCTGATCCATGTCTTATTTAAGAAGGAGAAGTAAAAACCGCTACTGTGGCCGTCACTATCTTCTTACAATAGGCAAAAACAGTGTTGTTAGTACCACAAAAGTAATTGGAATCCAAAACTAACTATTGAAAACTACTGGACTTCTGCTCTGATAATGTTCCCAAACTCTGAGGACTGGTTCTTCTATCAGGACGATGCTCCTGGACTCAGCTAGATCCATAAAGGGGTGGATGACGGACCCCCAGATGAAGACCCTGTCATGTCCAGCCCAATCTGCAGACCTGAACCCACTTTGAAAACTTCTGGAGGAACATGGATGGACACATGGAACACTGCTGAGCTTCTTGAATTTCTACACCAGGAGCTGCATAAAGTCATCCAACAGCAACGGTGGAGAGACAAGACACATGAAAGCTGTCACTGAAAATCAGGGATATTCCACCAAATATTAATGTCTGAACTTTTTAAAACATTCATATTGGGTTGTTTTGAAATGAATATGAACTGTAACTCTAAATAATATTCTTATTTGAAAATTGGGAGAAATGCTGTCAGTAGTTTAGAGAATAAAACTAAAATGTTCATTTTACTCAAACACATACCTATAAATGGTACAATCAGAGAAAGTGATCATTTTGCAGTGGTCTCTTATTTTTTCCAGAGCTGTATACGGAGTAGTGTTTTTCAAGCTTTACTACTATGAGACCCCAACTGACAAAAATACATAAGAACTTTAGCATATACATTTTTATTTAACTTTTCACTGTATGATTTAAAGGAAGAGGGAATGTCTGAATGTCAGTCACAGAAAAATAATGACTGATATTAACAACACACAGGTCACCAACAAAATCAAATGTTAACATATGTTAACATGCGCAAACAATGGAAATTTACTACATTTTCTGCCATCATATCTGTGTCTTTGTCAAGGGAAAAGTCTTTGACTTTTGAGTTTGCACAGTTTTAAGCTTTCCGGGTATTTCTCCATCTAAAGCACATTCAATATCTGCTCTGCACCTCTGACATCAGTGAAGTCAAACATTTTTGAAGTAATCCTTGTATTTAATTTTGACATCATGCACATGGTTGAAAATGAAGGAATCATCAAGGTCAGAGGTACCAAAAGAAGGACATTCATCTTCTATTTTATTTAGAAAAAAAACCCTAATTATTATATCATAGTACTATTTTGCATTTTACTCAGTTCAGAATAAAAAACAGACCTCTCACCCTGACCTGTTCTGGGTCCTGATGGTAAGTTTTGGGGAAACAGAAAACACATAACCAGTTGTCTACAGATGGAAAATATGAAATATGGATAAACAGACCTATTTTGATAGAGGTCAATTTGCTTTTATTGAGCACATTTTGTAAAAAGAGCATTTAATCACCATAAAATGAAGCAATGCATGCCTGAACTAGTGTTTATTTGTCTTATTTCAGTAGCATTACAGTTTAAAGATGCATATTTACAGTTATCATTTTTATGCTTTAACTATTTTCAAACGTGGCACTTTTTCTCCTCTTCCAGGGGGTACATTTCAGGTTGTCCACAGAAGCGCCTTCAGCACAATCACCTCCCTGTTAGGGAATGGTGGAGGGCGTGGCTTCGTGGCGTATCTCTGGCGTCACGGCATGTGAGACGTCCACGTACCGTAGCACGGGCCGTAAAGTAGTCATGAACCAAGCGCGTGTGAACTGCATAATGAAACGCAATGGACAACCTTTAGGGACTTTAAAATAAAAGCATTACTGGATTATTTTTTTTTAGTTTACTACAAGCGTGTTGTTTATTTCCGTTTGTATGAAGAATGAAACGTTACATTCTTAGCATTCAAATAAGACAACACTAATAAACACAGTTATTTGAGGTATTTTTTGTAAATCTTGCAATGCCCATTCTGTGTTGTGCTTTTATTTTGAAAGTATATTCACAGGAAATAAAACACTTAACCATCCATTCCACTCTGTTCCACGTTAACCAGGAAGTAAAGAAATGTTTGAAGCAGAGAGGAGAAAACTTCCCTAACTGGGCTGACGGATAAAGCCTCAGTCATTTTCCTAACACTCCGATTTTATCTCCGGACCAGATTTAGGAAGAAGCTTTTCTGGAAACGACAAATTACACCTCTACCGTTCGTTTTGGTGAGTATTATGCCAAAATAATCTCAAGCATACAGTACAGATGTGGCTTCATTCTCGTATAGTGTCCCAGAAGTTTAAATAATCAGAAGTAATGTATTCAGTATTTACTATGGCAAAAATAGAGTAGTAGAATCATGACAAATTTATCGAATAATTGTGAAAAATGGGGAGGTTATTACCTATGTCCAGAACACACCCATTTTTATTTTTTATTTTGATAATGTTCTCTGAAAAATACATAGAGAATACATGAATACAGTGTGAATTATAATTTAACTTACAAGGTTATGATTACATGTAGATGTGTGAATCTGTTATAGTCTGTGGTTAAATAATTTTGAATCTAAGTATATCATAAAACTTTTACTACTACATGTCCTTTATTGGCTGCAGCATTAGTATTTGCAAGGACAAGAATTCAGATAGACACAGTACAGACATATGAGCGATAGTAAAAGATAAGAACAGCCTTCAACAATGAACACTAATAATAAACTATGGCGTATCCTGCTAGTGTAATTATTTTATGTGGAGACAGGTTGGGACTTGAACATGCTGACGTGGGAATATAGGTGGGTAAATAGGTGGGTGTGACAAGCCTTTAAGGTGTGATCAGTGAGGCTTAAACATAGGTATCCTGTTCTGTAGGGCTGGCCCAGTGCATTACCTGAGGTTATTCTGCTCATGTAAAACCAGGCATAGAATAACCCCAGCAGGGTTTATAGGAGATTAGATGTAATATTGGAGTGTAACTGCAGAGTAACAGTCCTTTCTATTTTGTGACAGATCCAGAGAATGGCAGAGAAGGTGCTGGTCACAGGTGGGGCAGGGTACATTGGAAGTCACTGTGTGGTGGAGCTCATAGAGGCCGGGTACCAGCCAGTTGTCGTGGATAACTTCAGCAATGCTGTACGAGGTAAGACAAACACTGACTGAAGAATTACTATTATCATGAACCTGTTACCATTTGTGTTTGTTTAGTGCTGATAGTAACATTTAGTTGTTATCTTTGTACGTGCCACATCCTGTTGTGGAAGAAGGAGCCGGTGATGTGCCTGAGAGCATACATAGGATACAGAAGCTTTTGGACACCAACATCGAGTTTCATGAACTCGACCTTCTTGACCGAGCTGGCTTGGAAAAACTTTTTGAAAAGGTAAGTAGATTTATCATTCCAATCACTCTATGAAAATTAAATTAATGTTAAAGTAACCTCCAGGTCCATTTGTAGCAGATACACACATATATGATCCAACCCCTTTTCTATAATCACACAATAATGACCCCAATTCTTAGGTTGTATTGTTTTTTTATTTGGACAATAATACAATATAAAGTTTGCTACTCAAAAAGCACTTAAGTGGATACCCTGACATATTATATAGTATTGTGTCTGTCTGTGATTCAGCACTCTTTCAGTGCTGTGATGCACTTTGCCGGACTGAAGGCAGTTGGAGAGTCAGTGGAGCAGCCATTACGCTACTACAGAGTCAACCTCACTGCATCCATGAACCTGCTTGAGGTCAGTTTCGACAAGTCTAAACCTTCATAACTAAATACACGCTGCACTCCTCACTTTGAAATGAGCACTGTTTGCATTAATCCTCATCTTTGTTTGCTGCCTGCATGATGGTGTGTTCATGTAACATTGACTGGGTTGATTATAATACCTTTATATGTGTTGAACTCACTGCATCAACCAACCACAGCATTAGGTCTTACTCCTAATGTGTGAGCTTCCTAACTGGCTGTTGACTGTACGTGTGTGCCATGTTTGTGTGCATCTGCATGTCCCAGGTGATGCAGGCTCAAAAAGTGCACAATCTGGTGTTCAGCAGTTCAGCTACTGTATATGGAGACCCGCAGCATCTGCCCATTGATGAGGAGCACCCTGTGGGTGGCTGCACCAATCCCTATGGCAAGACCAAATACTTTATCGAAGAGATGATCAAGGATCACTGTAAGGCTGAGAAGGTACTGATTAAACTGTAAATCGCCTCTAAAACCTGCACACACACACACATAGATGTACAAGATGTCTCACTTTTGGCTGTGTGTCAACAGGACTGGAACGCAGTACTCCTGCGATATTTCAACCCAATTGGAGCTCATTCCTCTGGCCTTATAGGAGAGGATCCTCAGGGTATCCCCAACAACCTGCTGCCATATGTTGCCCAGGTGATAAGCTTAGAGGATTAAGAAAATATTTAGCTTTGCAGGAGATTCAGTGGAGGATTTATTATTTTTTACATTGTATTATTATTTTGTCCCTAGGTTGCTATTGGGAGACGAGAGTGCCTCAGTGTTTTTGGGAATGACTATGAAACCTTGGATGGCACAGGTACCAGTGAAGACCTTTCAGCTGAAACCCTTAGCATCTGTTATGATAGTGTAACATATATATTCATAGGGCTCTGAATAAAAGGTAAAATATCATTCTGTGAATAAACGGCACCTTTTTTCTCTTCCTTTCCAGGTGTGAGAGATTATATCCATGTTGTAGATCTTGCAAAGGGACACATAGCATCTCTGAAGAAGCTGAAGGACAGTTGTGGGTGCAAGGTACATTCTATTTTGACTTATTTCACACACACATATGTATATACAGTATTTATTTGTGAGCACGCTTCTATGAGTGCATTATTGTTTTGTACCCTTAGGTATACAATTTAGGAACAGGAACAGGCTACTCTGTGCTCCAGATGGTGAAAGCCATGGAGAAGGCATCAGGGAGAAAAGTGAGTGGGACATGAGATCATCTGCATCTGATTCAGTGTGATTTCTGGTTATTATTTAGACCAAATTGTTTTTATGCCAAAATAACCCATGTTAATGTGTCTTCTCTGTAGATTTCATACAAAATTGCCCCACGCAGGGGAGGAGACATAGCATCCTGCTATGCTGATCCTCGTTTGGCTGAGAAGGAGCTGGGCTGGAAGGCTGAATTTGACCTGGAGAGAATGTGTAAGGACAACCACAGTGCACAATTTGAGGGTCATCTTGAAACTTTTTTTCACCAACAAAAGAAATATTAAAATTGTTTTGTTATAGGATTGTTTATTCCATTGTAAATGCCTGATGTTGTTGTAAAGCACTTAATAACTTAAAAATAAATGTGCTACATAAATAAACTTAACTTACTTATTCTTTGTACCTGTCTAAATGTAGGTGTGGATCTATGGCGCTGGCAATCCATGAACCCCACTGGATTTTCCAACGGCACGGCCTCTTGATGCAACCCCAGCTTTATATCACTTCATTTTATACTGGTTTATTTTATTTGAAATCCTATCAAAAATCACCAGACCAAAGCAATGCATTCCTCATTTTGTCGGAGCACATGAAGGGACCTCACTTGTAACTGTTCATTACAAATAGTTATTTAATTTCGTCATGACAATACATGTTATAGGTAACATAAATAAAACGTTATTTTTCTTGTTTTCTCCATTTTGTTATATGTTCAGTCTGACGAGGCAAAAAAAATATTTTCTCTAATAATGTATTAATCTACAAGCCATAAGAATGAAAAAATAAATACATTTTCTTACTGAACAAACTGAAGCCTATTTTTATTTTTATTTTTTTTATTTTTACATGTCTCATAATTGTGTTGAAGTGAGATTATGAGGATTGACATGGATTAAATTTTGAATGAAGAGCAAATAAATGACTATTGTGTACCAGAAGTCTATTACATTAGAAATAATGTTAAATGGCAGATCTGGACAGAAAACCACAGCATGATGTGGCCAGCAGGGGCTTTAGAGTATCACACTAAGGTCATAAACCTACAGAATAATTGTAGGGATGTTTTTTTTTTTTTTTTTTTAAACCTGGTATATCCTATACTGAGCAGAAACAGTCTTGTTCATGTCATACATATAAACAGGGTGCTGGGGCTTTAAATGGCTCCTTGAACCCTCGGGCGCCCTGTTAATAAACACCCACGTCAGCACTGTGCTCCAGTCGCTCTAACCGGGTTTCGGTCTTTAGGGCTGAGCAGGAAGTGCTTGTGTGTGTGTGTGTGTGTGTGGTGTGTGTATGTGTATATGTGTGTATATATGTGTGTGTGTGTGGACCCTGGACGAGAAAAAGGCAGCAAGGGGGAGAAAAAAGACTGAGGAAATTTAAAAGAAATGGATTTAGTGACTGACTTGGGGGCGAGTAAACTCTATCGGGCGTCGGGTGAATCGAGTCTCCAGTGAGTATCGATGGATTTTGTCAGAGGTTTCACGGCGTGGGGCGTAAGCGGGTCCTGCTGACACCTCACGCCTGGGAGAGAGTCGCTGGGTTTGGGTAGCAGGCAAATCCTCCCCGCTGCTCGCTGCGCTCCGGACCTCCGGCTTGAAAAGTGGGGGTGGTCTTGAGGATGAAAACGGGCGTATTACCGCTCCACGTCCTCACTCTGATACAATATCCGAATATATTTATTTATCAACACGAAGCATGCTCAGTTGCTGGAGGTTTGTGTCTATTTTTCTATTGTGTGCTGGCTGCAGCCTGAAGTGGGCGTCGCTCCAGGACAGACTGGGCTGCTCTGGTGCGCCGCTGCCCGCTTTTCTCTCGCAGGACTGCAGCACTCTCATGGCGTTTTGTAGGTCGACTGATGTCTAAATTAACCGGGAACAGCTCGGTTCAGATATCAGACCTGGTTTCGTGCAGTGGCTCATGAGAAGCACTGACTCTTGCGGCCGGGCGTTGCACCGTGGGTTATCGGGCGATGCGGAGCTTGTCAGCATGCATCGCATTATTCTTTTTAGAAAAAAAATAAATAAAAAAAATAATAATGAATGCGTGTGATTCTCAATCCACGTGATGGGTAGGATATAGAAGATGAAGAAGAACTATTCTGCAAATGAGGTAGAGGTAGATTTTTCTGTTTCTCTTTGGACCGCATGTCCGGCTGTGTGTTTTATTTTATTTTATTTATTTATTTTTTTTTTGTTCCATCCACTGCAGGCTTATGTGTTTGTAGCATCATAGATTTAATGCGTTTTGGCGTTCCTTAGGGGTGATTACGGGGTTTGGTCACCCGATGCTCTCTGACTGGAGTCGGGTGTAGCCCATTAGAAGAAACATTTTGATTGAGGGCTCATCTGGCCAATCACAGAGCGATATCAGTGGCAGTGGGCAGGCCGTCTGCGGAACTGGTGCTGGTCTAGTGGAGAAACAAAGGCAGAGGATAATTGACAGCTCCATCAGTGGGGTGTCACTGTGCCTCTAGTGTTACCTGCGTCTGTTGGGTTTGAGTCCTGTCCTGTTGAGCATAAACAGTTACAAAAGTAATGAGGTCACACTCCAAGAGCCTGTTTTCTTTGTTATTATGCAAGTTTTATGGGTTACAGTATTTCAGATTATGAAAATTAAGGTGTTTAATTTAGAATAATATCCACAGTGGTTCAGTTGTTGTTTCTGTTCTGTATATCCAACCATTGTGAGTACTGTCATCTTGTCTCCTGCAGGCAGCCTCAGAGATGGTTCAACACCGCTGACATCACAGTGGCTCACCAAAGCAACCTGCTGAAACAGCTCAACCAGCAGCGCCGCCAGGAGCTTTTCTGTGACTGCAGTGTGCTGGTGGAGGGCCAGCTCTTCAGGGCCCACCGCAACGTCCTGTTTGCCAGCAGCGGTTATTTCCGTATGCTGCTGTCCCAGGGCCCCGATGGGATGTCCGAAACCGTCAACGCCACCTTTGATGTCTTCAGCCCAGAGACCTTCACTGTCATCCTGGATTTTATCTACTCCGGCCTACTAGACCTCACCAGTCACAATGTTATCGAAGTGATGTCTGCAGCTAGTTACCTGCAGATGAACAATGTCATTAACTACTGCAAGAACTTCATCAAATCTTCTTTGGACATCAGCGTGAAAGATGAAGACAATGAACGTTGCGTCAGCCTGTCTGAGACCTGTAGCTTCACTAGTGGCACTGGAGAGGAGACCTCGGACCAGCAGCAACAAGGTCCCTGCTCAGTTAGCCCACCGCCTGCACTCTGGACCCGGGACAGCTCCAGAAACCAGTCTGGCTTTATAGGGAAGGACCTAGACCAAGATGTCTCAGCCTCAGGAATGAAGACTAGTCCAAGTAGCCCTGCTAATGACCTCAGTGCAGAGACCGAGGACCTGCAGGACCCTCAGGATCCTCTGTACACTTTACCTGGAACAGAGCGCCGGCGGAGCAGAGGGGCAGCCAAGAGGCGAGCATCCAACAGTAATCGCTCCAACCAACATGAAGACCTGGACATTCAGGAGGCGAGGACACAAAAAGCTGAAAAGGCAGAGGAGCTGTATGCCACTCTACCACCTATTGTAGGTGTTATTGGGCACTTTAATAAAGGTGAGTCGGGACTGTTTGGGAGAAAATGGAGAAAATAAATTGCATACTTCATCATAGTTCGGTGACAACTCCACTATTGTAGACACAGTGTTATCCAATGAAAGAACAGCAAAGCCTCAGATGTGAACAGCTTCTCTTCCTCTTTCTCTTTGCAGACTCAAACCCCATCATGCGCTTCAAATGCCCCTTTTGTACGCACACAGTGAAGAGGAAGGCAGACCTGAAACGACATTTGCGCTGTCACACTGGGGAAAGACCATACCCCTGTCAGGCCTGCAATAAGCGCTTCACTCGCCTAGAGCATCTCCGCAGCCATTTTGAAACAGTAAGTGCAATTACAGCCAGGAGGAGAAACCTGGACTAATACAAGGTTCAGTCATTTATAATTGTCACAGCACTTTATAGATGTGAAAATTACAATCCTCAAGAACAGGCAGTGTTTACAACCTATCAACATTCAGCGCAGCGGTGAGACAGGACTAAACATTTTCACACTGCTTTTTAGTGCTTGTTTTTCGACAGAACATTGTTATGGTTTCTTATTTTCACACAGATTCACCAAGCCAGGAAGCTGGTGTGCAGGAAGTGTAAGTGTCAGGTGACAGAGGAGACCGGACACGTGGTGTGTGAGGGGACACGACGCTATCGCATGTGCACCGCGTGTATCCAGGAAGTGGGCTGTGACACCATTCCCATGGACAGTCTGGAGGAGAGCAATGAGGAACCAGCTCTGTTACTGGGTGTGGACGGAGAGGAAGAAGGGGAAAGCAAAAGGACCTGGATGGTAACCGATGACGATGACCTTGCCGAAGACTCGGGAGCTGACCTTATCATTCAGCAAGTGGACGACAGTGACGAGGAGCTGCAGTGAAATGGGACCAAAGTGTGTATGCGTATTTATAGGCATGCACAAACATTGACTCAGTATGTGTGTTAAAGCCATTGAAGAGAATTTATGCATAAAATACATTATCTGATCCACTTTTGTAAATACACACTCTTATGATAATTATCATTTTATTCAACTGGTTTATCACTACATTTGGCTAAGTTTGTGATCTTTGTGGCAGAATGGAATGCCTTTTTTAAGCTTCATAAAGAAACGCAGTATCCAAAGCATGCATACTCAATGTTATTTGTTCTAAGTTTCACTTCTGTAATAGCTGTTATCAATATGTTTTTTCATATGCATGGAAAAACCTTTAGACTCAGCAAAAGAAAAAAAAATCAACAAGAACATGGCATAGACTCTGCTCCTGATGGCGAGAGTTGAGTGCAGATTTTCTTTAGATATTTGCACCCAGGTGTCAGAAGCCAACCACCCTGTTTACAGCTGTGTTATATTCTTGAAGCCCGACTGTGAAGGATTCTAACACAAAAATTTTCTAACATTTTGATCATGTTCCCAAAACGTCTATTTTAACGCAAAATTTTCAGATTTTCCTCCATTTGGAAGTTGTATACGTGATTCAAACCCTTCAGTGTCCTATCTTTAATCCACTGATCACCATGAGTCAGTGGGTCAAAGCCATAAGATGGTGGCTATTGTCACCCTGGTGCAAATAGACACTCCGCCTTTATCAGTTTTTCACTATTGCAGTACTTTTCATGGGTATGTTTGATCATGATATGCACTATAATTTTAATTATTTGTTTCTTTTTACTTTTTGACACATTAAAAATATTTTGTATACATTTTTGTGTCTGGTTTTTTCATTGATTCTAGTCCAGTCTTCCATTATTTTTAATAATTATTTCAATAATGTCAGTTGTTATTGTAGAAAATAATTCAGACTAAACAAAACTTATACTAGGAAGATTTTTTAATTTGCACGTATAATATTCACATTATAAATTTGCTATTTTTCATCAGATTGTGTTTTCAGACAAAAACAAAATTCTGGTGCCTTTCAGCTTGACCCATAGGCTTGAGGCAAAAAAAGAACTGGAGCACAATGACAATTTCAATACATTTTAATATTGCTCCAGCCTGTTTTTCCCTTTTTTGCTTCCTATTTTTCATCAAATTTTGTGTCATTTTGTAAATTCATCTTTCATATGAGAAATATAGGGACATTTTAGTGTTAGTAAAAAGAACACACAACATGTTGAATTTTTTGGATGTATGTTATTCGAGATGTTTAATTTATACAGGTGATGTGTAGGATACACGGAACAAAAACTATACACAGTGTAGTAAAAGAAAAAAAAAGCCCAGCGCTCTAATATTATTTTCTCTGTACATGCTTGCTGTGGCATTGTTTTGATAAACTTACACAGTCTCAGAATATTATTTTTTAGGACACATGTTCTTGAACCTACAGTCGCAGAAAAAAATTATTAGACCATCAAAAGTCATCAAAAACAATGGTTATGCAGTCAAGTACTATGTCATGTGTGTATCATGTGACTAAACCAGAAAAGAAAACATGGAATGCCTAAAAGCACTGTTTTTGGCAGTACAGTGCCAAAGCTATTGATGTAAGAACTGAAGAGATTTTGGTTATTATCAAGAAAACCATGGAAAACGGATAGATATCAGCTCTGAAATTAAACTACTATGAACTATTTTTGTTGAGATCATTATTAATCATTAATTTTTTCCACAACAGTAGATGTGTCCAACTGAAGCAACTCAGATCATAACACTGCCCCCACAGGCTCGTGTACACACTAGGCATGATGGGTAATCCCCACCCACTTCCCTTCTCACCCTGATGCACTCACCACTCCAGAACCGGGTCATTCTGGACTCATGCAATCACGTGACCTTTTTACGTTTAAACTCAGACCAATGTCAAATCAGAAAAAAACTGATGGTTGTTTACAAAAATCTAAAGCGACTCATCAGTGTGGGTTAAAAACATGTTACTGCTCAAACATATTAATCACTGCCGCGTTTACACAATAGAAGACTCTGACCTACTTGTTTATTTGAATGTAGGTGGAGATTTTTTGTGTTCAACCCAATTTTGCCATATAATTCAAGTATCATTTCCTGGCCATACCGTCTTTGAACGGTAGGTGTCACCAGTGTGGTGCGGTGAACATGGAGGACGTGTGGGCCGTGGCGAAGAAGTGACGTCAGAGGAGAGGTAGGACAAACATGGCGGCTGTCATGAGGCTAGTAAACAGAAGCACTTTAAACTCAGCAATGGGTCAACACTGCCTGGCATTCAGCTCTGCGGCAAAAATAAAAACGGTGAGTTTTATGGGGAATTTTACTCAGCAGCATCTTATTGAGTCCGTTTAAGAAGCAGCCTAATCCTGATATCTGTCTGCGTTTCTCCCTAATACGCCTGTGTTAACCTAGCTTGTTGGTTGACAGCTAGCAAACAGGGTCAAGTGAATATCTGTTTAGCCATAACGTTAAATATACTGCTGTCTAAATGTGTGTTTGTTTGTATAGGCTGCTGTGAGGCCAGGTCTAGTTCTACCTGAGAAGGTGAAAATAGTGGAGGTAGGACCCAGAGATGGTCTTCAAAATGAGAAGGTAAGTCTCATATCACTAATGTTCCAGTGTTTGTCAGCTGTTAGCACTCAAAAGCCAGAACATTCCGGCATTAACCAGTAATATTACCATCGTTAATAGTGGTGATAGTTTGAAAACCTTCGTTTGTTACAGGGTAGATCATGTATTAAGTAACGAGAGGAAACACTTTAAGTTATGTGCTCAGTTATGTTTCAACTTCCTTGTATTTTTGTTTCTTTCACTCAGACAATCGTGCCAACCGATACCAAAATCCACTTAATAAACATGTTATCAGAATCCGGGTTGCCAGTCATTGAAGCTACCA
Source organism: Ostorhinchus cyanosoma (assembly GCA_029814465.1). Taxonomy (NCBI): domain Eukaryota; kingdom Metazoa; phylum Chordata; class Actinopteri; order Kurtiformes; family Apogonidae; genus Ostorhinchus; species Ostorhinchus cyanosoma. The sequence goes on along the minus strand of JAPTYQ010000016.1, from coordinate 14,682,559 downwards.
GCTTTGTGTCTCCAAAATGGGTTCCACAGGTGAGGTAGATTTCCTTTATCATTTCGATGTAAATAGACAACACACCCAGTTACTTGTTCTTTTGTTGTGCTAATTGCTTTCAGTTTTCTATCACTTTTCAGATGGCAGATCAGGTGGAAGTGATGAAGGGCATCTGTAGGAAATCTGGAGTTACGTACCCGGTCCTCACCCCTAACCTGAAGGGCTTCCAGTCTGCTGTGAGTGCTAAACACCAGTTCCAGAAACATGTCTTATATTTTCTCCATGTAATGCTTAAAACTTTGTTAGAGGGCCTGTAATATATCCTGAAGTTTACTGAATTAAGTGTGCCCCTTATTCACATTCAATATAGATGAAGGCAGGAGCATCAGAGGTAGCCATATTTGGCGCTGCATCTGAGCTGTTTAGTAAGAAGAACATAAACTGCTCAGTGGATGAAAGTTTACAGCGCTTCGACGAAGTTATGAAAGCAGCTAAAGAGGCTGGTGTGCCAGTAAGAGGGTGAGGTTTATTTATTACTTTTTTATTATCAACATTCTTTTTAATAAGTGGAATCATAAAGTGATATTTTGAGAAAGCCTACTTATGTTTCTTATCACCACAGTTATGTGTCGTGTGTCGTTGGATGTCCGTATGAAGGCAAGGTGGCACCTGAAAAAGTTGCACATGTGAGTAATCATGTGGTTTACATCATTTAAAAACACACATAACATAAAGTCAATACAACCACTGTCTGGTCTGGATTAGTTTAAGTGTCAACTGTCTCTTGCAGGTAGCTAAGCGTCTTTACTCCATGGGCTGCTATGAGATCTCTCTAGGGGACACAATTGGAGTGGGAACCCCTGGTAGCATGAGTGAAATGCTGGAGGCGGTGAGCAGAGAGGTGCCCATCAGTGCCCTGGCAGTGCACTGCCACGATACCTACGGCCAGGCGCTGGCTAACATCCTTGTTGCCTTACAGGTTAGATTTCAGTCTTATTGAACATTAGACTGAAAATGTACATGAGTTCTGTTTAGGTCTATGCTGTTTGATGAAGGTAATGATACACACCATAATACAGCATATTTTTTGTAAATTCAGCAAAAATGAATATTTGAAAATTGACGTAGTGAATTACATGGTCAACAATTAAGTTATTTCTTTGTATTCATCCTGTTATTTACAACTATTTTTCAAATTTCCAACAGAATGCAACAAAATTTAAAAAATATGAATTTATAAAATATATAACATAAATATAAAACACTTTGAAACTATAATAGCTAACTCATTAAGGCCTGAATTTTAATTATCATCAAAAACGTCAAGCAAAATGTGTAATATTTAACAATATAACAAATATATTAGGAATAGTATATATGTATATGTGTGTGTGTGTGTGTGTGTGTGCGTGTGTGCGTGTGTGCGTGTGTGCGTGCGTGCGTGCGTGTGTGTCTGTGTATATGCAAATGTGGGACATTTAAGCTGCACCTGCAAAGTAGGGCTCACAATATAACCACTAAACATAAAACTGTCCACATTCATGTCATGTAGAAGAGAACAATTCGTTATCCAAATTATGACTTTTATTATTTGTTACCATGTGAAATAAATGCTTTTCTATCACATCATCAGCATTGCGGAGATCCACTTGTGTGTGTGTGTGTGTGTGTTTTATTATTAGTGTAGTGTTTACAATTTTTTTTTTTCTTTGCAGATGGGAATTAGTGTTGTAGACTCATCAGTAGCTGGACTTGGTGGCTGTCCTTATGCCCAGGGTGCCTCTGGGAATGTTGCTACTGAAGATGTTGTCTATATGCTTCATGGATTAGGGATTCAAACAGTAAGTCATGTTGTTCCTCCCATTTTTCCTACCCATACAGTACATTGGGAGGCATTGTGCTTGTTACAGCTCTCTTTAACTGTCTGTTTTCACCTCAGGGAGTGGATCTCTCCAAACTGATGGATGCCGGAGCTTTCATCTGTCGAACCCTCAACAGAAAGACCAATTCCAAAGTAGCTCAGGCTACCTGCAAACTGTAGGTACCAGCCTGCAAACGGAGGACTCTTTCACAGACTGTCAACTCCAACATAATCACATCAACCTGGAGCCATCGTTATTGATCAGTTCTCCCTTTTCCTTTGTTTTCATTGTTCCGCTATCTTTCTGAAAATATTTTGTTGGTATTTTTTATATTTTTTGGATGGTACTGACCCCTTCATTTTAAAGTATCAGATGATAAATTCACCCTATGATAGCATAGCTGGAACGGTGCCTTATAAAAAAGTCAGTCTGGTTATACAGATTATTCCTGTCAAAAGCCTCGGTTGGGCAGTTTTAATGGTCTGCGTACTTTACTTTCTAGGCTGTGAGGAAGCCAAGTTAAAGAACAGTCTTTATTTATAATAAAAGATTAACCAGCACATTGTGCGAGGGATGCATAAACTCGCTGTTGAAGTCAGAAAAGGCAGAAGTGTTGTTTTGATTTTCATGGTTCTCCTTATACAGTGATCAGTGTCTCAAAAACATTCTTCCTCAGGAGCATTTGTAGAATCTGTTTTAATGAACCTGGGCATTGTGGAAAAAATTTATCTGCTGTATTACACTGATTATATTTTTTTTATGATTTCTTTTCTTGTAGTATATGTAAGATTTCTACTTTTATTTCATTCTTTCAGTATTTATTTTTAAGGTATCGGTCAGTTAACCTGTACAAATCAAACTAGAGCGTGACACTAATACGTTTCACATCTGAAAATTGTAACATCATGATGACTAGTTACTTATATTTACTTTTGAACTATGTGAAATATTTGCCTTTCTCATGAATAAATTCACAGATAACTGATATAACGCCACCACAGACCATTTGACCTAAAAATGTTTATTTTTCCTTGTCATCTGTGTACCTTTAATATATACAGTATTTTTTCAGTTTGCTGCAGAACTGATTCAGAGTAAATAAAAACTGTGTTCTTTGCCACACCTTGTAAAAAACCTGAATGTCAAGTCTGACAGGCAGACTGAGATTCTTACTGGGGGCCTTACCAGCACTGAGAAGATATGCACCTTAATACAATAAAGACAAAATAAGCACGTCAAAATGACTCACACCAAACTTATAACACGGAAACTGCAAATACTAGAAAACCTACCAGACACACTGGAAAAAAATCTAAATCTTACCAAGTGTATTTTTCTCTTTTCTAGTCAAAATATTTCATCACACTTAAAATAAGACAGAATTAAGCAAAAAAAAAAAATATGCTAATGGAACAAGTGAAAATTATCTTGGTAAAATTTCTTAAAATAAAATTTTCAAGATCTATTGTCTAAAAATAAGTTCTAGTGTCTCACTGAAAAGTTCCTCTTTAGGTGATTATGTCTTATTTTAAGTGTGATGAGATATTTGGACTAGAAATGAGAAAACTACACTTGGTAAGATTTAGATTTTTGCAGTGGACTGATTATTTGTGTCTGTACCAGTAAATCTAAGTCCACCCCTCACTCTGAAAATTGAAGTTTCTACTATTTTAATAGAAAATAATTGATGTAACACATATCACACAGTATCAAAATACATTCACTTTAATATATTTAAGTTTAAAAATTACATTATAAACAAGTGCAGTAATACATTTCCACCTGACAGTTCCATGTGGACAACGGGAGAAAACCAACTCTGGCTGCGTCGTATTTCCTCCTGATTCCCCCACTGGAGCTCATGTGTTCCAGCGCTACCAATACAGAAGTAAACAGCAGCATTCCTTTCTCCTTATTTAAATCAACAGTGGTCTTGGATGAAGCTATATTGTGTACAAGCGAGTCAAAGCACTGGCAGTTTAGGTACGTGGCTGTGCAGCAGAATCCTGAGACCGAGCACACGCATGTCGAGGCTCCAGATTAAGAAATATACCAATGATATATGTAGTTTACCACTGTCATAAATCTTATCCAAGAATATTAATGCAGTTTAGGCCAGTTTTCAACCTTCAAGTATTACTCAGCCATAACGTTATGACTGTAGAGTTTCCACACTTCGGTGTAGAGTCATTTATCTTTCTCCAGTGGCTTCGGCTCTGCTTATGAGGGGGATTGGGGTATTAAATTGAAAAGATAAAGCCATGACTTAAACCTCAATAAATGAACAGATTAATGAAATGTGCTCGTAATAGTGACAACATTGTCCAGTCAACACTGTAGACAATGACAGGTTGGGTATTGAATACTTCTGCCAGGTGTGTCCTGCCTTCTCTTCTTTCCCTCCTGTGTCAAAATTCCAATAAGACACTGAACTGGAATGTTGTAATATGGGTGAAGGGCTGAAGCTGAAAAGGCACAAAGACATTTCCTGTATTCATCAAGAAAGCCACGTATTAAAAACATATCAGTTTGGCTCTTGCTGACTTGATGTATTTGTTATGGATGTTGACTTGGAAACCAAAGTTCACATGCTCAAAAAGAGTCTAGTGTGTGGACACAGGGGCCCACAGGACAAATCCAGTGCTGAATGACTCATCTTCAAGGATCTGACGTATCCTGCAGTTTGGCTCAAAGTTCTGAGTCCGTCAGTGAGATGTGAAGTTGAGTCCTTGCCAAGTTGTTACCCCACTCTCGATCTGCAGTCTGATTTAGGTTTTCAATCACGAAGTAGTGGACAGATTAGGAGCAGAGGCTCGTATCCTCTCTTCCAGTTTGAGCCCAGATGGCCTATATGGAGCCTTACATGCGGTCTTGAAGGACGGAGGCTGTTCCTTCAGGTCTCTGTTCGACACGGGGAGGCTGCCGTTTTTAAAGTCGCTGTAGTCCTCATGATGCAGGTTACGATTGCGCCTTTTAATCTTGTTTGCACATCGAGTGACTCGTTTGGAGATGAGATAAATGATCTCACAGATGTTCAGGACTATGCAAAGGGCTGAAGCTCCAACCATGAAGTAGGTGAAGACCTTCTTCTCGGTGGGGTGGCCGATGTAGCAGTCCACCGTGTTGGGACAAGGCGACACCTCACATTTGACCAGCGGGGGCAGGTAGAAGCTGTCGTACACTCGGTGGAGGATGTACAGGAAGGAAACCTCGATGCCTGTCTTGACGAAGAGGCTGATCAGATAAGTCCACCACAAGCCGCCATGTTTCTTGCCTGTGTTGTTGTACAGCTTGGCAGTGTCCCCGTGCTTGGCCTTGTACTTGCGCTCACGGTCGTCACGGTACGCCACATGCATGACCACCATGAAAGACGGGCAGGTGACGAAGATGAGCTGCAGGGCCCACAGCCGGATGTGGGAGATGGGGAAGAAGAAGTCGTAGCAGACGTTGGCACAGCCAGGCTGCTTGGTATTGCAGTCAAAGTCTTTCTGCTCATCGCCCCACACTCGCTCCGCTGCCACCACGTACACCATGACCCTAAACACAAACACCACAGACAGCCAAACCCGCCCAAAGGCTGTGGAATACTTGTTCACTCCACTGAGGAGGGCCTGGAAGGTCTTCCAGTCCATGTTTTTGGCTGGAAGTCAGATGTCTCCACTAGTCAAATCTGTTCACTGGAGAACTTTTCTTGGTTGTTGCTCAACTTTAAAACCTGTTTGTGACACAAAAAAAGAATACATGAGCATTCACATTGGGAGCATTAGGTGTCACATGATCTACAGTAGATGTCTTTGATATAAAATACTCTAGTACTCTGACTCAAAATGACAACACCATCTTCTCAAGTTGATTAATGGTAAAAACATGTTAAGTATACATCATTTCTCTACTCAAGTATAAATGTAACAACAGCCATTAACAATGACAGACGTTTGTGCGCAGGCTCGAGGCACGCGCTCCTTAAAGGAAACAAGTTGGACAAAACAGTATTTGGAAAAGAAAAAAAAACATCTACGCATCATAAAAAACTTCTTACACGGACATAAACAGTTCTCATTTAAATATATTAAATCGTCTTGTGTGTATCTGTGATCATTAAAAGTGTAGTTAATCCTTTGAATCAACACAAGTATTCAACAAAAGACAACCTTTTACGCACAGGCAGCAGATCTGACTTGGCCACATTTTCTTGGCAGATTTCATCCGACATATGGCTTCTATTCTACTTCCAGTCAGAGGTAGTGATTTTCAAAGACTGCTGTGTAAAAGCCAAAGCGTCAACTATTTTAAGAATAATCATTTCCAATCTTTCATAAAACGGAAACTAAAAGGAAACGGATCTTTATCTTCATCTCCATGCGCTTCAAAGTGGATTCTAGAGGTTTTTTTGTACTTACCAAATGAAGTTTTAATCCATTATAACATGAAAGACACGTAACCATACATATTTCCACTGGGTTTCTTGCGGCTTTAGTGTCGTTTTAGTCATTGAACGCACACATTTGGTTTCCACCGACAGGTAGAGGAGCGCAGCGTTGAGAAATGCGTCTGTGGGTGTGGTTAAAGAAGAAAGACTGGAGTTGCCCTCAGTGTTCCTCACTCTTCCTCCCTCTCCCACTCCCTCTTACACCCTCCCTCCCCCTGTGTCTTCTTTTACACTCAACTGTTAGATGGCAAAACAAATATTTTTGCGTATTACAGAAAAATGAGAGGAGTCTGCCTTGGAGATTTGAGATCAGTGTGTTTAGAAATTGGAGTGAACTGAGAATAACAGAGAACCAAAGTGAGATTTTTTAATTAAACTGTCCCATGATTGCAATACATAACATATAAAACTCACTATGAATGTATTAAGCTGCATACTTTCACTGTTATATTACATCATATTAACCCATAAAGACCCAAATATCCATCACCGACCAAAACCATCTACTGATTTAAACAGTTTAATACCTGTTGAGCCACTAAACCTATCAATATATATAAATAATTAGTGTCAAATACAGTTATTCATCTTTTCATGGTCATCAAATATGACTCATTTGGACATTCAGAGGCTCTGCAGTGACCATGGAAACACTGTCATCTTCTACAACATTGATTCACCAGTAAAAATGCATGGATTTGGATCAGTGATAGTGGATGGAAATGCTTGTTTTATGTTCAATTACTGATAGATTTGGCTGAAAAAGTCACTTTTTCTGCAGTTTTCTCTGTTTTTTTATATGTATATATAAAACTCAACTTTAATCTGAGCTTTTATGAACATAGTAGTAATTTATTCGGTCACTGATTACTTTAAACAATAAACAAATACATCTCCGTTGTTTCATATACAATGCGACTGAAAGGGTTTAGGCTGAACAAAGACTTATTTTGTCTAACCCTATTTACATCTACATGATCAGTGAATTATATGTAGGAAAATATCTGATTCATTTTGATAAAATGCAAAATACAGAGGATAATATTATAATAAATGCTGATAAATCACTCAAGAAAGGTTAGATATAGAGAAAATTTTGTTTGGGAACTGACACAGAAATATTGCTGGGTCTTTATGGGTTAAATATTATGTCACAGATAATAAATTCAAATATGATTAAAATAAAGAGATGTCAGTGAAAGGGATATTTATGATAATCTACCCTCAAAGACCTAAAACTATTTTTTGGTGACTTCCAAAAGGATTTTTTTCCCTCTACATTTAAGTGATTTATCACCAGATATTATAGTATTCCTTACTGTATTTAATAATTTTTTATTTTTTTGGCGAAAATGTGGTATTTTTCTAGCTATTTCTATTTTTCTTTGCATCATATCAAAACACAGGAAATGGAAAAAAATATATATATCAGCTGAACATAAAAACAAGTATCGGCTGCAACTGTCATTTGTCAAACAATGGGTTTTACTGGTGAATCCATGCACACAATGGAAGTGTTTCCTCATTCACAAGTGTCTGATCATCCAAATAAAACAGACCAGATACCAGTGAAAAGCTGAGAAACAGAAACTTATTGGAACTATGTATACGTATTAGTGATTTGAAAGTTATGTTATTATGTTACTTTTGGTTCCTGGTGACTCTTGAGGTCTTTGAGGGTTAAAGACTTTTAGGGTAACAGCTTAAGGCACATTATCTCTCATATTAAACCCCCCCCCCCAGCTTCTCTGTTCCGAACTGCTGCTGTGTTAGATTGAACTACATTAGAATGGTTAGAATGGGGCCTTGGCGGAGGAATGGCCTTCTATTTCGTACCATGTTCCCAGGAGTGAGGATGTTTCTTTGTCCCAGCTTGTTTCTGAATACTTCACATAGGCAGACACACCCTCAGGTGAATTACGTGTTTTGCTGTTGTGTGTTTGGAATTGTATGACTTAGGCAACGTTATGTTCTGACAGAGTGGAGAGGCTGAGCAGCTTTCAGAAAACAGCGAGAGTTTATCATGTCCTTGTCCCAACATTCACCAAGTCTAAACCTGTTATCTGTCATGCACAGATTTGCGCCGGTCTTTCGTAAGAACCTCTATTGTTAATTTTTTTCCTTACCTTTTTGTAACACCAATAAGTCTGCAAAGAATGGTGTATTGTATTTCCTTTTCTTTTCTTTTCACGCCTATACACTGTCCTCAGATAGCACAGTTCATGAATGAAAAGCTCATCCTCGTCAGTAGTTTTTGTCTCTTTTGGCACTTTTACACCCAAACTATCTGCTCTATTTCAGCGACTGTTTCTCCTTCAAACATTTAATTGTTATTTTCTGATAAGAAAACAGTAATAAGCAGTGTTTACAGGCTCTTTTCAGCCCCTAGATGATATAAAGAGCATCAGATATAAGCTCGGTATTATGCCATTGCTGTGCCAGAGCATGCTGGTTTTTGCAGGTCGATGCTTGCATTCAGTGTTTGAGTTATATGTTTACTTATTACTATAGCATAAAAGACTTTTATTCTGTGTTTATACAGCACTAATTTCAAGTCAAGACAGGTATTTGCAGAGCTCCATGTCACATACTGTACAATATCAGAATGGACTTTGCAGACCGAGAACAGCAGTATTTCTTTGCGACGATGCACTTTCAGACAAATCACTTGATAGAGGTTTTCTGTGTAAACTATAGTTGTGTCTAATGTGAGAATACGTTTGAGATGCCAGTTTATATTTCCAGTAGATACATGACAAACACAGCCCACTCAAGTAACAGTTTATATCCAGTTCACAGAATTCCTTGTATGTGTTCACATCCCTGGTTGATAAATATAATTCTGATAGAACCCAACACTTTAACCCTGACAGTAAGTGGTTAGTTGTTTTTCCCATGGGTTTAGACCCTGACTGCACCACAACACTTATCATATACAAACCACTCAAGAAACACATCAAACCAGTCCAAAATGAGTGTACATTAAAGTCTCAATACTCCAGCACCAGGTCCATTAGTGACCACATTGACAAGCATTAGAAGAAACATGAAACACCTGAAGAAGCACTTACTACTGCACAGGGAATGATCTAAAACACATCAGAAACCGGTTTTTAAAAAATAACATTTCTAGGCCACAGTCATTGGCAACCCATCAACAAAAA
>JAPTYQ010000016.1:14651179-14663981 GCA_029814465.1 Ostorhinchus cyanosoma | reverse complement strand
CATATCATTTCTAAAAAAAAAAAAAAAAAAAAAAAAAAAGGCAGACCTGTGAAACCAGCATGTCCACTAAGCTTATCATCACACAGAAGCATGAGGTGCTCCATGCTTTCCTGATAGACAGCTGCAGTAACTTATTAAAACACCAGCAGAAGACATGACACCCCATACCTTCACTGACTTGGACTTTGTGCCGGCCTAGTCTTCTGTCAAACTCTGGAACTTTGATCACCAAATGAAATGGAAAACTGACTTTGATCTGAAATGAGAACTGTGGGTGGGCTGTGGTCCAGTTTTTCTTCTTGGTTCAGAGGACTCTTCTGACACAGTGTCTGGTTCAGGTGTGTGATGATGCTCATGAGGTGCAGACTCCAGCCTCAGTTCACCCTTTGTGAAACCCCCTAAGTTATTGAACTGGCTTTGTTTGACAGTCTTAATGCTGTGGTTGTCCCTGTCTCTTGTCCACCATTTTGTACCACGCCGTTCCGTACCAGTCAATGTTCCATGAATATGCTTCGATACAGACTTATGTGAACACCCAGGCCTGTTCAGTGATCCTGTGGTTCTTCCTCCTTAATGGAGAACATTGAGTGTCATCTGGTCAACTGTCAGGTCAGCAGGCTGTGGTTGTGTGTAGTTGTATGATTTTTATGTTGCAAAAATAGTGATTAACTCGAGTCAAAATCAAATATCCTAATAATTTTAACGTTTTTCTGTTTTTGGAGCTGTAGGCCCTAATTACCAAAAATTAACATCAGAAATCCTTGAAACATTTTAGTTTACATGTAACAAATGTAGGATGCATACAATTTTTATTTTCTAAAATAGCTGTTGAAAAATACTAATCTTCTTTGAGCTGTGCCTGATCACTGCTTCTATTATTACTGTGTAATTACAATATAGAAGACAATTAATAGGCAGTGCACTTTTCCATTCCAAATACATTACAGGAACAAGCATAAAGCTGTGGTTTCTTTACTTATAAAAGGAGTTTATTGAAATATTTACATGGCAGAAAATGTGGGTTCAAAGTGAACAGACCATAAACATACTGACGCTGAGACATTCATTGCCTCCACACACACAAATAAACACTCTTTTTGTTAATCACGCATATTCTCCACAGTCTGAGATGATCACTTTCTGCTTGGGTTTGCCATCTTTTGTTCCCTGAGCCTGTGAGGAAAAAAAAGGAAACAAATTTAAAAGATGAACAAATAGATTGCCAAAATATAATTTTCTTGGTATTTCACAACCATATTAAAAGACTAGAGGCAAGATTCGTCATAATGTGATTGTTTTGTGCAATATTGCGCTGTGGTTATCAAGGAAAATGCAGACATTACTCATTAGGAAATGTCTAGTCAAGCATACAAACTGAAACTAGCATCAAAAATAAGAGCTAAACAGATGACAAAATGTGATTTTCATTGTGCAGAATTTTTATGTTCTGTGCCCAGTTTCACTGAATCCAAAGTATTAGAAAACAGAGGTTGGATTTAATTTCATGATTTCTAATATTAGATCCCCCTAAATTCTTTGATTAACCACAGCCCTAAAAATGACATACATTTATTCAAAAACAATGTATGCATATTAACATGAACCACTATAAAATGTTTCACTGGATCCTTTAAATAAAGTAGCAGCTACTACACATTTCTGAATAATATACTGCTCAAAAAAATAAAGGGAACACTTAAACAACACAGTGTAACTCCAAGTCAATCACACTTCTGTGAAATCCAACTGTCTACTTAGGAAGCAACACGGATTGACAGTTAATTTCACATGCTGTTGTCACATTAAACTACGTAAAGAACAAAGTGTTTAATAAGACTATTTCATTCATTCAGATCTAGGATGTGTAATTTTAGTGTTCCCTTTATTTTTTTGAGCAGTGTATCTTCTTGCTTTAATTCTGATTTCTGTTGTTCATATGCCTATTTTATCCATGACAGAGCAGATGAATGGAAAGGAATATGGCTAAACTGGTGTTTAACTAATAACCAAAACAAAAAAATTTAATTGGATTGTTATGATGCTGTGGTTAACACTGGATTCTGAAATTAATTCTGCTATTACTGACTAAAGTATTTATATAGAAAAATCTGACACAAAGCTGCAGTACACATCTTTACCTCCATTGCTCGAAGTACATCCATCCCCTCCACCATTTCACCAAACACTACGTGCTTTCCATCCAGCCAGTCGGTTTTATCAGTGGTGATGAAGAACTGTGAGCCGTTGGTGTTTGTTCCTGAGTTGGCCATGGAGAGCTGCCCTGTGCACACAAGAGACAGAGTCTGTCACTCACAGGAGCTACTAGAATACACGTGACACCCCTTAAAGCATCCATTAGACAGACAATATTTGGTCTAGAAGACTCCTCACCTGCAGCAGTGTGTTTGAGGACAAAGTTTTCATCCTCAAACTTCTTGCCATAGATGGACTTTCCACCAGTGCCGTTGTGGTTGGTGAAGTCGCCTCCCTGACACATAAATTGAGGGATGATGCGGTGGAAGCTGCTGCCCTTGAAGCCAAAACCCTTTTCATGTGTGCACAAGCAACGGAAGTTCTCTAAACAAGACACAAGAAAAGACGTTATATTCTGAAAGCAATTCAATCAGCTACAGCAGCTACGTTGTGTAGTTTTAACAGATTGCAACTGGTAAGCACCTCTATAAAACCACTGCAAACACACCTGCTGTCATAGGAACAATGTCAGCCCGGAGAAGAAAGCGTAGTCTTCCTGCAGGCTTGTTTCCGATCTTGATGTCCATGTAGACCTGAGGATTAACCCTGCCCTTCTTAGCTGGGGGCTCAGCCTGAATTAAAAAGACCAGATTACAGTTATTATTAAATATCAGAATTGTCAGCATCCACAATGGAATTGTAAAGGAAGTCATCTCACCTCCTGTGTGGCAGTGTTTGCCGACTCTCCAGCCGCTGCCTCCCCCTCAGCCTCCTCCACCGTTTTCCCCGAGAACTTCTTCAACCAGTCGTCATCCGACCACACTAGTGGAGAACCAAGGTTCATGTTAGAAGAAGTGTTTCCATTGACAGTCCAGGAAAAGATGTCTGTGAGCAGGTTTTAATTCATTACCTGGCCGAGATGAGCCTTCTTTGATTCTCATGGGCTTAGCGATGTTGACCCTGATAGTCCGGCCGAAAAGCTCAGATTCATTCTATAATAGAACAAATAAAACATAGATCAACATAATAAAACATCACTTATCAGCTATTGTGATGCAAGCTCAAAAACAAAATATATGTTCAGAAATATGAACCACTTACCATGTTATCAATGGCTGCTGCTGCATCCTAAGGAGAACATTGACTCATTAATGAAAAAAATGTATACATGTATCACAGAAGATCAATTATGGCCAAACATCCCTGTACTGTGTCTATGTGTGAGTGGGACTGCAGAAGTCTAATGTTTACCTGTATTAAAAGAAAGACTGAATAAAGCCGTTTACATAGGATACAGGTAAAACTATTGCATGTATTCACTGTTGACATGATAACACTTAACACCACCAACAACTGCTACTAGTAACATCCAATTCCATCTATCTCTCATTAAGCCACTGAGCACTTTATGCGTCTGTGTAAAAGACATGTTTTTATGGCTGGATGTAATTTTTACTCAAGCAGCTCAACTGCACTGGCTCACAGTTAACTTTAGAATTGATTTTAAGATTTTACTGGTCACTCTTAAAGTGTGTCTGGGTCTGGCTCCTAGTTTTACATCTGAACTGTTGACCTCCTACAAGCCAGCTCATGACCTTAGATCCTCAAATAAGAGGGTCACACCTGAGTCAAGACACTCGGATGGCAAAGGCCTCAACTCTGGAATAACCTGTCCAAAGAAATAAGATGTGCACACTAAGTAGCCTCTTTGAAATAGCTCTCTAAAAACACATTTACATAGGTTTGCTTTTATGTGATTTTTAAATTCAGATTTGTTTGCAATTAAATTTTTATTCTGCTTCAGCATTTTGTATTCATTTTATTTAACATACTTATATCATTGACTTAAGTTACTCCAATCTAACTGGTTGTATTTTGCATAACCTTATGAAGTTTTAAGGTTTATTCGTTCCTTTCATTGCTTTTATCACCTTAGTGGGAAACCACTTCACTAATATCAATTTTTGTTTAAATTCTTTTGATTTTATAAGTATTTGCATATTTGCCTGTAAGCCTTGTTCAGTACTGTTTTATTGATGGGTAACATACTCATTGTTTGTATTGTTTCTTTTGTTGTCAAAGAGCATTTGTAAAAGTGCTATATATAAAGAGAGATTATTATTATATTAATGTCATAATACAGTAAAACATGTGGAAGATTTCCTTAGACATAACCAAGGTCTGTGTTTAAAGAATGTTGGCTGATATGGTCATACAGTTGCATTAATATGTCTGTTTGTGTAATATGTTCTTCATAGTGTTGTATTTAGTGGTAAGAGCAGAACGTGGACATACCTCTGCCAGTTCAAATTCAATAAAGGCAAATCCTCTGTGTTTTTCTGAAAAGTAAACATAAAGCACATTAGTAAACTAAGGAAAATGATAATAAATGTGCACCTACATGGGGTTTAAAGCCAGTTACAGTCATAATAATCAGCAGAAGTTGTGATGTTACCCGTTTCATAGTCTAAAGGGATCTGGATATCTGTGATGTCTCCAAACGGGATAAACGCAGCGTGTAACACTTTCTCATCCACCTCCTCTGCCAAGCCACCTGAGAGGAAAAACAACACTGAGACTGAGTTTGTAGATATTAGCAATGTATACGGAGAAAATCAGTTAAACAGCAGCATTTACACTATTTTGAAAGGTCATTTATTAATATTCTGAGCAGAAATGAGGGCTGTGAAGTAGTGTTGCATTCATGAACTAACGGAGTCGGGAGCTACCAAAGTAAAACCTTCAACAGAATTTGATGCTCATATTTATTTTTCTTCCAAGTTAACATGTGTCATAGTGAGTTTAACACTCGTTCTAGGACAACTTTTATATCGACAAAACTTAGAGAGTTTACATATTTTTTGTTGGAGTGTTAACATTATGCCGGGAACACGGCACGATTCAAACGCATCCTATATATTTTTCTGTGTTATACAGACTTCAAGCATGTTAAATCGCACCTAAACTGATATACTATAAGCTAATGCTCATAGTTTGTTGGCAAGATATACTGAAATAAAATAATTTCAGGGAAAGTTTATAAAAAGTAGCATAAACTCACCAACATACAACACTCGTTTGTTAGCGGCCATATTGGATTTAACCTCTCAACTCTGACCCCGCAGCTTCTCATTGGTCCACTGTCTCTAAAGCCCGCCCCTCTGGTTTAGTTTGTTTTAATGCCACCTGTTGGACAACCTCAGTACTGTCACTATGACCACAGCTAAAATAATTTTATGCAGAATATTGATGTTTATTGATCCAGCTCACTTCTACTCAGCATAAATACAGGTGCATTTCTTTTAGCCTGTATAACTACTTCGAAGAAATATTGCTGCATTTTATAATAATGAAGCAGAAGGGATGTCATTTGGAGCGTTTAATAGGATGGATTTCAGGTGAAATAATTAGATCATTTGCTTTGAATTTAACCAGAACTAAAATATCTGTTTGAAAATATCAGTTTTAGATTTTTTTTTAATCACAAACCTTTTATAGCAGTCATTGTATTTATATGCAAATTTATTTCTCATCCGTGAATAACATTTTGCAAGATACACCTTCTTTCAGTGCAAATGGATTTCCCCATACTTTCCCCCTGCTCTTTTTTCCCCAGTGACTGTTAAATATTTCATTGGTTCTTACCCCAAGTTCTCTATTTACATGCAATAAGAGTGAAATTATTCTGAATATAGTTGGTTTCTTTCTGTATATCCCCCCCAAAATAAAACATGCACACATGAACTGTGCATATGGTGATTGTGATGCAAATGACATGACATGTAATCTGGTTTAAAAACTTTTAATGAAAGAAAAAAAGCCATATTTACATCAAATCACATGGTTGAAAAACTGTATGTATCCATGCATAGTGAGCTCTCAGTTTATTTGCTTTGCATGTCATTAAACTCACTCTCTGTCTGTAAAGGAGCATTAAGTAACATTAAAACAAATCGGGTATTTCCTCACAAAGGTTTGTTTACACAAATTAACCTCAAATTGACTGTGACTTATTGTTATATTTTACACTATACATAAGATTTTGTCAGTGTAATCAGTAAGGGAACATATATTAGACTAATATTTTTTTTCCACAGTTCTGCTCATTAAAAAGGCAAATTGAGGATGGCATTCTATAGGTTTACTTTGGATTTTTAATTTATTGGTTGATATATTGCTATTGATAAAGCTAAAAATCCAACCGTACACACTCAAAACTTAAGAAACAAAAGTATAACCATTAAAGTAACACAAGAGTAGCAAACTTTATATTTCATCCCTTTATTTAGAATACCACACCCATGATAACATGATGGGATGGAGGATTTCACCATTTCAAATCAAACATGAAATTTCCAACCAAAGAAAAAGAACAAGGCTCATTTTCCTAAAAAAGGGCTTCTCTCCTTCACCACAAAATGAAGGGCCTTCATTCAAGATTCATTTGCATTATTGCTTTTTTGCAGTTTACACATATTACAGAACTAGAAAATTATGAACTGTAATTTTTTTTTTCAAAATGTTCAAGTATATTTTTTAAAATGTTCATTTTCAGTTTTTTTTCTTGATTTTTATTTTATCATTAGAGGACTCAGGTTTTTTGGGATTCAGTGTAGTGTTCTCTCCATCTCTGCTCATTTATCTGTGCCCTGGAACAAAAGAATGACTTTTTATTAGTTTCATCCGGCCCAAGTAGTCGACATATGTGTATAATAAGTTAAATAATACAACAGCTTATGTGGCATTATACCAATTTATTACAGCAGCAGTCTTCATGATGTGGCTGCAGCAGTGGTAGTAGCCAGACCACCCACTTTCTGTGTGGCATCTTTCTTAGCCTGGTGGGCCTGCAGCACCGCGACAGCTTCTTCCACCTGAACAAACAGTAACAATAATCAGAGAACGTAACCTTTAAGATGAGCAGATCGTTTTAGAGCTGATGAAATGAGTTACCTTTGAACGCAGAGATTCATGGGATTCCAGCATGTGTAGTAACTCAGAGTTGTCAATCTCCAGCAGCATGCCAGTGATTTTTCCTGCCAGGTTGGCATGCATGGCCTGAATCAGAGGAAACAGACGCTCTCCTGTTTGGAAAATTAGAGGCTAAATTAACCTAATGAAACCTGGAATGAAATAAGGGTTGCTCATTGTGAAAGGGGATTCTTACCTAGCATCTGCTTTTGCTCCTGTGGAGGTGCAGCAGCCAGCATGGAGGCTGTGAGAGGCTCCTGGCCCTGAACGTGAACAGCTGGCTGAGACTGAGAGGACACAAAAAGGACATTTAGAGGCTGGATACAGCTGAATGGAAAGTGATGTGATTGGCCCTTGGGTTCATACCTGCTGTAAGGCAATAGGTTGAACCACCTGTGGGTTGGGGTTACGGACACCGCTGGCGTATTTGTAAGGAGGCATGGCTCTGGGACCGGGGACTCCCATCGAGGGACGAGGAGCCATGTTCTGGCCTGAAGCTAGCAGAAAGGAGAAAATAAGTAATACAACTCATACAGTGTCTTTGCAACCACACTTACCACTACAATTAAACAGCCAAAGCCTGAGTAATTGAGCTGCTGTGGATGATTTTAGTGTGAGGTTATCTGTGGATGCACCTCGTGGGCCTTGTGCTCCACCACCTGGAGTCATGTGTCTGAGGTTGGCCCGAGGACCTGGCTGACGCAATGAGCCTGGGATGCCTTGGAAACCACCTGGAAGTTACAAAATGCAGAGGTAAAACATGAAAATTGGTTTCATAGAGTATAATTCCTAGATTAAGACAGATGTGGCTTCATAAACTACTGTGTCCTCACCTTGACCTCTTCCTCCTTGTTGCTGCCACCGAGGATTGGGTCTCATTTGGGCCAGCTGATTGGGTGCATAGTATGTAGTCCTATTCTGGGCCTGTAAAATATATTAGCATATATTAATCTAATGCATCCCTAATCTAAATGTATGTTTTCTGAAATAAAAACAAAGAGTATGACATATTTTTAATGGAATCTCAAAGATATGCTGAATAATCTCAGGAGAGTGCAGTTGCAAAATACGTTTACTAAATTTCTAAACTACTGAAGTTGATATCATGTTAATATACAGAGGGAAACTATAATTTTCTCACCAGGGTTTCCGCAAGTTGCGACAGTTTGAACTAAATACTTTTTGTAATCATAATGAACATAATTTATGACCCATTTCACTATTTGTTTCTGTTGTACCAGACTGATGTGGCATTTTCTAGTGACTTATGGTAGTTTGGCTTTTCTGATATACCTTGTGACTCTAATGTCTTCATACGAAAATCTCCTAATTTTAACAATTCTGTTCAAGACATTTTAAGACCTACACTTCCAATTGTTGGATTTTAGACTCCAGACTTAACAACACTGCTCACCTGTGGCACAGCTGGCATGAAGTAGCCACTAGTGGGCTGGAACTGATTAATGATGGCATTTGCTGGCATGGCCCTCATGCCAGCGATGCGCTGCATGTACTGGTTGGTGAGATGGGCTTTGCGCTCTTCTTTACGCTGAGCCAGAGCTACATAAAGGGGTTTGGAGCCAACAATACGTCCGTTCATCTCCGTCACAGCTTTAGTGGCCTCCTCAGGGGAGGAGAAGCAAACAAAACCAAAGCCCTTGGAGCGACCCTCCTCAAGCATAACCTAAAAAATAAATAAATATGCCATGAGTGCAAGGACAAGTGATAATGCCTTGAGCTAATGTCAGATCCTGCTCACCTTCGCACTTGTAATGGATCCAAATGGAGAGAACTCCTTACGCAGTTTCTCATCATCTATGGTGTCATCCAGGTTTTTAATGTAAAGGTTAACTCCCTGAAACCACAGACAAGCAGCCATGACACGTTATTGTCTTTTAGTGTCAAAATATATGATTGACAGGCTCAGATTGATCCATGGCCTAGTTTCTGCAGACCTGATAACGGCTGATCCTTTCTTGCTTCAGCAGCTCAAACTTCCTCTTCAGCTCCGCCTGCCTCTCCATCTTCTTCTGAGCTCGGCCCACAAACACAGTTTTGCCGTTGAGTTCGGTGCCGTTCATGTCCTCTACAGCCTGAGGATGAAGAGACTCGGATCAGAGGGAAACCCATGAAGACCCAAACGTCCATCAGCAACCAAAACCATCAACTAATCTAAAATGTTTCATACCTGTTGATTCACTAATCCTATCAATACATGTAAATAATTGGTGTAAAATACAGTTTGTCATCTTTTTATGGTCATCAGATATGACCCATTTGGACGTTCAGAGGCTCCATAGTTACTGTGGAAACACCATCATCTTCAACAACATTGATTCACCAGTAAAACCCATGGAGGTGGATCAATGACAGTGGATGGAGACACTTGTTTTATGTTCAGTTAATGATATATTGCACTAAAAAAGTCAGTTTTTCTTCAGTTTTCTCTGTTTTTGATATAATAACCCTCAACTTTAATCTGAGCTTTTATGAACATTTATACAATCAGTGAATTGAATATTGGAAAATATCTGATTTTCACAGAAAAAATGTAAAATGCTGAGAATTATTTTATAATAAATGGTAAGAAATCACTTAAGAAATGTCAAATATAGGGGGAAAAATCATTTGGGAACTACCACAAACGTAGCACTGGGTCTTTATGGATTAAGAAGGACTTTTATAGACACATTCTCATGAGGCTAATGTACCTTGTTAGCATCCTCGTGCTTCTCGTAACTGACAAACCCAAAGCCTCTGGATTTGCCAGTGGGGTCCGTCATCACCTTCACGCTGAGTGTTTTTCCTGCAAATTCAGTTAAACACATATGACTGTAAGGATTTGAAGAACTACATAACATTAGGATTTGGAGTCATCTAATTTCAGTTTACCATATTTGTCAAAAAGCTCCTTCAGCCGCTCATCGTCCATATCGTCCCCAAAGTTCTTGATGTAGACATTGGTAAACTCTTTGGCTTTAGCACCGAGCTCAGCCTCCCGCTCTTTGCGAGATTTGAAACGTCCGACAAACCTGAGAATGGAGGGAGAGCAGCGACACACACTCTTACAAAACAGTCCTGACTGAGCTGGAAAAAAAACAAACCAGGACCCATTTTATTTTGACCTCCGTTTTTCCGATCTAAAACAAGTGGA
Organism: Ostorhinchus cyanosoma; assembly: GCA_029814465.1. NCBI lineage: Eukaryota > Metazoa > Chordata > Actinopteri > Kurtiformes > Apogonidae > Ostorhinchus > Ostorhinchus cyanosoma. The sequence goes on along the minus strand of JAPTYQ010000016.1, from coordinate 14,653,663 downwards.
TATCGGCGTTTCCGGATACAGAACGTTTTTCCAACAGAGGAAGACCTGACGCAAGCAAGTCATGTGTAAATGTACATTCCTTTACCAAAAACAAGGACAACATTCACAAAGACACAGATACATTTCATCATGTGACTCATCATTCCTGGGATAAAAACAAAAACATATATATAAAAAAAAAACATTTAACTGCTGTTAATATCACCAGAAGCAGGCAGATATGTTGGCATGCTAGACAACACAGTGACAACCATGATAATTCTTGGTCCAAAACTTGATGAGGTGGATGGAGAGGGATGGAGGAACAGAGTCTCACAGTACAAAGGAAAGCTGAGGAGGACCAAATGATCTTATATACCTTGCTACGTGGACCTCTCCCCTTCTGCCATCCAGTATTGCATTCCTGCATTCGATCCATCACTAAAACACACAAGCGTGGTCATACACACACACACATACAAGCACTCGAAGATGGGTGACCAGCAAGTGGACAAATGAGGCAACAGAAAATGCGACTGGTAGGAAAGATCGGATTGAGTACGTTTTTAGTTTGTTATCAGTCTTTTAGAGGTTTATCTTCATACTGGCCAGTGAGAAATGAGCTTATTAGTCATATTATTCACACACAAACTCAACCAACTGAAAAAAGACACGAAAAGTCAGTTCACTCAACAAAAGTGAAGAACAAACAGGTCAAGTTTACACATCAGACACAAAATACACTTTATATCAAATAAAACACATCTGTACGCTACGTCTGGATGATTTAGAGTCGAAATTAACTAATGCCGCTACTGAATGTTGCGTTAACATTAACTGATTTGTCTAATTAGGTTTTACAGAACAAGAATAAACCCCAAAAGAAGAGCTCCAAGATAATCAGACACTCACACCTTGCGGTCATTCAGAAGCATGCCGTTCATCTTTTCAATGGCACGATCGGCTGCATCCTGCGTCTCAAAGTGGACAAACGCGTAACCTTTGGAGCCGTTTTCATCGCAAACCACCTGGACCACAAGAAGACAATATGTTGAATGTGCACACAGTAGAAAAACATCACACACAATTCATACTTTACACATTTCGAGGAATAATCTGATTTCCAGTGGTGTGTTAAATATAAAGCTATTCAACAGTTGGTTCAATTAGCTCAAAAAATTTGGATATAGCATCATTTTTCTCAGTTCTTCCAGAACCTGAGCCATAAATCTGTACAAAAGCTACAATATAGAGCTGTTGGAAGTTAGTTTTTCCCCCTCATTATTATAATGCTCTGTGTGCCCTTTGTAGGCAGACTGCAGTGACCTTCTGGTGTCTTGTCTGACTTCAGGAAGTCACTGCCCCCACGCAGTAAACAGTCCAGCACATAACACCCCTGTGAAACCACAAATTGTCACAGTAAACTCCCAAAGAGGGTCTTAAATTAGAGGCCTTTAATGGTGCCAATAGGTGTTGAACTGTTACTTTTAACACTGCTGCAAATCTGCCTTTTCATCTTTTCACAAATGTGTAATTTAACACACACAGGTAGAGCAGATGGGGAACACAGCAAGGATTTAACTATTTTGTTACAAAACTAGAAGAAATATGTTTAATTGCTCAATTGGAAAGAATGTTAATTGGGAAATGCGTGTTTTTATCTGCACAACAGCTTTAAAGGAGTGATATTTAGCTTTTTTTTAAAAAAAAAACAAACATGAAATTCTGTGTTTTAAAACATTTCCCTGTGCTCTACATAAATTGTAAATGCTCTGCTTGGGTCTGAATTCTTCATTAATTCAACTCCACAGGTCCATCTTCAACCCTATTTCTGAGTAATGACACCAGAAAGGTGGTTTTGAGCGCTGGCCCTTTAAATGCTCATGAGACACTTCAGACCCCGCCCCCTCCAGGTTGTTGACTGTGCTGCTCTGTCCCATTCAATCAACAACTGAACATTTTATTTTAAACATATTTTCAGTCTGGACTACAACTGCTGCTGCTGACAAACAATTATGTTGTACTCTGAGAAATGTTTGTCGGAAGTTTTGACCTTATGTGTACAAATGTCATGACGTAACTAGTTCAAAAACGTAACAAATTAAGCAGGAATTAAAACAGGTTGTAGAAATCCACTCGATTTTTGCCAAAATGAATATAAAGATAACTTTGCAGCACCCGGAGGGTTCCAATTCAAACTTTTTGAACTATTGGGGTCCAAATACACAAATAAATGCACCAAAGGCTAATAAAAGTGGGTTTTGCAAAGTATGACCCGTTTGACAAAATTTGCATGTTAGTTATTAGTCCAGTAAAGTTAACAGCCTGTCTGCTGTTACATTTGCTGCTCTTTTTCATGTGTTTTTGTGTTTTTATAACGTCCAAGCTTCCAGTCACTGGGTTCAACTGCTGTGGCGTCCACCCACTGTGACATCTATTCTATTCTATTCTATTCTATTCTATTCTATTCTATTCTATTCTATTCTATTCTATTCTATTCTATTC
>JAPTYQ010000016.1:14563984-14594274 GCA_029814465.1 Ostorhinchus cyanosoma | reverse complement strand
GATAGATAGATAGATAGATAGATAGATAGATAGATAGATAGATAGATAGATAGATAGATAGATAGATAGATATTCACGTTATACACATTTGTGGCATTTTACAGTAAAAATGATATGGCAAGTCTAGAGGTGTTTGCACATGGTGTGTATTTAGATTACTGCTGTCAAAACACACGTGAAAATATCCTTCCCCTCTACTAGACATCACAGTAATACACCACTTAGGATGCCGTTAAACTCCATCAAGAAGAAGTAGACACCACAGTAGGTGTAGTACTCGCTGCTTCCTGTAGGGGCGCACCTCTCATTCGGCTCCAGTCGCAGCATTTCACCGGAGCCACACGTCTCTCTTAACAGCGCCTGCAACTATCACATTTCTCCGATAATGGACGCGGGATTCTTCCGCGTAAGCTCTTTAATCTATTTTGTCATATCTAAGTATACTCCTGTTCAGTTACACAATGCTATATTTCTTGTTTGGATGGTCAATATTTGCAAATGCATTTAGATTTATGACGAACCAGTTGGAAACGGTGCGGCCAGGACTCCGACTATCAACTGATGAGTCCTGTATTTTTGTTGACGATATTCGTCATGTTTTGTTTATTACCGTGGACCATAGCTCTTAACCGACTTAGTTTTAATCAACCTGTTTCCGTGAAGTCTTAGACTGTGTACATAGCTTCGCATTTTTAGGTATATTTACTGGTAGACACACTTGCAGGAAATAGACAAGCCAACTTAGCAAGGTAGCCATTGCTAGTTCGTTAGCCTTAGCTAAAGATGGCGCCCGGGCGGTGCTCCGTTTCTGTATCTGAGCTAGTCACGACCATTACACACCAACATTAATTTAAGTGTGACTGTTAAAATAATGACACTTGTGAATTTTGGAAATATATCCATGCCAGCAACTGTGCTGGCATGGTTAAAATTAGCCAATGAACTGTAGCTAATATTAACTTGACGCTATCAGTTTCCCTGGCAGGATTAAACGGCTAACCTTAGCTCATTAGTATTGCTGTCGTATCTGAGTCACTTTGACGGTTCAAAATGTTTACATCGATGCTAACTTTATGGATCGTGTTGGTATCCAATAATTAAAGCTAATTGCGTAGTTTCTAGTAACAAGTCTGTGTTTTTGTTTGTTGGTACAGCATGAGCTAGTAGCAGCATGTTACTTCAGTAACGCTGCGCTCGGCGCACGTTGTCTGCAACTTAAAGAATGTTGTTTGAAGCTAAGTACATCTGTAGAATTATATTTATACATTTTCATTTCATTGTAGGGCACAAGTGCGGAGCAAGACAACCGCTTCAGCAACAAGCAGAAGAAACTGCTGAAGCAACTGAAATTTGCAGAATGTCTGGACAAGAAGGTATGTTATTATTAACTTGAACAATATTATATTTGGTTGAGTTTTTACTGTCCTGACTAATCTGTACTTATGTTACTTGTTTTACTCTCAGGTGGACATGACCAAGGTGAACCTGGAAGTCATCAAACCTTGGATTACCCAGCGAGTGACAGAGATTCTGGGATTTGAAGATGATGTCGTCATAGAGTTCATATTTAACCAGCTTGAGGAGAAGGTAATGTCTTTAATTGTGACTATTGTTTTGTTTGTACAAACTGCTATACAATTGAGGGTATTGTTTAGTGCATAAGAAGGAGAATAAGAAAATAATGCACCCTAGTCAAATTTAATTTGAAGGCTAAAGTAGCAGTGGGTGTAAAACTGATTTTAATGACATAGCCATGTTTTGCTGTTATTTGACAAAGTGCCTTTATTCAGCAGTCTTCTAATGATGATGTGATTTATGATTTAAAAGGCCTGAACCAATATGGATGTTATACCTTGCATCAGAAGTATAGCACCAACACCTAATTAGCTCTCTCCTGAGCCCAAAGTCACTGAGTCCAACTCTCCCTTCATGATGCAGTGTGTGGTTTGAGGTGAGTTGTATACAGGGATCACCAGTATCATGTCAGTGAAAGACACACCTGATCAATGCCATATTCATATTCTTCGTAGGTAGCTACAGTGCATCAGGTTCAGATCCCTTTTAACTACAGCATGAATAATAGGTTTAAAACAGGATAGATATAAGATGATATCATAGCCCCTAGTTAAGAGTAATTAATCAGTATTTTACAGAGTGACTGAGAGCAATAGAGCGCCAAGCTTTAAACCATAATTTCCCCCTCAAGGTGAGCTGTTTTGTTCTTCTGTCCGGTTTTGTCTGCTGTGCCTAACCACATGTAACAGCGATATTTGGACCTCATGAACACGCCATCGTTGTCTGCTTATTATAAAAAGCTGAGAATTTCAGCCTCTGCATGTCAGTAAATACAAGATTTTACTGCTTGTGTTGTCGCTGTTGTGTCTGGTTTAATAGGCAGCAGACTCTTTTCTTTTTTCAGCAATAGGAAATTATGCTTTTCAGCTTGGTTTTAAGTTGAATTACTAGTTTGTATAAACATCTGTAGTAGTTACATTTTGAACCATAGAAAATTCCTTGCTGTAAGTAGAGCTGTAATGTTAGCACCACAGATGTTATGGATTTTATTTTTGAAGACTGAGTTGCACATGTTCCTTAGGGCCACAGGCCACTTTATTTAAAAAGATTGATTATGTCCAAGGTTTTCTTCCTTTTAAATATACTCCGCGCCCTTCTGATATGTGAAGCCACTTGGAATGTCTGGGTAATGTGCAATTACACAGCCAAGGTTTGGATGTAGTAGAATGTTACTGTAAGAACTGTAATTCTCTAAAGATGTTGAAGGCCATTATATATACCAGGATTAGACATTAAATTATTTACTGTACATCCACATTTTTATATTTTGACCTTTTTTTGTTTTTAAAATGCTTACTGTAGTTTTTGAGGGGAGGGAAGGGCTGTTAAAGCTAAATTTAAAGTTTGCATTTTCATTATGACAAGAAAAGGTAATTTAATTGAGATTACGGTATCTCATAATAATTCTCACTTGTTGAAATAAAACTCTTTTCTTGTGTAACTGTGTACTCATTATTGCTTGTTCGTCTCTTGCAATTTAGATAAATGATATAACATTAAGCTCAAGGTGGTTGAGTCTCAAGCAGTAGGGAGGCGGAAGCAAGCCAAGGGAGCTCCGTGCCCACTGATCCCACGGGACTCACTGAAGACACCGGAACTGTACTTACAGTGTTGGGTTTTAACGCACTCTGTATTGTGGATATTTGTTTAACTCCTGAAGTGTAGACTCTGGGGAGACTGGATAAGAATGGGTGGGCAGGAAATGTAAACTATTGGGGTTATCATCAAGGAATTCAAATAATGGAAAACATTGAATTAAAGATTTTATGATTGTACTTCTGGGGTAATAATCAGAAATAAGCAGAAGAGCAGTATTGCATGCCATTTTTATAGTGGTAGATATGTCTCCCTTCAGCTAGCTCGCATTCTCAGTTTCATGAGTCTGTGAGTAAAGTAAAAAAAAAAAAGTCACATTTATTTTGATAGGTTATTGATTCCAGTATTGGAATCAGGGATGCTAAATATTTTAGTCAGTGTCTTAATTATTTGAGTATGCTTAACTACAATACATAGTCATAGCTAAGTCAGGACTAGAAGGTAGGTAGTCCCATTTGAGGGACCCTACCTCCCCTATATATTCTGTGTTCCATTATTTCAACGATCCTACTGTCTTTTCTCTCCCCCCTTCGTGTGTGTGTTGCAGCATCCGGACAGCAAGATGATGCAGATCAACCTGACAGGCTTCCTGAATGGGAAAAATGCCCGGGAGTTCATGAAGGACCTTTGGCCCCTGCTGCTGAGTGCCCAGGAGAACATTGCCGGCATCCCATCTGCTTTTCTTGAGCAAAAGAAAGAGGAAATTAAGCAAAGACAGGTGAGCTTCTACATAAACTAGAACGAGGCTTACACTGTCGGGGGCCAACAGCAAGGGTATATCCCTGAAATCCCCCCAGTCCTCTGCTATAAAAACAAATGAACAACACAACGTACAAAAGATACCTACTTAACTTTGGATGATCAATATATCATGTTTACACAAAGGATATCTGGCCTGAATAATATCAAAAAAATATTTGCTGAATACTCAGAAAAGATATTAGATATTTTTTGGACGATCAGTATAAACCAAATTTGAGCTTTTTTGGCCTACTATTTCCTTAATGTCAAAAACAGAAGCTCCCCTAACCTTTTGGGAAAAAAACACCACCTGGTGTCAAAATATGACATCATGTAAACTCAAGGTAGTGGCATAAAAAAAGACAATTGTTCAACATTCGATATGAACTCAATTTGAGGTACATTGACCTGATAGTGGCAACATTCAGGGTAAAACAATTATATCCCCCCAAAACTCCATTTCAAGGACGTGATTACATCTCAGGATAAAAGAATGTAGGCCGTGTTTACAGATAAACCTAAACTGAGTATAAGTTGTTTTTATTTACATGAAATGCATATCTATGAGAAGGCAAAGTCAATTGAATGAAATTCATTTTAATTGGAATTAAGTGGAGTTTTTACTTGTCAATTTTCATTGTCACTCTTGCGCCTGGTATGCTGCCCCAGCAGAGAAAGGGAAAATAGTATCATGACTGCAGATAAAGATATCTGATAGTGATGACTGATACTGATGTGGTTGTTTCATGTCCTGCAGATTGAACAGGAAAAGCTGGCCTCTCTGAAGAAAGTGGATGAGGATAAGAAGGAAAAGGACAGAGATCGGGCTCAGTCTAAGAGCCCAAGGAGGTAAATCTTCAGATGAGCGGAGGATGCTGGATGTCTGTATTTTCTACATAATGTGGAAGCTTATGCTGTCTTTGCTCCATTTTTGGATAGGCGGAAGACAAGATCCCCATCACCTCGACGAAGGTCACCATTAAAGCGGGAAAGGAAACGTAGCCCCTCACGTTCTCCAAGGCGCAAACCTAGTCCTGTTGGTGCCAGTTCACCCCCACCACCTCTGATGCAGCTTCCCACAAAACCTTTGGAGCAGCTCATGGAGCCGGACACATCAGGAAGAGGCATGCCAGACCCAGTCGTCCAGGAAGCTTCTTCCACATGGTTAGTTTCATTGGTTTGCATCTGTAAGATTGACTTGGTAACATCCATGGTTGATGGGTGAATAATTTAAATGAAAGTCCTACAATTTAATGTAAGGGATTACTCCAAAAGCAGCTACTTTGTAACATTACACAGGTATTATTTGTAATAGCATTCTTTTCCTGTACTTTTTGTGTCACAATAACTTGCTTATAATGTGTATTGCAGTGACACAGCTGTAGAAGTGGTGAAGGCAGACTCAGTAAGTGAAGTTAAAGAGGCCTCTCCAGAGAAGACTCACAAAAAAGAAGACAGACCCAAGTCTCGGGAAAGGGAGAAAGACAGTAGGAGGGAAAGACCTCACCATCGGTCCCGTTCTCATTCCCGCTCTCGCAGGCGACGCTCCCGTTCAAGGTGATTTCTAACAGATGTAGTACTATACTAACCCAACTACTAATGTGATGGAATCTTCTCCTTCAAAAGTCTTTTTTTGGAATTATTTTTAAGCATATGTGTTAAGGCTGTGGAAAGGGCTGAGTTTCCTCCTCATATCTCTGTAAAGTTCACGTTATTGACATTGAAATGTCTCCTGTACAGGTCTTACTCCCCTCGTAGAAGACAGAGTCCCAGAAGGAGAGTCTCTCCTCGTCGCAGAAGCCCACCTAGACGTGGGGCCACCAGCTCCAGACACAGACATAGACGTTCTCCTGTGCGCAGGTTAGTGACGTGAGGCACTCGTACAAATACTATAACATCATGGTGTCATAACCCATACTTACCGGTGCTTTTGAACACAGTAAATCCCACCTCTGCAAATGTTGAATTACTTTTCAAGATGTTATATTTGTGTCCTGCAGGAGGCGCTCTCGTTCTGCTTCATCATCTGGCAGCAGTTCTTCTGGTTCTCGCTCTCCTAAAAAAGCAATGAAAAGAATATCAAGCACACCACCCCGAAAACAGATCCATCATGGTGACACTTCGATCAGCCCTGCAGGGAAAGACAGACGGTCACCGTCTCCAAGGGCCAGAAGGGGCAGAGGCTCTGCTTCTCCGCCCAGATCATCTGGTAAGATCTTTACTGTCTAGTGCCTGCTTATGTGTGGGGCATAATCAGCTACCTAAAACTTTCAAATCAGCTCTTGACTAAGAACTGAGAGACCTACAAAGGTTTTTTAAGCAGACATTCTTGATGTTTTGTCATTTTTATGAATGACTGCAAAGGTTCTAATTCATTCCTTTTGTATTTATTGTCTATATGATGATTTGATTAACCCATAATTCAGTGGTCTTTTTTAAAATCCATGATGCTTATTTTTCAGGATTGAAGCGAATACAAGGAGGCAGAAGCGATTCTCCACCTGATAATACTAAACCCAGACCTTCTGAGGGCTCTGAATCAGGTCAGTGTTTGTCTTTTTTTCCAAGAACTGCTGTTGCCTTCCACCTCAAAGCTCTTGGCCACCTCTGTTTTTTAGAAGTGAACACATCTGTGCCTTCAGATACGACAGTCCTCAAAACACAAAAGACTCAAACAACATAAAAAAGGTCTCATAGCACTAGTTGTTTTGACTGATTGTTCTCAGTATTCATTATTGATAAATTAAAGTAAATAATGATCATGAAATGGCACTGAAAGATTGATGTAGAAAAGTGCTTATATATTTTATATAAGTGCTAACATTTAGAAGTTTACAAATGTCTTAGTTGTCGGCAGTGTAATCCAATGTGGACGACGGTTCATTTTTTATGATTCGAATCAGACTAATTCTTGACCTGAACTTGAAGGAAATGTTCAAGGTTGAAACATATTGAGACTTTTTTTCTGTTATTAACTGACTTTTCCATAGCCATCAATGTCTCATTGGTTTTGCTAACACTGATTGGACACTCAATGCTCTACATTTCAGAGGAGGATAAAAATGAGAAAGGGGCTACAGCAGATTCGGTGCAGCAGCGACGTCAGTATCGCAGGCAGAATCGGCAGTCGTCTTCAGGTTAACAGCGTTTTTATCCCTGTCCCTACTTTCCCATACTCAACCCTTCTTTCTCTAACCAAGTCACTGTCAATGTCATCTTGCACTCATCGTCTCATGGAAGCTGTGCCCTATCCCCAACCTTGGTGTTTTTCCTCAGCGCATACATGTAAGATTACTATTAAATAGTTGGTGATGTACTCTGCCTCTGTGATTTCAGACACAGGGTCATCATCCTCAGAAGATGAGGGACCTAAGAGGCCTATGGCAAGACCAGGAGCCAGAAATGGTGACGTTAGAAGACGACGAAGCCGTACACCCTCACCTCGGAGAAGACATCGGGATCCCTCTCCGAGGTCAGATATTTTTTACAGCTTAAATAAGTCTAACCTTTTGAATTAGAATGTAAGGTTAACCACATATAGCTTTGTTGATGTATATTTATGGTATTTGTTGGCATGTGTTTTTAGGAAAAGACGATCTCCATCTCCTGTTGGACGCAGACGTCGTTCCCCTTCTCCACCAAGACGTCGCAGATCTCCCTCTCCCCCTCCTAGGCGCAGGTACACATGCGTTTCTTGTCTTGTTTTACATCCAACGCTCTTATTCAATGTTTTAATTCATTAAACATTTATTTCCCCAAAGGTCTCCTTCACCACCTCCTCGTAGACGTTCTCCATCCCCCAGACGTTACTCTCCGCCTATCCAGCGTCGCTACAGCCCCTCACCTTTGCCCCCTCAGAAGAGGAGATTGTCTAGCTCTCCTCCAAGACGCTCCTCTCCAGGGGCCAAACGACGACTCTCCAGATCACCCAAGCGTAGAAGTTCCCCACCTCAAAGGAGACGCACCCCTCCATCCTCAACATCTCCACCCAGACACAGGAGGAGCCCACTGCCACCTTCTAGCCGACCAAGAAGGGATACACGGTCACCTGTTCCAGCTGCCAGTCGCCTGTCTCCCTCCCCAGCAAACCGTAGTCGTGCTGTTAGGGGTTCAGCCAGTCCTCGTGGACGTTTTGAAACCTCCAGTTCATCCCCACTGGGCCAACGAAGACAGCCGTCCCCGTCTCACAGTGGTAAACCCATACGCAGAGTGTCCCGCACCCCTGAGCCACGCAACAGCCAGAGGTAAAAAAAAAAAAAAAAAAGTACCAGACTACACAACATATTTCACTCAAACACAATAAATGTTAGTGATTTTTCTGTGTATACTTTTTTAAAAATGTTTGTTCTGTCTTTTTCACAGAGGCTCTCTGAGTCCCCAGCCTATGAGGAGAGCCTCATCCAGGTCTAGATCTGTCTCCCCTCAACCAGCAGCTCAGAAACGTCCTGCCCCAGCATCTGCCTCTCCCTCACCTTCTCGCTCTGCGAGTGGTTCCCCACCGCCAGCCAAGAAGGCCAGCAGTGGCTCTGCCAGTCAGTCACCAAGCAAGGTTTGTTTGCTTTATTTTGTCTAACTTATAAGTGAAAGACTGTGTAAGCCCCTTGGCTTCTAGATGTAGGTAACGGTTGGCAAATCACATTAGCCTGCACTCACACTGCCAGCAGTTACCTAGTGCTATAAAACAGGATGAAAATAAGAAAGTAAATCACATCTCACTGAGTCAAAATAATACACATGAGGGGGCTTCAAAAAGTTTGTGGAAAAAGCACAGTTGGAAAAAATGGTTTAGTTATGTTTATTTTTCAACTTGTGCTCCATCGGGGTCAATACACTTCTGCAAGCTTTGATACTGGCCTTTAAGTCCATCTGTGTTAAACTGAGAGCCATGCGATTAAAACCATGTCAAAACTATGATTTTACACAAACTTTTTGAAGCCCTCTCATACATTGTCACCTTAATTGTTATGACTTGAAAATTGAAGGTAGTAGATGCTTCTATTGATATAAATATGCAAAAACATTCTACTAAACATTAACTTTAAACTGAGTCATTGAATACACACTTGGACAAAAAACATTGGCTGTGTGTTAAGTTCTTGATCATCTGAGAATCATTCCTGTGTAGTTTATGGCTTTAATATTTATGAAACTACAGTATATAATTGCTTTTATTGCAGAATTCAGATGCTGATGGCGTTGGAAAAAAGAAGAAGAAGAAGAAGGAAAAGAAACACAAGAAAGACAAGAAACATAAGAAGCACAAGAAGCATAAGAAGGAGAAAAGCGGCGTTGCTGGAGCTGCAGAAGGACATGAGAACCAGGGTATGGATGAGGATGCAGAATCTAGAAAGGTGATATGTGTTTTCTGGGATTGTAACAGCCACGGCTTCTGTTGAGTTTCAAATTATGACAATTTATGGTGAAATTCATGTGCTTCTGTTTTTTAGGAATCTGACAGTGAAGTAGAGGACAGCCTCGATGACCTGGAGAAACACCTAAGAGAGAAGGCCCTGCGCTCAATGAGGAAAGCCCAAATGTCTCCATCACAGATGTCCTGAAAACAACTGTTGATTTATTTTGTTTGTTTGTTTTTCACTCACTATTGATGTTTGTCATCAACCTATTTCAGCTTTAGAATGTACAGATTGTTTAATTGGAGGTATCTTGTTTTCTTTTTACTGGTTTGGTACAATCTGAAGTGTTCAAGAGCTTGATTTGTGGGTTAGTGAATTATCCTAACTGTAAAGATGCTTGTGTTGTCCATAATTTTAAATTGTTGAGCAGGGTAATGGTTTAAGTTCACAAGGTTTGAGTAGGGCAGGTTTTCACAGCCTACAGTATATTCCATTGAGATATGATTGCATGTGCAGTGATTGTCTCTAATGTGCATGAACCACTGACCTTATGGAGTGTAAACCAACCTCTGGTAACATACTGTTACTATCGCCTTTTAGTAGTGGAAACGGTGGCACAGCTGTGCACTGTCGAAGAGGCCGTAACAGAATGTCTTGTCCCATATTGTAACTTAATAGAGATGTTTGGCATTGTTTAACCTGCTGTCATTTCTCACTTTCAAGTTGTCTTATTTGAGACTAAAATGATCTGATCCAGTACTGAATATGCTTTAATTTCCCCAGTTTAATTGATATGCATTTTTTGTTGACACCCTTGCACCAAGCTCTGTTGGACTGCTATCTGATTTGTATTAAGTACCCCTGGCTCATGTCATCCTGTCATCCTTTAAGAATTAAAACTTTTTTTTTTATAGGATCTGTGCATATTTCTTGCTGTTAACGTTATTTTGGGGGAAGGGGAACAGCTTTTAGTTTTTTCTGGTTGAAATAAAATACAATTGGATTTGGGATAGGGACATACAACACTAAAACATGAAAGTCTTTTTAATTGTTGCTTAATAGAAACAAAATACAACACTACTACTATTTGGTGAAAAGCTGGAATTAACAGTAAATATATAGAAATGTAAAGAAAACTACCATAAAATCAATCGGCATGGGAAATATGCTATATGGGCATTCTGGGAAATGTAGTTTAATAGGTGATTTATAAAACAAAACGTAGCACAAGTCCAAATGCTGAGAACAGTAGTAACTTCCATGAGCAGTGGAGATCCAGCCTCATGAAGACTCTCCTCAAACCCTCCCACATTTTTGGATGTTTGCGCTGCAGATGACATCACAGCTTTAAATATTCCCGTTGTTTCTTCCCACCCGTCCACACTCATCTCTGTTCGACTCGCAGACACAGCCCCACGGCGTTAACCATGTTTTTGTAGCCTAGCTAGCTTTCGAACTCACGAAACAAGCCTTGAAACAACCGCATCTGGTGGACAACCGCTCCCTCCACGTCCGCTTTGTACCGCAAGACTCCACTTCCAACACCGGTTCTCCTCGGGGAGAAAAAGCGCCGACTGGGCTTCGTTACGGAAAATAAGGGGGTTAGTAAAGAAGAAGACTGGACTCAAGCCGGGCGTGGTAGCAAGGGAAAAAAAACCTCATCTTTTGTTAGTAAAACTTCAAAAAGTAGTAGCAATAATGTCGCTGTCGGTGCCGCAGAACGGAGTAAAGGCGGATAGTGAACCCGTTATCGAGCTGTTTGTGAAGGTAAGACCGCATCACAACCCGCATGAGAGAAGTTTAATATTAAAACCACTTTACTGAAGCCAAATATGAGACTATGGGAGAGAAATATCTTTTTTTTGGTTTGGAAATGAAAGTAACGTCCGCTCGTCGTTGTGTAATTTAAGGTTTTGTTTAGCAAAAACCGTTAAGCTAGCTACAGTATTCACATGGTTTTGTGTATTTAATACAGCATATACGCAGAAAGAACAGAAACCATACATTTTAAAGGCACAATTTTAGCACTCTTTCTTTCTTTAATCTTTTTCAAATATAACCTCTTTGGTAATGTGGCCATGTGGAGCCTGCGGTGTCACAGACTGGGCGGATGCAGCAAAGCCCCCATCGTGGGGAAAACCTGCCATGCTTAAAGCTGGGCGCAAATGGAAAACAAAAGCTCTGGAGTTTTCTCGACCTGAACATTTGCTTACTTGCTTTTGCTTTTCTTATTTAACTCTTAAGAAAGTTGTAGACAATAAAAGCATAATAAAGAACACGAGTAGACACTGTAGAACTTGCACTAATCAATTTAATGCCTCTGTGTGGGGTGTTTAGGTCACCTTGTCAACAGTCATTGATCTCCCAATGACATCCAAGTTTCATCATTCCAAATACAGTCTTTTAAGGTTATTAAGGAAAATTTGTATGCTGCAGAGAGTTGTCACTGGTCTTTTTTGATTGTTTGCTTCAGGGTAGCTCAAGGCATTCGGTGTAAGGGATGGTGTTACTCACTGCCTTGAATAAAACTGTATGAAAATGGCTCAGTTGTGAGGATGAGGATGGTGATGGAGGGTGGTTTGTAAAAGGCTGTTTTCCTTTCTTCAGCCTGTTGCCTTGCAGGGCGGGAAAATGGCAACTGAAAAGAGGAAAAAAAGGGGGAGCATGTATGGGGCTGGGACACAAGGGGCAGGGGAGGGGTTTATGGGGGTCCTGACTGAGAGAGTGATGGGTGGCAGCGGTGACCAAAGCAGGACTTAACCATGGTGGTGACGATGGATACTTAAAGCTTTAAAAAATTGAAAATGACACATAAGAGAGTAATAACGCAACTGGTTTATGTGTTTTTATCTTTCAGGATAGTGCCATGCCCAGAATCAAGTTAAAGTACTTGACATTTCACAGTTGTTTTTTTAATTGTTAGAAGGTTTCAAGTCTGTTACACTTAAATTACTGCCAGTAAAGACAGGCATTTACAGATGAATGTAAGATTTTGATCTTCAGTGTTTAAGGCAGAACCAGTGGAGACTAACTGGCTATTTCTCCTAACTACCTTTCACAGCCTGTAGGGGAGGTTACATCATCCCCCAGGCCTGGAAGGTTTACACATGTGGCGAACTCTTCTTTCTCAACCCCTCCCTTATTGGACTGCGCAGCCTGCTTTCAGAGGATTTTCTTCCAGTGTGTGTTTTCTTGACGTATCCGTGTTCATGCTACATTTTTTGTCCCTGTCACTCTGTCATGGCTCTGTTATGTACCACCATCTGACATGTCTGCATCTATTATTGATGCCGTTGTTCTTACTGTGGTGCATTTAACACAGTCATGGGAGACAATGGCAGGCATGCAGGTTGCCATAGGCACAATGCTGCGAGCCAGGCCTCTGGGAACAGCTGATAACAAACTGTGTGTTCTTGCCACTCAGAGTGGTGTCAGATCTGTTAGAGGACTGCCACATATCAAAGCTGACTAATTATACTTGCAGAAAATGAGTCCCCTCTGAGAGTTTGGACCAAGAGGCGACAATGACAGTTTACCCATTAAAAGCATCCGACTGTCCCAGTTCAGAGGATTATGATGATCCTGCAACTTTTAATTCCACCAACAATGTTTATAGCAACAGTAGTCACCTTACCATGAGAACACTGTACTGTGCTCATCCTATTGGGTGTGGAAGTGATGCTAGTCATTGTATGTTTATTGCTCTCGGTTGCAAATGAGCCTGGAATTATGACTCTCTCGGTAGAATAAACCTTTGACCTCATCACAGTACAGCTGATTAGCTATTGTTTTGCAGTCATAGTGAGTTGTCTGTGCTGATGAGCTGTGAAAGATGACTTCATAGTAGAATTGGATGAAAATTTTATACTGATATTTCCCAATATTAAGGATACAACTTTAATCAAGTGTTTTTTAGCTTCATGATCTGAAAACAAAACACAATTCAGAAATGCTCTTTCTGCAGTAAAACTAAATGCTATATATGAACATGAACATGGAGAACATCAGATGCAGTTAGAGTTGTGGAACTAAAGGTGAAGTTGCAATTTAGGCATTTATCATGATTTACAGAAAGCAAAACCTTGATTAATTGAATCATTTTGATAGATTGTACTGCTCTACTTCCTTATAGAATCCTCCCTACCTCACACATAAATACCATACAGTAGGGCTGGACAATATATTGAATTCAGTTATTTGAGACTTTGCTTCCTGAAAATCTTGAAAAATCCCTAAATATCCAAATTAAGGTTATTCCTCTGGAGACTGTACATTCTCAACCAGTGTAATAAAGGAAGCCTCTTTGCTTCATGTAATATATTCAGAATTGTTTCCACAGCCATATATATTTCCAGACACGCATAGTTTTAGTAAAGAGAGTAGTTTTGATAAAGCTTTGTCTTCAGTTCATGTTTCCAAACAAGAGCTGGTTTTAAAATCATTTATCATCCTCAACATTGAAAATTGTTTTTTTTTGTAAAGATGACCCAACTGTCCTGTATAGTAGCGCTATAAACCTCAGTCTTACATACAGGATTCCTGTACCACTCCATGTGTCCTACTGTGCCATGAATCTAGACAGACTGGAGAATGAAGCTGCATATATTTTCACCGGCACACCCATCCCTCTGCATTGATTATAGAAGTATCATATAAAATCAGACTGAACAATGTGTGTGTGTGTGTGTGTGAAGGCTGCTCTTAATCCAGCAAGGGAAGGTGACTTCTCCAGAATAGTGAAAGAGATTTATTAATTTTGATGCCATAAAAGTTTAGTTTATCTCTTGCATTTCATTCAGGCACGCTACAGAGTACCTCTCCAGCAGCGTACGACCTGACTGTAAAGCCTGCATGCAGAATCTAGATGAGTCTTCAGAAAAAGACGAGCACTATTTCTGTTTGTATTTGTATCTGTTGGCTATGGGTTTGCCAAGGTCACACTACGTTAGTGACGCCTTCTGCTGCCTCCAGACTTCTGTATGTCTGCCAGCACCGACAGCAGAGCCAGTAACATGTTGAAGTGCTTTAAAGTCTGGATGCCATAAGGGTCTGTCTGTGTTTGTCCTTCAAGGCAATCTCATGGGAATCATGAGAGCCTCCGACACACTAGAGAGAGGCCACACAAAGCTCTCTGTGCCATACCCTGTCATCTTTTTCTTGCTGAAAATGAAAAATCCATAGTTAATGTTTCACACCCAATTCCTACTAAGTTTGCATGTTTTTATGTTTTCAGATGGCCTTGAAAGAGCTGTACGTGTCATATTTTCATCAGTTGCAGCATGTGACAATCAGACTTGTGTCTTGTGATCTTCCACTCTAATGAAAACAGTGTAATTTTTTTTAATGTAGCGTCCACTGTGCTTAGTCAGTACAGTCCATTAAATTCCAGTTACTGTACAGGCGAAGTGTGACTGAACAGCTGATGCAAAGCCAATGATAGATGATGATGATGATGATGATAATGGTAATATGCAAACTTTAATCTAGTCCAGATTTGACACGCAGCTTTCTTACTGTTTGCATATGGCTTTTCATCTTAAAATAAACCATTCCAATCCCCCTTGGGTGGTATTGTAGGCAATTGAGTGCTGCCTTTTTATAGGAAAATCAATAGAGCAGTTTATTTTACCCAAGCATTGTAGGAGTGCTGCAGTCAGCATCATGACTTGGGGGACAAAGATTAATGGCCTGTTACTGTTGTAGTGTGCTGTTCTGTTGCAGTTTACTGTTGTTTCTACGATGTGAATTTGCTTTTTCAGCACCTGGTCATTCACTGTCTCCATGTTGTAACTGCCTGGTTGACTGGCTCTAGGACACCAGCCCCATTAATATGGCAGTGCACTATAATCCTACTTAAAATAGAGGATTTCTGATTAATATTTGCAAATGCATGAGAATAATAACACTGTAGCTCATGTTGAAGCATAGACTTTCACTGACACAGTCTTAAGTATGTCTGAGTACATGTCTTCTGTCTCATTTGTGCTGCTTGACCAGGAAGTCTGTGGCTAATGAGGCATTTCTTCTAAGCGATCTCAGTAACAGGAAGTGAGACCAGCCTACAACAACATAGATCTAAGACTATGAAGATTGGATACTAAGGCACAGTCTTGCTTGTACAAGCCTTGGTGCATTTACTTGGAAGTATTCAGTACAGAGAAAATTAACTCTGCCCCTCTATTACATCATGCATTCATCTCATCTTGAAATGTTGTCTGACCCACAAATCAGGGGTCTTCCTAGCTCACTATATTTGTAACCCAGTAAGTCGCAACATGGTCCAGTGTACTTAAGTTACACATGCTGCATTCTTGAAAGAGATGGCACAATAGAATCTCCTTAAGTGTACGTGACACTAAATGTAATACCTCAGCACAAAGGGTAAGACGACAGGGGCTTCTTGACTCAACATTTCACTAAACTGCGCCCTGAACCATGGCTGGCGACTGAGGCTTATTTTCATTGTTGATTAATCTTGACTGTTTGATCCATGTTATATTTTCCCATGCCCATGATGATGTCCCCAAATGTATTGTTGGGTCCACAAACTGAAGATATTCCGCTTTCAGCCTTAAAGTACTAAAGAATTGAGACAACCTTCAAATTTAAGGAGCTGGAATCTGAAAATTTTGACCTTTCTGATAATTAAGGATAACTCATCGACTGCATGAGAATGTTTGAACATACTCATACACATTTAAGGACTGCGTGACAACTGCTCCTAGTATGTTTTGCATGTTTGAGGTTTTTTTTTTTTTGTTCTCTGAAAAGCACACAGTGTGTCTCAGACTGGTACTGAAAAGCAACAGAGCAGCAGGTCAGAGTTGACACAACTGACGAGTGGCAAAAGAGATGCTGTGTTTGCTCAGAATTTCTGATCGAGCCAGTTGTTTGTTTGGTCATGGTCCAGGCTTTCACTGCCATGCATATCTGGCATGTGTGGCAATAGCATTGTGTTGGTGCCAGAGGGTGGTTTACAGCTGTCTAGACCAGACATTTGTCCTGGAGAAACTGCAACAAGGTTCATTTCAGTTCAGGTTTTCATTTGTTTGCAGCCCTTTACAGAGAGACGTGGGAGAGCTTAAGTTTCATGTATCTTTTAATATTTTGGTCAGATAAATATGAGAAATGTACCAGGCAAATTAGAGGGAAAAAAGGGAGAAATGAGTCTGGAGCGTGGGTTAAAATTGTGTAAGCAGGTGTGAATGCATGTGTCTGCCCTAGTCATCAGTCTGGGCTGTGTGAATGTGTGGAGAGTCGAAGCTTGTGCCATTGTTTATGTTGAACACTTGAAACAACAGTGACGGTGAGGATGATTGTAGGTTGATGCTGATCTCTCACACAGCTGTCTGTTTGTTTTTCCATCACTTTGGATCTGTATTACTCATCACCAAACTCTCTGAAAACCTGGCTTCACTGTTTATCTTCTCTCTTTTGTACTGAGGCTAGATAAAGGAGTTTAAACATTACTGACTGAGCTTACATCACTGCCATACAATGGTTATGCAGTAGCCCTGCTTTAGTCCTCGTCCTCCAACTTTCCGTAGAAACTGATGCTGCTTAGACAACTCTCAAGCGCTCCAGCACAGTAGGCCTGTGTCTGAGTGGAAGTCTTGAGTTTCCACTGAATGATGTAAGCCTGAGTCAGAGCCACACCAGGGAAGTGATGGCGTTTCCATGTTCCATTGGGGTCTGACTCCTCTGCACACTCAACCCTGACTGTGGTCAAAAGTCTATTGGCATTTACCCTGAAATTTTCATAATGATCTGTCTGTCCTCACGTCTGTCATTTTTAATCTCTTCTTCTTTTGCTGAAACCTGGCCTCATGAAAATTTGAAATTTGTTTTTACTTCTGTATTCATCCCTTAAGGAAGGTATCATATACCTCCAGAGCTGTGGTCCCATAACTCTAACCTTTCACCGTATTTGGGATTGGGAAAATGACGTGTGTGTCAGTGTCGTAACACAAATTCAGACCAGAAAAGGTTACAAACAGCCATTTCACAAAAAAAAAAACACCTTCAAGCTCAGTCTCAGCTGGTCTCAGTCCTGACTCCAGCCCAGCCTGTGTACTTGTTAACAAACAGGGAGAGGCGTTACCATGATGTCACCATGGTTACACTGTCTCAAACGGACATTCCTGCTGTGTGTCAGAGCTAGAGGAGGAAAGCTGCAGTGCTTGTTAACATCGTCAGTTCCTTATTCGGTCAAAGTGTGGCTTGAACTTGCTGAGCAGCCCACCCAATTTAGAATCTGAAGTGTGTTGGGGAGGGGAAGGCTTGTGCCGCCATGTTACTAAAATTAGCCTTTGAGCAGAGACTGGGAGGGCCGTGACCAAGCTGAACAAGATCCATTGTCTGTGGCAGTTGGTTACTGTAACTCTGGTCTCATCACCAGTCTAAGAACAACTTCAGTTTAAGATGACTATGGTGGGAGAAAAAATACTACATGTCTGTAGGAATGTCAGTCACATCTCAAACCTTTTTTATCTGGCTACCCATAAAATGTTATAGTAGTGGACTTGAGAGGAGGTTACCTGGTGTGCTTGTTAAAGTGAACACTCCCTAAAGCAATATTCCTTGACATTTTTCTGTGAACCCATTAAAAAATGACAGTCCATTGTGACTCAGTTCACAATAGGACTTGGCTCCTTTTCATAACAAAGGAATTTGTGCATAAAGAAACATTCATGGTCATATATTTCCCCCAGCAATCCTTAAGAGACCAGACATTTCTCAGAGATATATGTTGATAAATTAGCATTTATTCAGAACTAACCATTTTGTGACCTGAATTTAAACCTGCTGTGACTCTGCTGTAAATCATTCACTCATCATATATGAGCTTTTTACTTTTGGGTGCATTGTTCTCATCACTGCAGAGGTGTGTGAAGGTGGTAATTGCATCATTGTCGTCATGAGCAATGTAAGAGGGGAAGTGATAGAGCTCCAGTATGACCTCACTGTGTTTGAGAGGTGATTGTGTATTTCCTGGGCAGACCGAGGTCTCATTGTACTGCTGCAGGCCCTCACCGTCCTGAACAGACTCCTAGATAACATCCGATTTCAGCATGACTCACACCCTCCACTGGGCAGCTGTGTGTGTGTTTGGCATTAAATAAATAAGCATCTGTTGATTCACCATCCAACCACTGAGCCTAAATAAAGCGCCAGTCTGTTAGCAGTAGTCAGCTGCTGCTGCTTCTGTGCCCCAGAAGTTATTTTCACTGTCTCACATGAGGGGGAAATCTTGAATCTCGGAGAAAGATGGTGTAACGGTCTGCAGGTTGTGAGTCATATTTAACACAGGAGGCATCAAAGCAGGCGGGTCCAGCACTGCTTAGTGTTTCAGTGTTCCAGTAAATGTTGGTTGTATTTAGAATTGAACCATTGGTTTACTTGTTGGAAAATGTGCACCTTTTTTGCCTCGTGCTTTGCCTTATAAGGGCCTGCTTTAGAATAATTTCTTGCCTTGCTTGTGTGTTTTTATTGGGGTGCTTTTTTTTCCGCTCTTCAGCAACTGGTGACGTACTTAAAAACAGACAAAAAGTGCTTTGTGTTGTTGTTATAGAATGGTCTCCAGAAGCCCTTTTCTGAATGTCACACTTAACTGGAGGCACTTTGGCAAAACCTAGCTGGATGGAGGAAATTGTTTGAAGGAGTGCCCTGAAGATCTGTAGATGCAATTTTAGGTCATTGTTCTTGTTTTAGTTCTGGTTTTCATGTAAGTGCTAAGGTTGCAGTTTGTTATTCTGAAGGTGGGGTGAGTCCATACAGACAAATGTAGGACAGCCTTTCCTTAATGCTGCAGATGTATGTCACTGCCAGCAGTAAGGCAGATTCACCAGCATCATCACTTAAACTAAACAAAGCACCCTCTTCGGCGGGAGTAACAGGACATTTCTGGAATAGTTTCTCCCTCCTCCCCAAACGCCCAGCCCCCCTCTGACTCTACAGAGGGGCCCAGGATAAGGGGAGAGGAATAGAAGGGGGAGAAGGAGGAGGAGGAAGAAAGAAGCAGCGTGCCAAAAGCACACAGTCTCCTCAGCTTGCTGTCTTTCAGTTTCTCCCACTGAAAGCATCCATTACAGTCTGTAATGCTGTTTAGCACTACCTATGATACCATATTTCCTCCTCATTTCCTTTAATAGCTCCCTCTCTCTTGCTGTCTTGACTCTGCAGCAGCTCCCTTTTTTCATTGTCTTTAGCGTAGAGGTGCAGTCTTTTCTGCAGTAGACTCCAGAGGGTATGAGGGCAGGCTCAGCTACCACAGTCCTCATGTCTTACTCCTAACCTGAAATTCCTGAGCCACAAAAGCTGCTCAATGACGAAGTACAGCAAACATCTATTGACTTGTAAATGATTATGCGTCATGAGATTTGCATTTTTGTCTCTGCAAATAGCTTGCTTTTACCTGTGAATTGGTAATCCCCTTTACTCTGTGCACTCTGCTTTCTATGTCATATGTGTCTGGCCATTGCCATGGGAACAGTTGCTGTGCTGCTTTGCCACCCTTGATCCAGAACTGAATGGGTCTCTGTAGGTGTAACGCTGTGGGGAAAATGGAGTAATCATGCACTGATGTCTTTCTGATCCTCTGAGGATGTGCTACTGCTAGTCCAGTGACAGTTCATGATGCCCCCCCAAGACTTGATGGCCAAAGCTTCACTTGAGATTTGAATAATGTAAGGGGAAAAGGGGACTTTCATTTGCTGAACAAAGGCAGTGATCTAATCCAAGCTTTTCAGATATTGAATTCAGAGGGGTAGGGAAGGGAGAGCGAGGACAGCCGCAGTACAATGGGAGCCAGCAGGCAGATCAAACAGAGCCATCCCACTGGGTGTTACCCAGAAGACAACAGCAGCGGCCTGTCCGAACCAGCAAGGAACTGCCTGGCAGACTCAACACTCCAAAACAAAGTACTCTTTTGAGGACATTTCAGAACCTGCATCACCCATTCTTATTCATTGAGCTAAAACTTTGAATCCTCTTCTGTTTTCATGTTCTCTGGCAGAATGTAAGACTCACAGCAAAGCAGTGTATGTGTGTTGATATACAAATGCATACATCTTGCATAATACTTCTGCAAGGCAGTATTGACAAGTAAGGAAGAAAAGAGGCTAATACAGAGGTGAGAACTGCAGTGAATGGAAGTGTAGAATGACTGCAGACAAAAAGAAACCATATTCAGCCATTTTACAGAAGCGCTGGAACAGTAATGCATTGAATGAAGAGGTGCATTCCAGAGCGCCAATACTTGAATGACCTCCATGCTTGTCCTTGTGAATAGATGAATACAGTGTATTCTTTTTTGACCTGCCTTGTCTGGAGAATGGCATACCACAAAAGACTTGGTATCCAGAGCGCTACTTGTCTTTGTCCTTCAGTGTGCACCTGATCTGTAATAAAGGCACTGATATGTCTGTGCTTAAAATTTTTTTTTCTTTTCTTTTTTAAGTAAGTAACATTGAGATGGCATTTTGCTTAGAAAATTGGTGATGACTGGAATTTCATAAGAGTTCTCAAGATTACATTGCAAAGTAGACTGTATAGGGGAGAGTATTGTGTGTGTGTGTGTGTGTGTGTGTATTGTAGTCACCATAACAGATTTGATTAAGATGCTGTTCAAAGCTCCGGTAATAAACAAATTGATAATTCTTTCTTGTGATATAAAGACCAAATTATATTTATCCTTTGCTTTTCTCTGCTCTGCTCGCTTCCTGTGTGGAGTTGAGTAATGCAAGAGATAATTTAGAGCGTTAACGAAAGGCCAGTGCATGACAATGAGATGGATGGGAAGACCAGAGATGTCTCTGACAGTTTGTAGCACTCTCCCCTATCCATGTGATTACTGAAAGAGAGAGAGAACCATTGCTGCCATCTGTACTGTTTCTTTAAAGCTGTTAGTTCTTTCCGTTGCAAGAGGAAGATCATTCACTTTCAAACTGAACAACACACGCCAACTCCATTGATCTCATTCCCACTATCACTACATAGTGTTGTGTTTGTGCAGTCTAGCAAAAGTGAACACAAGAAGCCATTCTGGTCTTAATCACGTCAGAAGTTTCCTCTTACTCTTAGACAGTAGCTCTGCAGATTAATGGAGGGGAAGTGTGCTGAAGCATTTAAGACAAGGGGCTCGCCTCTCTACTCTCACCCTCCTCTTTAAATCTTACGAGGGCAGCCTGTAATGTGTATGAAAGACTCATTGTTGGAAATGGCCCCTCTCTGGGCAAGCACTGTAAAGTGCCCTAGGCCATAAAGGTTGTTCAACAGAGATGTGATCTCCGTTAAGATAACCAGGGCCTTTTTCCCATTTCTGCTGTAACTATAAGCCACTTGCTATCAGTAGTAGAGACCTATTTTTAGATAACCATGGTTTACCTGCTATCTTGCATTTTGTGCTTGCAGCAATTTTATCTCCTCCATTATGATCTTTTTATGCAATAGGAAAGGGTGCAATCATTTGTGTACTTGGATGTTAAGGCACTATGATGTTGGATTCACTCAATCTGAGCCCATGTGTTTCAGGCTGGAAGTGATGGAGAGAGCATCGGGAACTGTCCCTTCTCACAGAGGCTCTTCATGATCCTGTGGCTCAAAGGAGTTGTCTTCAATGTCACCACAGTGGACCTCAAGAGGTGAGTACTGAACCCATCCCACATCCTCCACTTTCTTACCCTCCTCCTCCTAAGTCCCCTTTCATTGGTTGTTGAACCAGCATAAAAACATCTTTTCCTCCTTTTGATAGCCTCCCACAGCAATTCTGGGCGTTTCCACAAAGGTCTACACAGCTCTGATCCGCTTTGATCCAGCCCCACCTCTAACACGCTCACTGCTTCCCCACTGCTTATTTGGTTTTCCCATGACCCTTTCCCAGACTGAGGAAAATCAGAGAAAAATAAACATACAGACTCTGGAGAAGCTATTTAAGGCTCTTCACTTTGCTCACATCCTGCCTAGAATTTGGTGTACAACATGTTATTTTTCACCACCAAGAGGCTCAAAACTGGGATCACATGTGTGTTCCAGTATCAGGAGCACTTTACCACCATGTCTCTGCCTGTATGATTCATCTAAATGTTTTTCCACTGGCTAAACCATGCAGACGAGTGCCAGATTATTTTCAGGCATGGTCAGATGGATGCCTGGTTTCTATGGTCTTTCTTTGTCACGTGTGTTTGACTCAGGGGAGTCAGGATTTCTGAGGTTTGGTTCCAAAATGTGCTTCACCACCGGGCGTCTCCTCCTTTTCAGACATGATAACTGCTATTCTAACAAAACACAACAAAGGTGTATTTGATAAACCCTTTGCTTATATAAAGTGTGCTAAGGGAAGTGATGGTGCATAAGTTTGGGTTTATTTGCATGTATGGTTTTTCCCTTGCATACGCTGCCAGAAGCCATGTAACATTAAACAGTACTGGCTGATATCCTTTAAAAGGCAATGGAGGATGTCCACTTACTTAGCAGTGTCTCTTTACTCCACAGTCCTAAAACATGGCCATTCTTCAGGTGGAGCTAACATTTGCAGCTTTATTTATTCATTTTCAGATCTTTCTAGAGATGAATGATTAATTCTACCTTTTTTATATTCTTTTTATCTTTACAATTTTATATGAATTTTAGCTTTTTTTTTTTTTTCATTCACATTTTAAATAAGACAACATGAAACAGCTGTATTTTTAAAGGAGGTGTGTGTTTGCCATATTTATTGCTCCTTTTTTATTGTCACTGCATGTTAGGGTTGTAGAAGGACATGAACGTCACATGTCACTACCATTATATGAGTTGTTTTATGTTCCCAGCTTTTGTCTTTGCTTGGAACTAGGTTTTTTTTTTGTTTGTTTTTGATTGAAAAGATTGTGATTCTTGGGCACTAACTTGCCCACTCCTCCCTGATATGGGGTGAGGGTGCTCCTTCAACTCTTTGGCATGTAGATGGGAAGTTATTTCTTTTTTTGTGACCTTAAATGGCTTTTCCCACCATTGCATTGTGTTTCTTTTAAACACCTTGAACAAGAAGCATGTTTTTTTTTCTTCATTAGCTGTATTATATAAATAAGGGTTCACACAGTACACTGCTGACTCACACTGTTTAACAGTTGTTGAGACTGTGCTGTGTGTGTTTTGCTTTGGTTTTTTAATTCATAAGATATTTAAGCTTCAGGATTGTGTGGATTTCACAAGCCGGTGTTCACACTAACCTTACAACACATGCTCTGTTTTTTGTTGTTGTTTTGTTTATGTGTCAGTGTCATCTGCTGCCCAGAGACATCTGGTACAAAATGTGCTGGTTTGAAGGCTGCAGAGGGACGGGAACACACAAACACACAGAGATAAACACACAGTTAAAGACAGAGCAGCTCTGGTTGTTCAAGGAAGAGCATGGCTGGATGCCTCTAGAAAGTATAGGTCTACTTTGGATGTAGAAACCACTTGCATACAATTTTTGTTATGTATCATGGTACATCTGACCAGTCATGTCTGAAGTCTTATTTATGTTAATCTCTTGATTATGTGTGGTTATGAAATCTATTTTTACTACAAAATACTATATTTTTTAAATATGTTTGCTTGATCAAAAGTGATTTCATTTCACTTTTTAAAATTTTGATTTCTCCATCTTCCTAATAATTCCTTGCTGTGTCATTCAGGAAGCCTGCTGACCTCCAGAATCTGGCTCCAGGCACACACCCGCCTTTCATCACCTTCAATGGCGAGGTCAAAACCGATGTCAATAAGATAGAGGAGTTCCTTGAAGATGTTCTCTGTCCACCCAAGTGAGTGCTTTTCACCCTCGTGTTAACAGTTTGCTACACCGAGACAGATGCACTATGCTGCTGTCAAAAAGCTTAGACACTAATTTGGACCAAAATTTTTATTATACCACTTAATAAATATTTTTCTTTGTGTGTAATTGTTTGCAGGTTCATCAAGCTTGGTGCGCGGCACCCCGAGTCAAACACGACTGGAATGGACATCTTTGCCAAGTTTTCAGCTTACATTAAGAACTCAAAGCCAGATGCAAATGAAGGTAAGTTACCATCTTTCTCACATACACACACAGCAGAGTTGTGTGTCAGTTAAAAGCAGAGATCCACAAACCTTCCTATTGTGCAGGCAGAGTTGTTTGGTTGCTAGGCAACATAGATAGCCCTGCCCCGATTGGTGGAATACGGCCCCACTCAGTAACACAGAGCTTTTGTTCTGCTGCCTCCTCCTGTCCACATGCATTTTTCTTCTGACACTGTTTCACCTGGTGAAGAACGGCTATTCTAAGAATGAACCATTCACAATATCATCCTTCCTGTTAGTATTAAAGCATCCTGCACCCTGGTTGAATAGAGGGTCCATATCACAATTGTCACAGATAAAGGTAAAGACATATTCAGAAAATATATTTAATCTGTTGTCTTAGTGATTTTGCATCCTGGGTGAAGCCATTCATGGGATTGTTTCCTCTGGAAGATATTTATGATATTCATAAAATACCAAGATTTGGTATCATGTTTTAGTTGGCTGTTCTCTGCCTTGGGAAAATATTGAACCATGGAGAGGTGGATCTGTAATTCAACACTTTGTCAACAGAGTTTGAGGTAGATTCTCATGGCTCAGTGATAAGTGTTCTCCAAAGCCAGTCACACGTCAAGTTTACCACAGGACTGCACTACTGAATCCAGCCTGAAGCTACATTCAGATCATATTTTCCAACAATAAACTGCACCGAATCTGTTAATGAATAATCTATGTAGATGGATAGATGTAAGGAAGGGAACACAGTTCAAAGTGGGCTTAGCAAAGACAAGGTTTTGTATAGAGCTGTTGTATTAAGCTTCCATTTTAACAGATTAATGTATTTATAATATACTATATCATCCATCCATGTTCTGAGCCATTTAGTCTTTGAGGGTTGTGTGGGTGCTGGAGTCTATCCTGGCTACCACAGACAAAGGCAGACTATCCTGGTTACTACGGACAAAGGCAGTGTAAATCGTTGACATGTTGGCAGTTCATAACAGGGCTTACAGTATGTCTGCATTTCTAATGTACAGGCACACTTTGTCTATTGATAAAATGCTGCCCTCTTGTGGCTGATTCATATATTGCGCATGTCTGAAGAGGCCTTGAAGATAAATCATTCCTCAGAAGTTGATTATATCCTAATGTCTGGACTCTAAACCTAATGTGATTGTTCTTGATCATTTCAATAATGTTCCACATGTGTCTTTGCAGCTCTGGAGCGTGGACTTCTGAAGACTCTGCAGAAACTAGATGAATATCTTCGCTCACCACTGCCTGATGAGATCGACCACAACAGCATTGAGGATGTCAAGGTTTCCAACCGCAAGTTTCTGGACGGAGATGAAATGACCCTGGCTGACTGTAACCTGCTGCCTAAGCTGCATATTGTGAAGGTCAGTAAAGAAAACTGGATTTAACCAAGTGGACGCATTCACATTTAATAATGGGAAAGTTTATTTTAGGTATATCTTTAATGCTTTTAATTCCTGATCTAGATAATGGTCTGTTTTCTTCTCCATTTTAGCCATTTTAAGTACTAATTATTCAAAGGACTGTTCTTATTGTGGGATAAACCTATAATATCAAACATTTCCACAGTAAAACTTCTGTTGCGTATTGTGTTGACTTGTGTATTTGATATTAAATGTTGTGAACAATCTTCAAATATTACTCCCATTTTATTGAATGTAATTATCCATTTCATTTGATCACCTGTCAATATCAATCATAGTATTATTAGTTACTTCATTAATATTTCATAACTAGTGTTAGTTGATGCCATTTCATTTGAATCAAATTTCATGACATGAATGGACTGCTCCAAGTAAAGTGAACAGTACTTTACCTCAAATAAACCAACTTTGCTGTCTGATTTTCATCATTACTAATGTGAAAATAACCATTATTTTACGCTACCTCACAATATCACTAAAAGATATCTTCAGTGTGGATTGAGAGATCCCTTCTGCAGACATCAACACGCCGTGTTTTTACACCACCTTAAACTCTTTGAAAGTGTTTTTCTTATTTATTTCTATTTTAGGGATTAACTCCAACTACCTCTAACTCCACTGAATTTCCCTGTTGTGCGATCAATAAAATGTAATCTAAACCAATGCAATGACAAGTTAAACTACTTGGGGTGTTTCACCAAACTATAATCTGTAAAATAAAAAAATGCTCTTATGGCTATAAAAGTGTTTATACAACCTAATATCCGTATTCCCTCAGGTGGTGACCAAGAAGTACAGAGGTTTTGACATCCCCAAAGAGATGACGGCCATCTGGAAGTACCTGAACAACGCCTACACACGCGAAGAGTTCACCAACACCTGCCCCAGTGACAAGGAGATCGAAATCGCCTACGCAGACGTAGCCAAGAGGCTGGTCAAATAAGCTTCTTTTTTCTGACCTCCTCCCTCCATCCCTCGCGCCGTAACGCCTCGCTACACCTCCACCTCTCCTCTCCAGCACCTGGACTGATGTGCTCATTCACGAGAAAGACTCTGGACTTCTTTCCTTCTCTACTCCATTTAGAGCAAAACCCCAATGCACGGTCATTTTGTTTCCCCTCCTTAGTCTCCGGTTTTTATGAAGATTTCTTTAGTCGATTCAGCAAAAGTCACCATTGTCCCATCTTTCTCATTAATTGCCTTTTTTCAATTTCCGATGAATGTTGTGACATGTTGAAGCGAAGAAAACCAGTCAGATATGAGAGCCTGCATGTGCACCAGTGCTTATCAGTGTTGGGAGTCTCGTCAGATGCGCTCCCCGATAAGTGACCTTCGAGCTGGCCTTCTCTTTGCCTGCAGAGAAAAGGCCACAAGCTGTTAATTTTCTGTTGTCTGTTTAAATATTGAAGTTGCTTTTTCTAGGAATACTATAAAGTGAACACTGAGAAGCTTTGTTTCCCTGTCTTTTGGCTTAAGACGCATTATAAACAGTGTTGAAGCTCTGTTGCTTCTGGCTCAAGTATTGCACAGGTTTACACAGGAGCTACAGCTAATCCAAACCTGAGTGGTTGACATATCAAGTGAGAGACGCTTTATTTTATTGTTTCTGTTTAAAATAAATAAGATAAGTGTAAGTGCAGGTAAGGCTACCTGGTGTACTTGCTCTGATTTCCTTCTTGCCTCTGACAGGCAAAAATCTTGTAGCTCAGCACAGTAGAAATGTAGGAAAATTATAACAAAGAAAAATAAAACCAAGGTTGATGAAAGATCTATACATATGTAGCTTTCAGATCTGCTTTGGACTGGCCTTGTGTTAGTCATCACATTGCCAATAACAGTGTCCGTGTAGACACTGACATACTGAGCACTACTTTTCATTTTCCAGAAAAGCCAGCCGTCTCTTCTGTCATCCAACATGTGTTTTCTAGCAGTAGCAGTAGTTGGGATTACATATCGCGGACCAAAAAGGGGCACATTATTCTGTTCTCACTGTGGATAGGAACTAGTGAAATCAAAATGAATAAACACAGTCTCATTGTCATTTTCTCCATAGCATACAGATGGAGGGACACTAAAGTGTGGTCAGGCACCCGGAAAGGTGACACTAAAGATATTTATGACAAATTTCACTTTCTCTTCGGTATGTAGATTGATTTCTAAGGTAGTGAATGTATGTTATTGATACAGTAGCTCCAAAAGTGCTTTAGTACGAATAAAGCAAAACCACATTTTGTTTTCTCCTATTTGTTATGAAACAAATTTGATAAGAAAAAAGGAATTGTAAATATTTGTTGTGATTGCTCAGAATTCAATGTGTAAAGTTTATACATTTCATCAGAATTTTGAGACAAGGGGCCATTTCTTGCCTGCTTGGATTTTAATTGGAGATAAACATCTGCTCTTTGCCTTACTTATTTTCTCTCTGCTGACGTTTTGCAGGAAGGATTTTTCAAGAGATCATTAAAACATGAGTGTGACGTTGTACAAAAAAAAATATCCAAGCTATGTCATGGCTTTTTTTTTTTTTTATTATTATTATTTTAACATTGACTGAACTGAAATAAACTTCTTATTGGCACTCAGATTTGTGTTGGACTTGAATATGTACTCATGTTGTCAGGGATTAATGCTCAAATTTATTCTATAAGTATAGTTTTTCTGTTATTCATAATTTATAGACTTTTCATTTTAGAGTATCGGAGATGGTTAAAAATCTACCATAAACAAAAGTGATGGGACACATTGAAGTCAGGTGTATCATATGAAACAATAGCAAATGTCATACCATAATTTTATATTTGGATAGTTATTGCATTTTTATTGTCTGTAAGGTTAATTTACAAAATACTTAGGTTTGTCTACTTAATCTTACTCAATGTTGCCATTTTTTATTATAAATGTTTTAAATGTTCTGACACATGATTTCATAAATATCACATTCTGATCAAGTTATTTTACACCACAATTGTCTGCTGTAGCCAATTCTCACTCAGGAGGAAAAGTTAGTCTCTAAACCTGAAAGAAACATTGACATTGATTGTGATAAATATGGATAACTGACGTGAACAATGTGATGTGTTCCAATATTTAAGGTTAGATTGAACTTCATTATTCACAAAATGGAGAATTGTCTATCGTTCCACACAAAGAAACCTGGATATACATGAAAAAGAAGAAACATGATTTATACAAAAATATAAATCAACAATAAAGGAGAAAAGAAGTACAAAATAAACAAGTGGTGCCAGGCACAACAAACTCCATCCTTTACTGTTTTATAGCTTATTTTAGCATCAGTTCAGCTGATGTCATCATGTTTATGCGTGTGCTGATGTCAGCATATCAATTCCCTCCATATATGTGCCAAAATTACAGTTTTTATAGACATGTGAAATTCTGTCCATTATGAGTAAATGGATGGATTAATTCATAAAAATTTGAACTTTGACCTACTTATAAACCAGATTTGGTATGAACTCAACCAGTTTTCCTGCCACAGACGTGAAATTTCGGCCATTCTGAGAACATGAGAAAAAAAAAAATATAAAAAAAAATTATTAAAAAAATGTGAACCTTCTTTTCTCAAAATGTAATGAGATCTATTCTGGGTCACTGGCAGTCTATAAAACCAATTTGGTATGAATTCAACCAATAGTTTTGTTGCTAGAGTGTTAACAAACAAACAAACAAACAAACAAACAAACAAACAAACAAACAAACAAACAAACCGAACCAAAAACAACACCCCTTGCCTCCCCTTCGTGGGCTGGGGTAAAAATGGAGACTTTAATTCTAGCCAAATGAAAGCATGAACCTTCCTTGTGGACTTTTAAACAGGCCCATCAAGGACAACTGAATTAATGAACTGATAAAGTATCGGGTCCTAATCAGAGCGGACTCCTGTCCTCACATGGATGTGAATACAGTTCGGTTCTGAAGCCCCTGAATAATGTAGTTAACTAAGTTATATCGGTGTGTTCCGGTGACACGACACGTTCCGTTTATCTTTTAGTTCGTGGCCTTCGTGGGCTCATCTCAGGACACCCACGTGCACCTTTGACAGGTGAGTTAACCCCCACCCCCACCCCCACCCGAGAACAGAGTTCCACGGGCCTGCTCTACTGTACTGTAAGGACTCAGGACAAATATTCTCTATCCTTGAAGGAAAAGATCAGCATAAACTGCACAGATCACATGTGTGTGTTCATTCACATGTGTTTTCCTGTATTCTTCCATTTATCTGACTGGTCATCTGTGTCACGTGAGCTGAGCCTCTTCGTCCTGGAACATTGTGACTCACACACACCTGATTATTCCAGATTTCACACTGTGGTTATGAAGCATCACACATGAATGTTTCCTGTAACTATTCGTGCTTAAATTTAATATTGTACAACACATAGGGAATTACAACATGAGATCATACAGGTATGTTGTCTGTCTGTCTGTCTGACAACAGGACAGATGTTCAAAGGCAGATACCTTATGTCAAGGATTAGGCTCATTATGTCAAACCCAAACACTGTTACTTTAACCTAATGGTTTT
>JAPTYQ010000016.1:14527605-14554083 GCA_029814465.1 Ostorhinchus cyanosoma | reverse complement strand
TGTTACCACATCTTCATCTTTATTTTTCCTTAACACTTTGAAAGTCACTCATATATATATATATATATATATATATACTCTTCACAATTTCAACGTAGTGTGTTACTGTGGGACACAACAAGACTTTATTACTTTTGTGAAATTTTAAAAAAGCTTTTTATTATGTTGAAAATCAAGGTCAGTGAAGTTACCACATTTGGTTCCTTTCCCATAAGTGGGGAAAAAAAGAAGTGTATATAAAAAATACAAGAAAAATACTTGTAAGGTGAAAGGAACATATATTTTAGAACATAATTTTTCAAACATTAGAACAACTTAAGCGCTGATCCAGACACCTGTCAATATATACATTATCACTTTGAACATCATACTTACGTTAGTACCATTACTTCATGGTACCTAAAAAAAAAAAGTGGTTGCACTCACTATTCAAGCAGTGGTAGAACTTGCCGACCCCGTAGACTACATTTGACTGACATTTGAGATTGTTCCTTCACTGTCCTAACTGTAACTGTTGCTATCACTGTCTTGTAATGTGTGCAGGAATTACCAAAAATAGTCACTTGCCTGATAAAGGGTTAACATGAGCATTCAGTGGCTGTAGTTTTACAGGATTACAGCTTTGCACTGAGGCAGACCATGGCACTGATGGCCAACATAGGGACCAATTTGAGGTTGCTTCTTATGGCCCACTGCTCCTTGATCTGCCAACCCGAGATGAAACAATAGAAGACCAGAACAATAAGCTGGCTGCCGATCACTAAAGGCCTGCTTGGCCTCTGCCAGACGCTACGTCTTATTTCCTCTTTGATTACTCACGCTTGCCTGATGAGCGGCACACTCACACTCCTCTCTGTCTGCCTGCCCATGAAAGAAATTACAAAGAAAAGACTTTTTGTAAGAGACTGGTTTTGATTTGGAGGTCGGAATGCCTTTGTGATAATGTCGCAAGATTTGTTGGCAGGGGTGTGATAGATGTGTGAGAGACAAAGAAGAAAAGAGAGTTATAATGCGTGTATGTTCCTGATTCAGACACACTCAGGTATCAGAGTTCAGATTTCTGAATTGGAAGTGCGGCTGGGTTTTGTTGTGCTGATTTATGTCAGTTTCCACTGATGGGCTTCCAGGATCTGCCCATAAACAGCCTCTAAACGGGGAATAATAGTGCTGGCATTAAAGTCCAAACTGTATTGCCACCCAAGCGTGCAGATCGCCTGCTGTGGGCTGGGTCCCCTTCGCCTGGCCCTCACAAGCTCCCACCATTGCTCGTTACACCCCCTCACCAGCAGGCCGGAGGTAGGAAATCAAACCAATTACGGTTGTATTTAAAGAAAATTGGAGCAGGGCCGGAAAAGTGGGGGCATTTCCAAAAACCACAAAAAGAAAGCTGCAGGGCCACTGTGGCTAAATACAGTTCGACTATGAAGTAGAGAATGGCAGTTTTCAAGAAACACAACTCTAAATGTATTATTTGACACTTTTATTGAAAAGGAGTAAAGAAAAAAGGCCTGCATATTCTAGTAGTTCAAAATATTGTGTGGTTGATAAAAAGGCATAAACTAGGGTAGAGGGAAAATCTCCATGCCAATGTGGCTCGTATTTTTCAGTTTTATTTAAGCTGTCTAACATTTTAAGACAACAGAAAAGTTCTGAAGTCAGCTTTATTGTAAAAGAGTTAAACATCTTCATCAAAGTGAAATATTCAGACTCGGTATAACTTTGCAGCTGAAGTTCACTGAAAATAGGATTTATTCTTTTCAGTGTTCTGAATAATCGGTCTCAGTGTCTATCTGTGTGAGTGAGATTGATGGACTTTGCTCCCCGGTGGATCTACTTGATGGATGGTTTTTAAGGACTGACTCTGTTTGTGTTCAGGTCTGCTGTGCCCTGCTGCGAGTGTCCTGCCAGAAGGCCGCACCTCATAATGTGGCTCAATCTGCCAAGACATCCCAGAGCCCAGATCGTCCTTGGCCCGCTCCGCTGCTGCAGCCCCTGCAGAGGTACAGTATTGGGCCTCTTTGGAAGCACACACACCTCTGGGCATGTTCATGCTCCTTTGACCAAAATGTGAGTGTGTCATAGACCGGGGTTATCTTTACAGTAAAAAAGCTTGTCCAGGTATTAGTGGTGTAATTGCCTCCCACTTGTCTATTGTACTCTCTCTGTTCTATACCTCTCTCTCTCTGATCCTCCTTGCTGTCATCTCTCAGGAAAACCCCTTCATTACCAGGCCCTGAATCTAAATGCTTCATTTTCCATCCCCCCACAAGCCCTCTTTGTTCCACGGCCTATTTGGCTGTTATATCACAGCACTTAAAAGCAATTATTTCTAAAATATGAATGCTCTCTTACAGACGTCTCCAGACACTCAAAAGATATTTTTCCTTCCTTCATCTTCCTCTCTGCCTTATGGGCAAAAACAAAAGGAACAGAAATCAAGGTGTCTGGTGTCTCCAGACCAGCACACATAGTTTGGCACTTACAGACTCATACCCAGTGATATGTCTGTGTCTGTGCAGGTGCTCTCGTAGAAAAAACGCATACACACAAACTGTTTACTTCACATGCACACACCATAAAGAGTGTAAGATGATCTCCCATTAAGGATGAAAACAAACCAGTGAGTGGGAGGTGTCCCCTGAGGAAGTCCACAGTTGCTATAGTGGAACCATGGGAACTGGTTAGGAGAGGGCTGCAGGGCAGCCACGGCCAGACGTGGGGGTGTGTAACACTGCCACACACACACTGCAGAGAGGAGACAAAACACCAAAGCAATGGCATTTAGTCACCTCACCTGTCTAACAATAACAATACCTGACACTTTACTGGGTGTTGATTTATTCAGTCCTGGCTTTGATTATGTTGATGACAAAGCTAGGCGATAAAAGTGCCAAAATAGCAAAAACAGTAAGACTAAGTGGAAGTAGGTAGAAAGAACTGTGATGGAAACAGGACAACAACAGTATTTGTCAGGATGAAGCGGATGTTGTCTATTATCTGAGTTTGTGGGTTAGAGGAGGCTTGAAGTCTGTTTTGGTTTGACAGATTTCACTGGTTTC
Organism: Ostorhinchus cyanosoma; assembly: GCA_029814465.1. Lineage (NCBI taxonomy): Eukaryota > Metazoa > Chordata > Actinopteri > Kurtiformes > Apogonidae > Ostorhinchus > Ostorhinchus cyanosoma. The sequence goes on along the minus strand of JAPTYQ010000016.1, from coordinate 14,551,024 downwards.
AATAAGCCACATGAAATTCCAGAACAATATTAGGGATCTAGTTTGATCAATACAACACAACCATTTCCCGTAGAGCCACAATAACTAAGGAATTACCAACATGCAGTAAAAACACATGCAAAACATAAATGTGTTGTAAATATTATTTGATTTTTTTTTATGATAGTAAGAACTAAACAGGAAGGAACGATGTAAACTTTTAATGGCCATTCATGTTCCCACGTGATCCAAAACAGACTTGAGCAATCATCCTCATTCTGCTCAATGCTTACGCACATAGATGAAAAAAAAATAAGAGAGATAGAAAGATAGAAAGTGTGTATGTGAACCGCTAATTCAGCTTGTTCCCCTGCTCAAGCAGGAAGTGAACAGAGACCTGGTCCACAGGGATCCCCATTTCCCCTTCTCGCCTTCTCCCCCCCCCCACTCAGGACCCCACCGTGTTGGGAGGTTCCCTGAAAGAGCCTGGCAGACAGTCGCAGTCTGTGGTGTGTGTATGTGTGTGTATGTGTGTATTGATTTCCTGTTTTATAGAGGAAACAGTGTTCACATCTACAGATTGTTATTCAGATTTTTCACTGTGAGAAAAAAAGGACAGAAAAAAGATTGTGTCAATTCTCATGAATCTGTATGGGAAACAACTGCTATTGTTTCTGGGAAGCTGTCCCAGTTTTAGTAAAAACATATTTTAGTTTACTGATAAGTGCAAATACAGTGTTTGAATCATACTTGGAAATCATATTTTATTGTTCTAATTGATGAAAAACACTACAACTGTTATTTCTCAATTACTACACTACTCTGTTACATTCTTTTCTTTTAAATGTTCTCCTTTTTTCATTAACTAATCAAATTAAGGCCAGCTTGGTTAGACGCAGAAAGTTGTGGTCATTTTGTAATGAAAACAACTTGAATCCAAGCCATTAGGGCATCAAACTGAAACACTGGTCTGCTGTGGTTGCAGTCAGAACTGCTCCTAACCATGGTCAGGGCCACAGGTCCACCATGCAGTGGTCTGTTGGGTTTCTATAAAGGCCTTCTTCTGGTTTGACTCATTTGCATGTTTTCTTATGACAGGGCAAGTGGGCAAGAAAGACTGTTTAAATTTAGAGGACTGTCAAGAGTGGTGTTCACTGTTCTTTGGGTCAGTGCTACCAGGAAAATGTCAAACCCACTGAGTGTTCTGTCAGTTCAGATATAAAACATCGTGTTGATGCAGATTAATCACTTAAGATAAATCTAAAAAACATAGTAAAAAAAATTAAGCCTGGATTTTTTTTGGAACAATTTATCATTTTAATGCAGTGTTTTCTGGCTGCATGAGCTGTAGACAAAACATGATTCAGTTATACTCAAATATGAGTTTAAATTTTTTTTACTAAAGCTATACCATATACAAACACATTCACAGTTAATATACTGTATTACAAGACGCAAACAGGTCGCATTTAGAATTTTTAGGTGTTTAGCACCATTTTTATAAAGCAAAACTTCAGTGAATTAAATACATTCAATATATTGCTAAGACTTAGTCAAGAGTGATAATTGCTCCATCTCTAAAATCTTGAATGTATTTTTTTTTAATGTTGTAGTTAATGTCAGTGTTTGGCCTTAACTTTATGGTGGTAGCTGTGTAGATTGATCTGATGCTGTGATATTCTATGCATTTTCCTCTACTAAGCCCTCAGTGATGCTTTGGATTTGAGCGGGAACTCAGTCCGATAGCCCCATGGAGAGGTGCTCCACTGTGGGAACTGGGAGTTGCCTGATGTGTCGTAACTCGAAGTGGTCTCTGTAGACCCGACATAGATGAGAAACTACCTTCACTGGGATCCCTCTGAACCGGGAGAGTCGTCTCTCTCTCTGTTTCTTTCTGTCCTTCCATGTCCCCTTCTCTACTCAGCGAGGCAGCACCGAGCATCACTGTGAGAACGGTTGCATCACAGCTCTCGTGGTTTCTTAGCCCCTGGCCCCTGTGTTTCTTGGTCAATCTGTGGGAACCCTGATTTTGGACGGCAGCCTCTGTTCCCACCACCAGTCTGGTTAGAAAATAGACTTCTGGTCATGTACCAGGCACCCAAACCGAGCCGGTTCTAACCCGCTCCTTCTCACGGGTTCGGGGGGAGGAGAGGTCAGTGGCTGCAGAAGGGGCCCTAATGGGTTTCGTATGCAGGTACCGCAGAAGCGACACGGGATATTGTGTTCATGAGAAATGAGAGGGCTTTAATGATTGTGTGCTCTTTCCAAAACACTCCCTCTCCCTTTTTTTTTCCCTCCTTCTTTGGATCCTGTATCTCTTTCTCTGTCTCTCTCTGTTTGGAAAGTTTGCATACATAAATAGTACTTTCATCTTTCTCAAAAAACAGTTTTGATTAATTAAAGATAAAATTTTATGAGGGTGTACAGGAAAAAGAAGCACAATGCGTATTCTGTTTCAAGAGAAATAAAGACCATATTCTATTCATCAGAACCAGTGATTGACTTGAAGTATTGTCTTCAATGATGCTCATTGTTTTAGTTTTTCCTCCACTTGTGTGTCCTTTGACGTTCACAATCATGCTTCCAGTTTTCTTTATATTTCATCCACTTAAAAAGCTATTTAGCCGGCCATCCTATAAACCAATTTATCATGTCTTTGACTACAATTACATCCAGACAGTCGGCCTCATCTCGGAAAACACCCCCCCCCCCTTCTTCCTAGAGACTTACAATTTTCGGAAGAACAGCATAGCGAGAACAGAGGGAAGATGAAAAAGGCAGCTCAGCTCATGTACATCCATGACAAAGACTGAGCCAGATGAGGGCTTCTCTGCTCCCCACATGTGGACGAGAGAGTCGGGTCTCGCAGAGTGTGTGAAGACAGCTGGAAAATTCCCTTGAGCCCGGTCTAATTGAAAGCTTATCATCTTCTCTTTGTGCTTCCTGAATAGTGGGGGATCAGTGAGGAGCAACGCAGAGGGAGACTCTGTGATGAGACCTGAAGGAAATGTTGTAGGTGGTGCAGATCTGTCATACATATACTGTGAAGTGGAGCTCTGACTGTCTGGGTGGAGGGTAGTGTGAGATCTGTCAGCATGGGGTTTGTGGGTGTATGTGTGTGTGCAAGAGAGAGAGTTCTTGTGCGTTTGTAGAAATGCTTTGAGTGTGCGGAGTTAATTGAATACAGTGTGTATCAAGGCTGCGTGTGTGCGTCCTGAGGCTTTGTTGTTCTGCCAGCACTGCCCCCATAGAAGGCCTGACACAGACGAACACACAGCACAGCAGACGCCATTCAGACGAACAGAAAAGAGAAAACTGAATGAGAAGAAGAAAGGATAAAAGAGACAAGGAATGAGTGGAGATACAGAGGAGTATAAACAAAGAAAATAAAAGAGGTCAAAAATTGTTTAAGAAAAACAAAGGGTTTCGAAGTGAAAGCCTTTTCATGATTCATCAACAGGTGGCATTAGTTTGGGACTGAGGAATTGTGGGTATTGTATTTCACATTAACCACAAAAGACATCTGAAATTGGACCACCCCACAAGGTAGCATCTCAAGTGTTTAATTTTGTGGCTCGGCTTCAAATGGGCCAAACAGATGCCATCAGCGCTGCATAAATTAACAACCACATAGCTGGTAAAAACGTCGGCTGACATTCCAAACTTCTCCTGTATTGTTTTTAACAAGTGACAACTCGCCGACGTGCGCTAACATGGAGGCTGCCAGGGTGGTGTTGGATTCCTGAACTCCGCTTTATTTACACTCTGGGTACCACCGTGTTGACAGCTGCAGCATTTTCAGACCCCTGAGAAGTGTGGGTAATTGCCTGCAAGAGCCTTACTAATGGGGAAAAAGGGTAATTAATAAGGAGGGTTATAGCAGACGCACTACCAATAAATAGGCAGACTTATGAGATGGAGGCTGTGGCATTCATGGCATTTACAGTATGTGCCTGAAGAAGAACAGAATTTTCTGGATCAAAATATACTGCCATGAAATTAGGCCTCATAAACCTTTATTGCCTTTTTCTGCTCACTTGTCAGCTGATGTGATGGTATCTGGGTTTCTAGAGGTGACTAATAACCCTGTGTCTCCTTCCTTAATGTTTTTACACTCAGCACCTCCTTCTCTTAAACTATAAAAGATCTCACCATCCAGACTTTTGAGCATTAAATTTCTAAATTAGACATCTATTATACTATGGAAATGTTTTCCTAGTAAAATGAATACTGTTGAAGAATGTGAACATAAATACTGAAAGTGAAATGAATGTGAGTGTGACTTCTTTCAACAGGACCGGTGGGACTTGCATAGAAAAATGAAATCTCCCTCCTTAATAACATTTAGAACATTATTGTCGGTCTTTATGTAACAAAGAAACCAGTTGGGAAGAAAAAAAAATTAGGCACATGTTTTTTTTTAATTAAAATGATTAAAAACTACATTATCTGCAAACTTTACAAGCACTCAGTATGGAAGCATTAATGATAACATTACATACATAGATAAGATTCATAAATTAACATATCAGTTTCAGATGTACATGCTTTGAGCATAAAGACAAATGAAGAGAGCAATATGAATTAACATTTTGCTAAACGAAAAAGGAAAACAAAAGAAATGTAACCTTGTGCTCTTTAATTCAATATACAATAAAACACAATTCACTTGTACATTTTGGCTTCCTTGTTTTGCATAAAGAATGATAATCAATCAAGACATTGTTTACTGCCTATCTTTCTCATCATTAATATCCTGACAACAATACAGGCAGTCCTGAAGATCTTTGGTTTGTTTTTGAAGGAACCACACAAATATTTGTAAGTGTGGTTTCTCTAGCTGCATGATTTTTGCCCATGAAAGTAAGGTCTCCAGAGGCGAGAGCAGGAAACATGCTTTACCTTAAAATCAAAGAGAGATAGGAATGAGACAAACAGGAATAAGGCAGACGGCTTCATTTATGGGATCTAGAAACACCAACACCTTGCATAACTTATTTATACCTGAGCTGCAAATGCTAGCTTTTTTGGCTCACTCTTCACTTTGAAATTAAATCTCTGTTGTGAAGCAACTACATACTCATCTTTCAGAGTCGCGAATGCTAATCATCCTACTTATGGAAGACTTGACGAGAAGATATTAGACACCTGATACCTGCCGTAAATACCTTAGCCAACTCATACCAGGATGATATGTGCAGACGTATGAACTACTGGCAGAACAATAAGCCCCTGGCATTGGTGGCCAGTAAATTAGACTAGAAAAGACAGAATTAGGACCATAAAAGCTTCAAAGCACTCACTGATAATTATCTAGAACAAAGGGACCTGGGAAGGTTTTCTTTTGCATAACTGCCCTTGGTGTTGGTAAGAAGACACCACTCTGATCCCTCCTCTTCATCCACACACACTTCTCCTCCAGGGATGGAGAGATCGCATGTAACTAAGGGGGAAGACCCTCAGGACAGGGGGGAATGTGCACACACACCTGTGCTGCAGGAATGTGTGTGTGTGTCTCATCATAGAATTAGTTAATAGTTTTGTTTCTGGGTGTTTAAGGACAAGGACACTTAAAGTGTGCTTACTATATAGAGTAGCAGGAATATTTAATATATAAATCTGCTATTTGTTAAAGCAGAGTTTCCAAAAACAAAACTGTTAGAGAAAAATTAAAGATCAAATATAGTGCAAAAATTAAGCAAATGGCTTACATAGCACAGGAAGGGCTAAAATGGTTAAAAGAATATGGCTTTAGATACACCATCTTTCTAACAGAATCTGTTGGCCGTGGTTCATAAGGAATAAAAGTTTATAGTGCATTAAAGCTACATTGGAAGACAAAATAATTACATTAAAGGTTTTGGTTTTTTTTATAATTTAGTAGCAATATATTACACAAATTCCAAATTTATACTCAACAACAAAATATGGTATAAACTGTATATATATATTCATATGAAAGGAAAGATTGAGAGAAATGCCTGAAGGTTGTGGATATATGCGAACATTTCCTCAAAGTTTGGCTCAAATAAATATCAAAAGTAAACCATGTCATCCAGTTCAAAATACCAGACAAGGACTATTTTTTTTAAAGGGCTTGAATAAGAAATTTAAGGAAAAACAAGACTTGACATCTCAGGACTTAATTTTTCCTGCAAAAAAAAATCAAACCATAAACACCCCTCTGTTTTAGTCTGGTACATTCTTCAAAACATCAGCCATTGTCCCGTTGCAACTCAATACCCTGACACAGCAGAGGAGAATTCATTTCTTTAACAAGTGAGTCCAAATAGTTTAAATGCTTTTCTCTCTAAGATGCAGCGATTGTGTTGAAACGTCTTCTGCATTCTGTAGCACCAAAAGCTAACGTGATCATTTGAGTAATAAATTAGGCAACAAGGTACTGCATAAGTACTGTGAGCATGTGGAAAAAGCTCCAGATGCAACATGTTTTCACAACTGACACAATATTTTGCAGTATTCATTTTTTTTTCCATTTTACAGAAGTTAAAGCTTAAAAGGACCAGTTGCTACAGCAGTGCAGCCATGCCTCAGAACAATGTCAGAGTCTCTCACAGAACAAACATCCAGTCTGACTGTTCTTCTCCTCCAACAACGTGAGTTAAATCAGTCAGTTTGTGTAATGCTTGCTGTGGTTTTTCAGTTCATCAGCTGTTCTGATTGTTTATACCTCCCATTGTCTTTTTGTTCTTCTGTCTTTAATGTGAGTGCATAACCGGTTTATACCAGACAAATGATCCTGAAATGTTACTATGGCTTTTCTGGGCTTTTTCTCACTTCTATTTACAGGTTCAGCTGAACATCATCTCAAAGTGAATGGCTTTCAAAGTCCTTTAAGAGTACATGTTTTAGCACAGTGCAGGAGTTCCCTCAATTTACAAAAAAAAACATGGAAGTCTTGAGAGAGTCGGTAAAATGCAAGTCTTTTAAGCGAGTGCTGGAGAAATAAAAGACAAACATGCAGCATTTCTCTTTTTTTGTTGTTTTTTTTTCTGTCAGTGTTCAGTTTTTTTGTTCATCTCCTCTTTGATTCTTCTCCCTCTGTTCTTCTACACCCTCTGATTGTCTGGCGGTCTGTCTTTCAGTCAGTAAGGCCTCCAGACGGACTCATCCAAGCGACCCGAAGCACTCATGGCTGTGGGGGAGTTGCTGTGGCTGCCGTCGGCTTCCACGCCCTCACTCTGGGTGTTCAGGCCCGGGTTCATCAGGCTGTTGGTCCCTCCAGCGCCCGTGGCCCCTGAGCAAGACAGCAGGCGGGTGGGTGAGCGTTCTCCCCCGGTGTTCCCCGGCGCCACCATGGAGAACTGGTAGGATCCAGAGCCTGTGCCGTAATACAGGTAAGAATTGGACTGGAAGTTCTGGGTCTGGTTGTTTGAGTAGGGTGGAGGCAGGTAGGTGTGGTATCTAGAAGAGGGTGTCATGCTGAGGCCACTGATGCCCGTGCTGGATGTGTTGGCAGAGTAAGGGAAGGCCCCGGGGTAGTGCATGCGGGGGTCTGAGAAGCGAGGGTCAGTCAGTGGTGACAGAGATGGAAAGGTGGTCCTCTGTGGGAACAGATCTGTAGTCCCTGTCGGCACAAAACAAGACACAAAAAGTTGGAAAGAGTCAACAACTCTTCAGCCGTGAATGTATTTTCTATGTATGAAATGATCCACATCTCCAGAGCAGTGAACCCTCCCAAACCCCCAATTCCAAGCTCAAATTTCTTGCGATATGCCTGTCCATGGAAATGTTTGCTCAAAGTAATGAACTGAGACATTTTTTTTGCTTAATAACAGTCATCAAGCACTGACAGCACATCATCCCACAGCCTCGTGCACAAGACTGAAGTTATGAAAAGCCCCCCTCGCCACAACCCTCCTACCTCTGCTTCAAAAGAAGAGCAACGTACAGTATTCTGCCTCTCAGAGCCATGAAAAGAGGCATTGTCAGTGCAGAGGGGTGATTTGTATAAACACCGACAGCTTGTTGCGCTGTTGTGCAACTCATCATAAATCATGCTTAGGCGACAGAGGCAGACAGTGACAATCAGAGACAGACAGAGCAAAATGGGGAGGCGAGAAGGAAAAAGGAAGGAAAGGGGGAAGAAAGGAAGACAAAGAAAGTGCATTTCTCAGATGAATGTCCTCTAAATTAATGTGTGTTGCCGTCCAAGACCTGTCAGAGTAAACTGTTAAGTGCAACCTCACAGGTAACAGCACACTGAGCCGGACTGTTGGGACTTCAATTTCACAGCACACGTTCTAATTTATTCAGCTGACAAAAGGGAAATAGAAATATTGCTCTCGGGTTTGACTTGGCAGTTGGCTTCTCTGAGATTTGGGGGCCGCTACTGTCACCAACTTTGAACCTTAAGTAAAACACCATATTGCTTCTCTCACCTAACTGAGAATCATTATTGGCTGGTCTTACATCCTGAGTGCTGGATTTAACCCATTCACTATCCTGTGGTCATGTAGGCCTACCAAAGGCTGCCTGATGCTGTCTACTTCAGTGGTTGAATTTGTGTCTAAAGAGAAAATGTCTAAAACCGTACAAACATCATGGTAGTTTTTTATTTTTTTTGCATTGTATTATGATGCTCATGTAGATGTTTGAAAAATGAAGGCATTTGACTAGTCATGCATGTTTGCTCCTTAAATGTGACATGCATCACTTCACAACATGATATTTTGGAAGACGAGAAAGTGGCTAACTGCCAGGCCAAAAGTTGCTGGAAAGTAAACGCCCTCAACTCTGCTGTACACCACAGTATCAAGGTAGAGTTCCTCATACCTGATGTCAGCTATGTTACACCAACACCTGTCGACTGTACACAAGTAAACACACACACACACCTCAGTCCATGATTATTTGTTTGTCCGCATGTGGCTTTCATGGGTCCAATGTGCCCACATGACTGCAAGTGTAAAATGTGGATTTGGATGCCAGAGAAAAGAGAGCTTGTATTTGTGAAATAGCAAGCGCTTGCACGCCACAGCCCTGAGGGGGGAGAATGCCAAACTTGCGTGCCACAGTCTTGTTGAAATGTCTTTTCCCTATGTCTGGAGAACTGGGTCCATTTTCAGCTACAAAAAATCTGTTCCTTTGCAATTTCCATGGCTCCTGCTATACTCTTTTTTTTTTTTTCAACAACACATTTCTGCAGTTGAATTTCCTTCTTTTTGGGATGTGGGAGTTATGTGGTGGTGGGGGGGCTGTTTCTTTTTCCAGAGTCTACCCGGCACCGGAGTCGAGGTCCATATCTGATTTCACGCGAGGAAAATCCAAGCTTCAGCTGCTGTTGATTCGGGTGAAGTGGAGTCGGCCCACTAATTCCTACCGGACTCCCAAAAAGTCTTTGCTCTCTCTTTCTCTCTCTCTCTGCCTTCATCTCTCGCTGTCTGTGCTAAATTTAGGCTTCGGGGTGAAGCTGGGAAGGGGATCTGTGGCGTGGGGACTTGATGGCTCTGGCTGCTGCGGCCCACCCTGTACATGATCTCCACCTAATTGGACTTGGTGGAAATGTGTTGGCTAAACTGTGGTGGGGATTGACTCCTGTGTTCTGTCAGGGGAAACTGGACTGGACACTTATCACAACACCTTAATGGGCTTGTGCAGTATCAACGTCTTGGCTCTGAGCCAGGAGAAGCCAGCTACCACCTTGAACTGTCTACAGTACAGTAGCTCCCTCTGGAGGAGAGGGCTAAACAAACTGTTTTGTAATTGAGAAGCAAAGTTATGCAGTCTGCTTTTTCTCCCTCTTAACCATTGCATACCTTACTGCATCCCCCCCCCCCCCCCCCCCCACCCAGTATAAGTACAGGCTTCACTGTTGTGGCTGTGGTAACAGTGGTATATCTTTGGCAGAGAGGGTCTTCCTAGCTGAGCCTAGTAGCTGCCTGTAACCTCTGCGGCTCAAACCACACATGATCTCCATTAGGCTCATCTGAAACGTGTTGACTAAATTGCTGGGACAGGAGAGGGGATGGACCCTAGAGGGTTAGCTGGCACAGTCTGCCATCTGGGATGTTCCCAGTCTGTGAAGCGGGTAGCTGGGAATCAGAGCTTTTATAGAGAACATAGTGTTCTAGTGCTCTAATTTTTCCTGTTGCTTTGCAGCTTTACTCCATACTCTTATTTAACTCTACAACACAAAGGGTGGAGTCAACAAGTCCACTACTCTACACTCAAGCGTGTAACCCAGATATGACTGGAGGTTTGCCTCATTTGCTTACAGGAGAAACTGATTTTGGTTGTTAACATAAGGGCAAGTTTGAGACGGTCAAGTCTGTGTGTGTAATGTTGTGCAGGTTATATATGTGTATTTGTGTGTGCCCGCATGTGGTGGATGGCAATGGGAAGATGCAAATCCAGGCGCTCACCTGTGAAATGTTTACACAGGCTTGATGCAAACTGTGACGGCCAGGGCCTGGGGAATGGTGTCTCAGGCAAATAAGTGGAGGGAAGGAAAAAGTAGAGAGAAACCCCAGGCTCGTCAAGCAATATGTCAAAACTGTGTTTTACGGAGTTGTTGTATTCTAACCCTCCAAAGACACGTCTGTGCATGACACAATAAGTCATATCAAAAGACAGCTGTTTTTTAATAGTAGGAGATGTGGCTTTGATTTTCTGACCGGTTTGGGTAGTCTGAACTGTGGATGCCAAAACGATGAGTAGTCAGTGTTGATAACAGGGTGATGATGACAAGGGAACTTAATGCCAGGGCAGACGCTGCCGCTGCACACACCAAAGAATAGGAGATCCAAATGAACACAAATGATCTGCAAGTGTTTATTTAAACACTAAGGCTTTGGGGCCGGAGCATCATGTTGGATGCAAATGATAATCACCTCTGGACTGTGGCACCATGGTCAACAGCCCCAAACCCTCATCCATGTTGGGCACTTAATCATGTGAGTGCAGGGGAATTTTGCATGCACCCAACTTGTGACATGCAATACAAGCAAGGCAAAGGAAGACTGATTACAGAAAACCCAAGATTTCCCTAATGTATCAACAAACAAGGTGACATGAAAAACCTTTTTGAGATATGACACTAAGCTTGTGAAGTTGTAATTCAGTGTGCTGTTTTGACCTTTTGATCATTTTCAGTGCTCCATGTATTATATTTCTTTGCAGACTGCCAAAAATATAATGGTGGGATTTTAAGTATGTCTGAAATCTGCTTAGTCACCAACACTTTTGTACTTCAATTTTCTTTGTTATAAAAATCTCTATACACAGTCCAGCACAAAGTGTAGATACCTGATGTTCTTTCTCAATAATAACAAATAGTGATTTTTTTAGTCTCTTTGAGGAATAACATATACAGTGTAGAAAAGAGAGAAAAATTGTTCAGCCTATTCTACAAGTTCTTTTATTCTTTTCTTTGTGTCTGAATGTGTGCCCTCATCACAGTGTGAGTGGATGACTCAGCACATCTTGTGTGGTGTGGTGGTTTCTGGGTAGGAAACAAATGAAGACTGAACGGGCTAAAAAGAGTGTGTTAGTGAAGGAAGAAAAAGAAGGAAGAAGGCAGGGTGGTGGCGTCCTAGGAATGTTCTGGGATGTAGTAAGGCCCTACGGGCAAAACGAAACAGTCTCCAAAATTGTCACAACAAATGACACACCCTGTGTTATGCCCGCCTTTCCAGCTTCTCCACTTTGGTATTGTTTGTTCAGCTTGAAAGTTTGTCACAATGACTGTTAATTAAAAGAAAATTATAGATCACTGGCTTAAAGATTGGAAAGTTGTTCCTATTTTTCCAATACACCATCTATCTTTTCTGTTTTTCAAGTCTCTTTGGTCACACTTATGTATTCAGGTCACTGCTCTTATTGACCTAATTCTATAATAATATAAATAATTCTGTAAATTCACATACATTTTTGGTTTAGCCCAGAAGGGCTGTATTTGTGTTGATGCACGATTATAAGATTTTTATGTGAGAAGCATCTGTGTCTTACCAGGCCATGGTCTCAAGTCCTCCTCTACCTTGCATGTCTTCAGAGCAGGGGTGTCCATTTGCTCCTGCCACAGGGCTGCTGTAACACACAACATAAACATAGGTGAACACAAGGATCCATTTTATTTTGTTGGTTATGGAATGAAACACTGTAGCATTTTTGGAGTGCAGAAAAATGTGTGGGTTGTACAAGGTGAGGAAGTCTTTGCTTGTGCCATAGAAATCTGAAGCCCAATCCAAAAAAACCCCTCATGACAGACTTGTCAAAACTGTCTTGACATCTAGCGGTTTGGAGATGTGTCTTCCTGTCACAGGTTGGCCTCTGCTGACTGAGCAGTGAAGACTGGGAAGAGAAGGGGTGGTTTTTGCACTAGGGTGAGACCAGGCTTGGAAAAACATGCTTGATGGGTGCATGGGAGATATTTTTGGGTCTTTCAGGCGAGACTTATAGGGGCAGCAGAGACCTGTGAAGCACAGGACACTTGCTTGCCTGTCCAGCCAAGCTGTCAGGAAGCGAAGGAGGGTCAAGGACCTACTGGCCCAACGCGTGGGACCCTGCTTCACACTCAACGGTCACACCACAGGAGGGTTGACACAAACAAGAGCTGTTTGCTCTAGGTCTGAGACGGTACAGTTGTTACAAGACAACTTGCACGGAGCTCTGTGGACATGGGCAGTCTTATATTAAAGTCTCTTCCCCCTAGAATGTACCAAAAACTTGTCAACACTAAAATAGAAAGCTGTATTACATAACCCAATTTCTGTTATGGTCCTGTAATTTTAATGAAAGTTGAACATGGTATCACTATGTCTTTGCCCTCTGCTGTTGAGTTACCACAGTATAGTAAACACATAACCTCCTGTGGTGGCAATTAGGAAGCAGAAAGATGTCAGAGGCAGGGAAGGGGGTGGCACTGGGCTCTTCACCTATAGCTGCACTGCGCTCAGCATGTGTTAGATATGTGCTTCCCCTGGAGCTCCTCCACTTCCTTTGCAAAGGCCCAAATCAGCACTCAGTCACCAAGAGGTCCTACACTATGCCTCACAATGGCAAATTCTTACACATAAATGGCCTTATTCAGAAAGCCTTGCAAGCAGCTGGTGCGATTCGCTCAAGAAAATAAACATTTCCTTCAAATATTTTGATTGGCCAGCAGACAACGTCAATACCAGAGGCACAGATTACTCCTGTTAATAAGAGGACCAACCCCCTGGGCGGAGCTGAGGAGTGGGGAAAGCAGGGAAGTGGGAAAGAAATAGGAAGAAGCAGCAACGGCGTCACTAATAGGTAGTTTTTGGGTGGTGCCAGTATAGTTTTGGGGAAGACACAAATAAAAACATACGCTGCTTTTGAAGTGTATATGTAGATGAAAGGGATGGCTGAGAAGATGTTTGAGCCAAAATGGCATCCATCCTCGTGACTCCGGATCCAGCAACGCCTCTGAGACATGTAATGCGCCCGCCGTAATGAAGCGTGTCATTGAGACACAGTGAATGCCGGCCCTTGTGCTGGCTTCCTGTTTCGCTTAGGCCTTAGGCGTCGCAACGGGGAGAGAATGTGAGAGAGCAAGTAAGAGAAAAAGAAAGACGCCAGCAAGGAAGAGAGGGAGAAAGAGAGCGTGTTAGAGGGGAGGAACATGGCCTTGGCTCAGCTATGTGGGACATTTGATATGTCTTTTGAGCCCTCACTTATAACGTGAGCAAAAACAAACACATGGGCTGAAAAATCCTATGTTCTCTTTGAGAGCTCGTCGTCCTCCCACCCTTCCCCTCTCCCCAGACTCAATAGAGACTGTTCATGGCACACATGTAGTTTCTGTAATTGCTGAAATGTAAAACTCAGCCTGACTCTGATGTGAAATTATAACTTACACAAACAGTTGAGTCTGGTTAAAAAAAAAAAAAAGAAGCTTGCTCTCACTTCTCCTTTTCTCTCTTTTTTAACTATTGAGGCTTCCAAAGAATCTTTTTGTGAAAGAACAGAAACATTTTCAGTTTGAATTATTCATCTCGGGGTCACAAAAAGAGAATAACCACAAGTGAAGAGTGAGGCACCATAACAAATAAACTCCACAGCGGTCAATGACATATTATGTAAATAGTGAAGCGCAGAAGTAAAACAAAGTGTCTAAAAGGAGTGGTCCAGATTCTTGCTAGTTTTGGATGTATTGGCCTCAGAGGGCCAGCTTCCTGCTTGGGTTTGGCAGAAGTCAGCATGAAACTCAACTAGCGTGACGGCTATACTCAAAAGTACACACCGCAGCTACCTGACTGTGCTAATTTCCTGCCCTGCTCTTGCTTCTAATTGGCTGATCATGTCATTCTGGATGTGTGAATTAGTGTGAGTCTCTCGACTGCTGCAGTAGCAGAGTGCCGCCTCGAACCTGGGGGGCCGGCCAGCTTGTTTATGTGGAGTAAACAGTGTGGTCACTGTGGACGAGGCAGGAGGGGCAGGCTTCATTGGGCTGGTCCTCCATCAAACAGGACTTTTTCAAGTTACGTTCAGTCCAAAGGCCACAACCTGAACATACTGAACATACTGGGCTAAAGCGCAGCTGCAGCAGATGTGTGCCAGTTTACGCAGGAGGAAACCAGAGGTAGCAACATGGTAGAACTATCACTAATAGAAAAGTTTTGTTACTTTAGAACAGAATAGAATTTACAAAGTAAAAAATGAAGTGTGTAATATATTATTTCTGCAAGACTCTACGGACGTTTTTAATAACACACATGGGTCACAAATTTAGACAGGCAGGCTCAATAAGAGACATGTGCACCCACACACACAGTCTTGGGCCCTCATCAAAGCAGTGAACACTTGACTTGATGGCGGAACGTTATGCTAGTATCTGATATTCATCTTCAGAGAGGAACACACAGGTGTTGGAACAAATAACATGTTAAATGATACCACCTTAAAAGTGCCAGGACTTTCTTTTTTGGATGATTAAATTGCTGCTGTATTTCTTTTTTTCCTCTCTCACTGTTAAAACACATTTAAGTTAAAAGAGCCGCTTTCGTCTCGGTTGTCTGTCAGAGGCTGTGCCAGGGGCTTGTTGAGTTTTGTCTGCATTTAAAATGGAACAAGGTAAAACTGCAACAAAGTTTTCCACTTTGTTGAAATCAAATTTTCTATCAGCTGTTTACTTTTTTTTAAGCTAGAGAGAACTAACTGTGTATGTGTATTAGTATTATAAATACAGTGACAGAGTTAGATGATACTTAATGTGTCAAAGGAAGAAAAAACTACCACCCACAGACATATATACACATGTACCTCACTTGAGGTTTGAAAAACCAGAATAACAGTTTAGTACTTGATTGTCTGAGTGTCAGATTTGCTTGACTGCACTGGTAGATCCACACGTTTTTAGCCGTACACACACTCCCTCCACCCTCGCTAAGAATGATTCCACATGTCTAGTAGGCTTACCTGTGGCCACAGAAGAACAAAAACAAGGAGCAAATGCAGCGTCTGCCAGCGTGCAGGAATCCTGTCACTGCATGCACTGTAATGAGCTCTTAATTACCCTGTCTGTCTGGGGCACAAGTGGAGAACTTGCAACACTAGCACGGAACTGTGAGTGTGTGTGTTTTGTATTTTTAATGTGCTTATGGTGCAATCGTCTGTGTATGTGTGTGTATGTGTGTGTGTGTGCATTTACAATCTTAGGCTAGTGTTGAGCAGATGTCTGGAGATGTGTCCTGTTGACAACAAAACTGAGACGGTATTTCATGGCTCAGACAACAAAATGAAGCAAGGAGGCTTTGGGGGAAGATGACACTGTATTTTCTTATTTAGTCCTCTTCAAGGGAAAACGCAAGGTTCCAACCCCGGATAATGGAAAACGTCTTTTGTAACAGCAACACAGGAATCCATTTAATTATAATGTGCTGATGGGCGATCTATCACCCGGCAATTCTCAAACAAACAGGCCTGGGATTAAAAGTATCTGCAAAATACAACAGTGTCTGGCAGAGCTGCCAAAAGCAGAGACGTGTGTACTGTTGATATGTAAACACCTCCCTGTGTCTCTGAATGGGATTTATTACAACAAGTCTATTTTTGTTTGAGAGCTTCACTTGTAATACTGCAGTGTTGTTGTCTGTGCATGATTCCTACACATACGGGAGTGCTCTGTGTGATCTGTGCTGTGACATACATCTCCAGTCTGGGCTTGGATAGACGAGGTGGGAGGGAGAAAGGCCCTGCGCTCTGTTATTTAATTATTTTACCACTCTTGCCCTGCGGTATGCCGTCATGATGGTAATACCACAGATTAAGGTGTGTGGTTTTTACAGCCCTTCCCCTTCTTTGTCTCACTCACACACTCTTCTTATAGACGACCTCCAGTCACTGTCAGCTGTAACATGAAGCTCAAGGCCTTTACTGCCTCTGACGGTGCCAAATGATGTTAATGTGTTGTGTCTGCTCACTGTGTATGTACTCTGTGTGTGTGTGTGTGTGTGTGTGTGTGTGTGTATTGCACCATTGCAGCCCTTTGATGCTTGACAAGCCTATGACGCTCTAATTCCTGTCCTAATCCTGTGTGAGGCAGACGAGAGTAAAGCAAAGAACTCCTCTTCATCTGCTGTCTGGACCAAGTCTGTACACCTCTCCCTGCTGAACAGAGAGGACCCCCCCCACCCCCCTTCATTATTCAACCCTTACAAACTTAAAGCTCTCTGTATAAGCTTTGCTGCAGGGGGCTTTTTATTGGCAGACAATCTACAGATGTTACGCCAAACTTTAAACCATCAGAAAATTATCATCACAGTAGTTGTATTGTGTTGAAGCGGCACACTGCTTATTTTCAGCCTAGCAGGTCAGTGGTGTTTCTAAAATGGCTGGCATGTTTTTTTGCTCGGTACAGGCTGTGCGAGGGAACAAAATCAATATCAACAGTAAGTAAGGACATGGGGGAACAGGGTAAAAGACGATGTGTTCTGTGCAGTCAGCTGTTAGATATAGTACCCATACTGGTGACTCAGCGCTGGCGAGGCGAGCACAAGGCCAAACACTGGTGTATAGCTGTGATACTCACTGATAGAGTTCCACCCACACACGGCCCAGTGCTTCCAAACAAGCCCTCCTGTACACAGCAACATGCTGATACAAAGGTAATGAGATTCATTAGCTAGCATGAGAACTAGTGAGTAGGCGGGAGAGAAGGGCAAACTGCATAAGTGTGTGTGTATGTGTTTAGTCTGCATGCTTCCAGACATGGTATCCTGTTAAAGAGGCTGTGACATATGACAGTGAGCGAACACTCACTCCAACCATCACCCACGCAGCTGTCCACAGCTCACATACACACACTTTGCAGAAGTCTACAGCCCCCTCCCCGTCCCATCGCACCACCTCAGTCTGAGTCTCACCCCCCCCACCCCCGCACATTCGATCAGTCTGAGAGTGACGTGATTGCCAAGGTAGCGGGCGGCTGTTACATTCCTGAGGCTGTAGTGTGCGGTGTGCGGAGGCCAGCTCCGGCACCCAGGCCAAGCTCGGGTTGGCAGCATCCGCTGTGCCACCTGGCCATAGACTCAACCCTCCACGCTGTGGGGCCCGGACCCACCAAGGCAGGGCATCCGGGGACAGAGCTGACATGAGCCCCCCCTCAAACAGCTACACACATAACAGCCCCCAGATTAGTGGAACAAAATTCTAAAGCCCCCTGTAGAGGAAGCGCACATGGAAGGGCACTTGGCTTCATTTAGCACTGGGTGAACAGCATGTACTGTGTTTATGTGTAACAGATTTGTGTTAAAGATTACTTACCCTCTGGCCAAATGAAACAAAATATGTTTGTATTAATGAAAGAGGCTATTTACTTTTAAGTAATTGCTGTTAATGTAGGTTCAGGTTGGAGTCAGTTTTATAGTGTTGTGGTGACGATGTTTGTTGGTGTCTGTGCAGTTGTGGTTCTTACCTTGTGTGGTGCTAAGGTGGGTTTGGTGGATGGGGCGGGGGTTGTTGTTGACTGGGCCTATTCTCATACTCCGCTGGTAGCGCTCAATCTCTGACAGCCTGTCAGAGAACTGCATCTTCTGGGGGTCTTCCATCTTCACTCTGTGCCCTGAAACAGTGACATGAAGAAGATTAGAAGGAGAGGAATGAACATCGGCCCGTTTACCACCTACACAACCAGGAAATGGCACATTACATAAATGCACTTTGTATTGCCAAAGTTGTACAAAAATAGCAAAAACAATAACAGGAGTCTTATTGGAAAAGCTTTCCTTCTCCTCTCCCTTATTTCTTAATAGAACCGGGCAGTTTGACATGTCCTGGCAAAACAGTCTCTCTTTGCCGGTCTGAACTATAATTAACGTGAAATTGACTTTGACTGTAAAGGCCATCAATATCCCCCACTGTAATTCACACACACAACACCGTCACCATGTTTTCAGCTTCCAAATAGAAAAATATTATTAGAATGTTAACAGACCTTGAAATATATTGGCTAGACACTGTTACCCAAGCTGCACCTGCTGCCATGTCATCCACAGATAACGATAGCAAAAGTGGAAAATAATTGGCTTACGGAATTTTGTTTTCAGTAAATCTGAAGTCTAAGAAATCTAGAAATCTAAAAGTCAAAGAACTGTAAATTAAAGGGGCATTTCCATGAAGAGATGAGGTTAAGTGATCTTTATCTTACCATCTTACTGAAAAAACAAGATTAGGAGTAGATCTGTCCTCAATAAGCACCCCTCCCACTCACACTGACACAGCCCTTAGTCAGAAGAAAACGCCTAGACAAGGCAACCAGACCATATAGTCATCAGTCTAAAACATAACTGAGAGATAAGCAAAATACAGAGGAAGCACTTTGTACTTGACTTAACAGGTGAGAATTAGCGCTGAGTGAGTGAAGCCTATCTGTTGCACTTCTTTTGTCCAGATCCGAGAAACTAACCAACACACTTAGCGCCCTTATCACTCTGATGCCCCATTCAGGGAGATGGTTAAAAAAAAAAAAAACTATGTAGACACTCACATGTACACAGACGGCACGCATGTACACGCACACACATTTACATGCACAGTCTCGACATGTGAACACACCTTAAATGTCAGACGTGAGTCCGGATGAGGGCTATGCCTCTAATGGGAAGAAGAGATTTTAATGTAACTATCAATGCACCAAAACTGTGTGTGAACCAGCATGTATACATTCTGTGGTTTTCTCCCTGGCATCTCTACAGAG
The DNA here is from genome assembly GCA_029814465.1 of Ostorhinchus cyanosoma. Lineage (NCBI taxonomy): Eukaryota > Metazoa > Chordata > Actinopteri > Kurtiformes > Apogonidae > Ostorhinchus > Ostorhinchus cyanosoma. The sequence continues at coordinate 14,531,865 of JAPTYQ010000016.1, read as the reverse complement.
TAGCCTAATGTGAAGTAATGGCTGGATTTGAATATTTTATCACTATATAAAGGGGGCAAGGCAGACCGACCAATATGGATTTTGCCCGTCCTTTCTCTCCACTGACCCATGGGCAATATATCTTCCCTCTGAGGCTGACCCATGGGTAAAGTTTCCTCTCGTTTACCGCTCTGTCCATTTGTTTGTGCCCACCACCTCCCCTACATCCTCTCTTTATGAACTATATAGAAATATCTAGCTTCTACGCCCCCCAACTCACTGGCTAGGAGACACACCAGGGTACATGACTGTATGTTGGTGCACAGACACAAAGTCTGAGCACTGAAAAGTCCCCACTGCACAAATTCTGACTGTAACACACAACTCTTTTAGTGTTTCAGACTCAGTCACAGATCAACAGTTAGGCTGTACTTTTAACTGTGTGGGTACGTGTCTTAGAAAAGAGAAAGAGTCAGTCATGAGTAATCTGTCTGAGCAGAGACAGCAGTTCTGTTGCTGCTCTCCAGCTGTTTGTTTTCCAGAGCATTAGGATTTAGGACGCCAAAGTAAAGGACGATGTGTGTGTGTGATTCCACCCATCAGCCCACCAGTTTGCTGCGTGCCGTTCCTCAGGAACATGTCCGGGGCGTACACAAACTCTGAATTGAAATATCTTTTTTATTCAGACTCCTATGTGGCCAGCCTGCCTTCTTTTTCAACTGTGATGGAAGGAGTGAAGACCAGATTTCTCTGTCTCTCTCTCTCTCTCATACACAGTCACTCATGCCGCCAAGTCCAGGCTCCATTACCCACATAGACACTGTGGCTACTGTCTGTTCCAGGCCAGAGCAGGGGCGGCCAGGGGAAGCAGCCCTCCAAATATAGCCCCTATATGTGTCCTTGTGTAGTTATTAAGAGATTTACACCACCTCAAACGTCTGAGGTCAGGGAAATGATACATCCCACTGCTCTCTGGTTGGAAAAAAAGACAGACGGCAGGAAAAAAATGATAATTGGTCAGTTTTTCTGCGGCCAATGGTGGTCTAAGATGAATTGGCTGGCTCTTTAGGGATGAAAGTGATCATTCAGCTGCCCACAAACACACACTTGAGTCTAGCTGTGGATCCCGTGGCCCAGTTCCAGCTGGCAGAGGCACACTGTGTTTGGTGACACAGTGTTCGAATCTTCCAGTAGGGGGTTCAGTGGGCTGTGAGAGGCTGATTTTTGGGGAGTAGGGGCTTCATTAGAATGAGGCCTGGAGCTCATTAACCCAGGGCCCATAGTTGCTGTTAACACCACTAATCAACTGGGAAGCAGCTCTAAAAGTTCTTTTCCATTTCTCCACAGTTTTTCTCTTTGTTGTTGAAACACCCCTTCCCAGTGCTCTCCCTTTGTCTTTTTGGTACATGAAATAGTACATAGCAATTTAAAAAAAAAAAGAAGCTTAAGATTAGTTTAATTTGCGTCTTGGCCAGTAATTTTATCTTTCATAACTTCTAAAAGAAACCATAATACTTTCTCTGTGTATTCCATCTAACAAAAAAGGTAGGGCCACTCATGCTGACCTACTTTGACTGTAGTTGAAAAGTTTTTGTGATCTTATTCTTTGTAGCATCAAGAAGGTAGTGCCAGTGACCCAGAACTCACATGACCCAGTTAAACTTAGTGTTAATACTCTCTCTTTGGCCAGTTGACCTCCGCTGTAGCCACTGTGTGTTTGGTCCGACCGCCAACATTTGACTTCCACGCTGCAAGGCCGAGGGCCAGAGGGGTGCCGGTGGTCCACACCAGCCCCATTTCAGAGGGGTTTCTGTGGTCGGATGAATTTTTAATGTGTCAGGGTGCACTTAGGAGAGAATGTTGCACTGTTTTTCTCTCTATGATATCATAACCACAAGATAGAGCTGGGAGATGGGGGCCAGTGCACACATGAGGCCTAAACAGCAGTGCTCAATATGCACCAAGAGCCAAAATGGATGCTAAAGGTTGTAGATTTACTAGCCTCCTCTCAGAGCAGTGGTCACATCATCTGAAAGCATTATGGAAGTCTATGAAGAACAAATAAAATGGTTGATATAAAACGTCTGGTATTAACGATGTACTGAAAGCCTATGGTTGTGTTTTGAAGAAATGGATGTGCCATTATCAGCCCTACTTTGTTTTGTGTGCATGTTTTTTTGTTTTTTTTTTATTTCCTGGCTGTGTTTTATCTGCTGCAGAGTATCTTGAAATGCATCATGCTTTGTTTTTTTTGTTTTTGTTTGTTTTTTTTGCCTGCGTGCTTTGAAATGATCGCTTCAAATGTAACTGATAATGAAAGTGTGAAGTTGTTTTTCATATTGCCCTCAGCTGCCTATATGAACAGCAGACCTGACCAAATCTTGCCCAGCCTTCTCTCCACAAAGCTTATATCAACACAGCTCAACGGAGACATTGTTTGCACAGTAAGGTGACAGTCAGGCCTTTAACACTGACAGCCGCAGCTGAATGATCATCCAATATGACCCGTTTCCGTCCTTCATCTCCTGCCTCTTGTCTACTTTGCTCTCTTTCTCTGTCTGTCTCTGTCTCCATGAAAGAAAGAAACATATGTTCACATCCAAAGGGAGACACATTAAACACAAGCTCTTTTTAGTAAAGGGCTGGGCGCTTTTTCAGGGGCAAAGTGAAACTCTATCTGGACGGCAAAGGGCAATACGTGCTTTGGCCCTAACCCAAGTCTGCACTGAATATATTTGAAGTGTAAATATTTGTTTTCAATGTATAAATGGACTTGATAGGCCACTGATAACACACTAGAATTGATTTGGAGTGCATGTATCACACTAAAAAGTATGTCTGGCCCGTAAAGTCTGGTCAAGTAAGGTATAGAATTACATAGAAAAATGTCTGGGTAGTGTAAAGAGGGCTGCAAAATGTTTCACTGTTATGTTAGTGAGTCAAGCACGATTACCTTTACTGAAAATGTTTCTAGGTCAGGGAAGCCTGTCTTTTAAGTGTTTTGTATGTTTAAAGATAAGTCTTGAAACACAAGTGAACATAAAGACACAACTTTTCCAGCCCCACAGTGTGATGTGGGGTGACAGTTGAATACACGTTGCAGCGACTTCTACTTGCTTGCGAGCAAACTTCCGTTTCCCCTCAACAGACATAAGGGACGTTTCAACATCTGTTGAGCAAAGTCTTGTACACCTGTCTTCCTCTTCCTCCTCTCCAGCAGACCTGAACTCTGTATGTTCATGTTCCCACCCTGCCTCTTAACACTAACCTTTCTTCTACTTCCCTTTTCGTTCTATTAGTGGCACCATTGTACAGCCCACACAGCATCTCTGCAGAAGCATGTTTAGTGCTGCGTTTTCAAAGACCACCAATCACACAGTTTGGTATTTACACTGGAGCGAATCAAAGTTCTTGTTTTGAGGCTGACCCTGAAGGATGTGGGTTTTACCCTTGGCTGATGATTGCGGCTGTCTCGTCTGGGCCTAAATGAGTCGATGTTAGCCGCACACAGACATTACACTACTTTACACTTATTTACGTAACACTCTTAACATTTTCAGTATGAATGTGTTATATTTTGCAAGTATATCATCCCATGGAATGAATACACACACTATGCATTTTGTGCAGAAATTAAATGCAAGTGAAAGTCTCTCTTAAAGCACTGAAGGAGGTGGTGAAGCTTTTGTGGAAGCATTATTTCATCCAAGCTTTCAGGTAGAGGTTAGCAAAAGTTTTGGCATGCTTTTATCTATTGCTTACCCTCTGTGACCACAGCTAAGGGATTGTCTGGGCCTATAGGTCCCTCAGGCAGATGCATCAGGCTCTCTCTGGGGACATCAACAGTGTGAAAATCCCCCTCGCACGCCTGAAAACAAGCTGCTTGCAGCGGAAGTTGCTACATGAAACTGTTTGAGCAAAGAGCGCAGCCTTCCTTTTCTGATAAGGGGATAAAGCCCTTTACGTGTGTGTGTGTGTGTGTGTGCGTGTGCGTGTGTGTGTGCGTGTGTGTGTGTGTGTGTGTGTGTATGTGAAACGGAGGCAACAACCACACAAGGACAGCTTGACAGTGAGGCAGGTTGAGGCAGGTGAATATAGTGGAGGGGTGCCAAAATAAGGCCCAGTGCACCCGGATTCCCTAACAATACAACAAGGCCCGTAGCAGATTGATAGCAATCATCCTTCTTTTGTTCTGCTGTTCTATACCTTTTGTGTGTGTGTGTGTGTGTGTGTGTGTGTGTGTGTGTGTGTGTGTGTGTGTGTGTGTGTGTGTGTGTGTGT
>JAPTYQ010000016.1:14490808-14527505 GCA_029814465.1 Ostorhinchus cyanosoma | reverse complement strand
TGTGTGTGTGTGTGTGTGTGTGTGTGTGTGTGTGTGTGTGTGTGTGTGTGTGTGTGTGTGTGTGTGTGTGTAACTGTCTTCTGTTTGGAAGCTGAGGCGTGTTGAGGGTGATATGAGCAGGGCTGTTTTTCAGGCCCTTTTGGCTGCTTGCCTGAAGACTTCGTAGATTTCCCAGTGCTGCTGCTGCTTTGGCCTTGTCGAGCACAGAAGGCCTATTTGGCTCCGGTGACAGATCATATTAAAGCAATAAGCTGCTTTGAGAGTGTTATTTTAGCCCTAATGGTGAATGGGGTGGTTGTGTGTGTCAGTGTATGTGCATGTTTGCGTGTACCAGGTAGTCGGGTTGCTCTAAGTAGCGAGGTGCTGGGGAAAAGGTGGGGGCCTCACAGGGCTGTGGGAAAGGAAAGCAAGCCGCTGCTGTCACATACATCAATGCAACGCCAGCAGATGTGTCAAACGGCTTCGCGTTCACACCTCAGTGCATACTAGCTCACACACAATAATGTGCAACAAGTATGCATTTACCCCTAAAGACACACACATACACTGATCATGAAAATGAAAATTAAGATTTCAGGTGGGTCAGAGAAAGATGTGTGAAATGTTCTACTGTGTAGGCGTCAAGACCTTTCTTTCAGTGTTAGCCTGCTTTCTGTAAGTTAACATGCTTTTAGTGGACGGCTGCACAGAGATTGACCTCTCTTCTTCTGTGATGTTTCCAGCCTATTTTGGAGAGCCAAGGTTTCCCTCTGTGTTTACACAGAGGATTACAACCTTCTCTGCTCCTGGAAGCAAAAGAAAGATCTCACTACACCTATTATTTGCTCACTGTTCCTAACCATTAAGGCCTGAAGAAATAAATATCCAAACCACAGGGTGGTACGCGACGTCTTTTCCAGTAACCAGCAGGTGCCTTCTTCCCACAAACCGCTCCCCACTCCGCCCCCGTCCCCAATACCCCAACACAGAAAACGGTTTATTGTCATAATGCAGCAGGGGAGAAAATATTCCTTCACTCATGGGCCATTTATTTTTCTAAATGCAGATCGGAACTTTTATTGAATTACAGCTGAAAGGTCGTAATGGCTCCCTCCTGTATGGGTCAGTGTAAATAAGGAAGAGTGAGCACACACAGAGTGGGCATTTTACTTCCCTTCATAGGTAGGTAAACAGGAAAGACGCTTGGCCAGTGAGTTTAGAGGGGAGAGGGTAGTGAGTAGGTGGAGAGACTGAGACGGGAGAGAGCTGAGTAGGCAACGCTGGCGGAGCTTTTCAGTAATTCTCAGAAAATGTCTTTTCACAGCCTAAAAGTGTAGTCTGGGGCCACTGTAAATAATTTGGTAATTTGTATTGCATGATGTCCTCAATTATGTCCTCGATCTGGCGTCAGTAATTATAGAAATGTTGTCTGAATGGTAAAATAAAGGGCACTTTACCCTTAAAGCTATTGTGTGAGTTGTAGTCATCAAACAGCCTGAGGAGTAGACATGGTGCTGTTTCAGTGTCAGACAATGTTCTTATTTTTCCTGTTTTTAGCAGACACTTGTGCTTTGACTCTTTAACAGCCGGCTGAAGAGCAAACAGAGGCAGTGAGGAGGGAAAGGAAATAATAAGCAGTAATGTACTACATTTTTGTGTTTATATCATTGCTTAGTTGAGGTATTTAAGCTAATTAGCTCAGCTTTCACAGGAAAGCCGAACTACAACAGCACAAGTACGATTAGCAACAGCTGTGTGTGTGCGTGTGTGTGTGTGCGTGTGTGTGTGTGTGTGTGCGTGCGTGTGTGTGCGTGCGTGCGTGTGCGTACCTGCGTGTGCTTGTGTGTGTTGCCGCTCAAAGGGAGTTGGCCTCGCAGCTTCTAGATGTGGTTAAGGTGGCAATAGTGGTCAAAGAGCTTCCATGGAAGTCCTTTATTTACTCCCCCGTGACAAAATTTGATTATATTACAAGTGCTTTCAAGTCTGTTCTATTACACTTTAATCATTCTAACATCAGTGACACCTTCATTTATATTTATAAATTTCTGTTTTTGAAATTCATATTTTATAAGTGTGAGTGGCTGTCTCCTATATTTTAAAAACTAGACAACACTGGTTGTTTTTTGCTACCAGTCACAAGCATCAAATCTCAGTATGGTGGAGGTTTTGTCATACCACTCAATTTCCCTTCTGAAATCAGTCCAAACCTATTCAGCATACACTGGTGCATTCCAGCACATTTATCAGTTAGCCAATATTTGCTCTACATCTAATCACTGAGGCCAAGTATGACGCGTCTGGAGTGACCCCAGAGAGGAGGAGCGCCATAGTTGACAGTCGCCCGTCGCCACCGACGCCACAGAACAGTATTTCACTGAAAAATAAAATGAATATCTGTTTTATCTGCTCCAATCTGCCTGAGAGCGGTTTTGAGGCAACTATCTTCTTAACCAAATCATAAATTAGGTGGTCATGAGTTTGATTGTTGAGGCTAGCCACTATTCTGAAGCGTGTGTGTCAGTCTGTGCAACTAAGGGCGCTATATCTCCAGGTTATGTTTCTGGGAGTCATGGTGAGCCATTAGGAAAGCACCCAGCATGAGACATGCCACTGTTTTTCTCCTCCCCTGGCACTGATACACCTGTAGGCCTTTCTTTCAAAGACACCCATCTCCATTTACAAACATCAAAGTTGCCTTTGAGAGAGCAATTCGCACCGAGGGTAAGCCTTTCATGTGATTTGTGGAGCATGGGCGTGGCCCGTGGGGGCCGACTTAAAGAGATGGACGCACCTGGCAGGTGCATGAGCTGAACACCCGCACACGCAAATGCAACAACACACATGCTATCGTTGTGTTTACTTTACAGACAGACTGCAATATCACAGGAAAAATAACACAGCAAATGTCATTGTTTGTCTATTTGCATACTTTGTACAGTCTGTGTGCCAAATGCAAATAGAATCAACCCGCCAACTCCAACATGCACCCCCGCTGCCCCGACTCCCCCCACGCCTGCCATTCTCCTCCTGAAGCTGTGTGAACACACCCAGCCAAATAAATAGAGGCAACAAAACACGACAGCACTTGTGTGATTTCGGTAGATATGTGGGCATATGGGTGGGAAAGTTAGAGAGCATGAGAGGAGAGTCTGCAGACATTATATTTGATTGAGACATTTTGTAATTTGCACAGCAGTTAGTGTGTATTCATCATGCGTAGTCTGATCAGGTAAATTGCTACATACAACAGACTCTCACAGCCTTAGTATTTAGAAAACGGCTCATCTCGCTCCTCAGACGTTTATGTGTGAACAACATGAGTTTACAAGCCATGAATATTCAAGAAGAAACAACACTATATAATGAAATGTCTGATTTAATTCTGTTTGGATTGTTAAAGTTTTTACTGAACAGTCAAATTAAAGTGTAAAATTGTTGGCTGTAGCTTTGTTGTCACTTTCAGTATTTTAAGTAGAGCCAGTTGCTTTGAATCTGTCTGCTTTTCTTGTCTTTTTTCTTTTTTTTTTTTTACTTTTGACTTCTAATCTCATCTCAAATCACTTGTGTATTTAAATACTTCCCTGTTGTGATTGGTTATTTTCTCAGACTAAGACAAGAAGATATACATCCCCACACTGTATTATTTCAAAAGCTCGATATGTTTCCGACTCTTTTTTAATCTCTCTGACCGAACCTGACCTCTGGTGAGTTCATCTTTTCTTCCTGGGGACTGATTCATTTCAGATAGACAGACAGAGTGAGAGAAACAGAAATACAAACTGCCCCTCCTCCGTGAGTAAATAGGCACCGGCTGATGTCATTTATAAGTGAGGGAGTGAGATGAGCACCAGAAATATAGCTGTAGGATTCATTTGTGAGAATAGCCCTGCAGGGTGCATGTAAGTGTGTGAGAGGTGGTGAAGAGGCACCTGATAGCAGCGACAAACAGGGAGGGTTTTGACACTTAAGTCATCTGCTTTCTTCCTTTTTTATCTTTCTTTCTTACCAGTTCTTTTCTTTTTAGAATGTTAAGAGCTTTTTAGAGGTTATAGGGGGGTTTTTAATAACAGTTGCAACATATGAGCTTCCAGTTTGGCCTCAGCAGAAGTTTGATAAAGTATGACGGATAGATGGTGGGGGGTGGGAGGAGGGCAGTGACGAATACCGGATGTGCGATGAGGAAATTAGCAGCAAGGGAGACAAAAATACTTAGCTCAACATGTAACTGTTTTTCTGTAGGGGAACACAAATGTTGTGAGCGTTTATTTTCATTATGTGTGTTGTGGGTATGTGAAAATCCGCTCCTGCACACATGTATACCCATGTGTGCTACATATCTATGTTACTGCTTAAGTGTTTAGCGAATGCATGAAGTTCTTTGTTACATCGCCGCAGGCAAGGCACCGCTGCAGTCCTGTCCATCAGGTTCTTCTGACTGGATCAGTAAACATTAATAAAACCTCCTCCCCCTCGATGCCAGCTCCTGCCGCGGCTCGGCTGGCAGCCATGCAAATGCAGGCCCTACACAAACAGCCTGTAAAGCCGTGCACAGGCTCGCCCAGCAGCCTGCCAACCTGCAGACAGGTGAAAGCAGAGTGGCCAAGTTCAGGCTGTCTGCACGCCGAAAAAATGATAAAACAGTTGTACAGGCAACATCGTGTGGCATTGCTGATTAAAAACAACAGACAAGAGGCTTCAAAGTAGGCTCCGAACATATAACTGTCTCGAAGGATGAGATTTATAATGAAAAAACGCTGTTAGTTTTATGTGTTGGCAAAAGAGACTCTCTCCTTTGGCTCACAACCTTATACAGCTGATATAATGTGGTGCCTTGTGGTTAGAAAAGAATCTGATTATTTTTATGGCCCTAATAATGTCTGAATGGTAGTATGTGTTCCTTTGCTTTGACTGTGCCGGGACATGACTGATATTATACTCTTAGAATGTGCTTCTTGTTTAAATATGAGAGATTCTTTATCTCATCTCACAAGTGATTTCTATTTTGAGGCAGTCTTATTAAATTGGGCTGGAATTGGAAAATGCATCTCAGATTTACATCTGACAACTCATTGAAACCAGTAGAATAAAAATATAAATGCGCTGTGTTCTGAATTCTTATTCTTTTCAGTCCGATCTGCCTTTGAATCTCCATGTGGATGAGCAGATGTATTATTCATATTTCCAATAAGCTTTGACTTAATATTTCAGTCATCTTAACATTTTATCTCAGTAGTTAAACCGAGTGAGGCTCTATGTAAAAATCATTTTCAGAAGCTTTTCTAAATAAGCCTTTGTCGATGTTTATGAATTACTTCTCAGCTCCATGCAGCAGAGTTTAATGGAGCCTTAAATTCTCCCTGCCCTATATTAAACAGTGTCACTTTATAGCACCCAGCGCCAGTGTAAAAGTAGCACGGCCACTCTGACGCCCCAGCTGAAGCCGTAACTTGTTGACAGACAGACAGGAGTCTTCTTTAATGTACACTGTTATTTCAAGCTGACACACTTACAAATGCACATGAGAATGTATTTAAGCCTTGGCACACAGTCAAGCCTTTTTTATTTTTATTTTTTTAAGAAACTAAACACAATTAAATTGAAACTATCCGTACAGATACATACACACATATATACCCATTCAGTATTTATTATTATCTGGTCCCTTCTACTGTTGCAGACACTGTTCTTTTATGCCTCTGCAAATAGCGTCCAGCCTGGCAGGGGGGGGGTGATGCCCCCTTTTTTTGAGCCCCTCGTCTCCTACTCTGCCAGCCGTCTCCCTCCTCATGTGGCACTTTCTGCCTGTTGTGATCTGTTTTGACTAGGTTAAATCCACCCTGACCCAAATATTACACTCTAAAGACATGAGTACAAGCCACAACTTTCCACCCGCTCACACACTGTAAAACCCATACGACAGGCCCACAGCAAACCAACATGTGTCTATAAGGCCTACACATTTGGTCTTTCTCACCTTGAAATTAGCAAAAATCCACACAGTGCTGACTCTCAGCAATTAGCTCATTTTAGCATCACCACTCTCCACCTTTCCTCACACATGACGGCATTCAACCACAGAAAAATGTAGCTGCAGCTGATTGGTGGTGCTAACAGCTTTAGCGCACTGGGCCTCCCTGCCAGGCCCAACAGTGGCCGGAGTCTGCCCTGTGTTAAATCAAGGAGCCACTTATGCGGTCAGCCAGGTACGACCCTCTGACCAGCACTGGAGAAAGTCGAACCGGAGGCATGTGAGTAGAGGGAAAGGGGGAGGAGGGGGGGGGTCCTGCTGAGCTGAGCCACCTGCGGCTTGGAGACTCACTCAGCTGCTCTTAGTGGTCTCGGGTTATGCCTTAATATGCTTTACAGTTTCCTCTGACTGGGCCCATCCCTGTGCCCCTGTTCTACACACTCTCACACACAAACCTGCACGCCTGTACTGCTGGAGGCCATGCATTGCCCCACATTCACTCCCCAGAGGCTTACCATAACCACTACATGACTAACCCAAACCTTAACCTTAACCTATTTAATTCTAATCTCAACCCCAAAACCAAATCCCATTTTGAAAAAAAAAAAAAAAAAGTGAAAACCAGATATGATTGTGGGAACCACTTGTCTCCACATTTTGATAAATGCAGACACACGCGCTGACACACACACACACACACACACACACACACGCGCGCACACACACACACACACACATACGTACACTATCAGACATTCTCACCATGTTGGAGTTGAATTCATCATCTGCATGTGACTCATGCAGTTGTTTTAGCTCCTACACTTACTGACACCCCCACTTTCAGAACCAGGAATAGCTGCTCTAACCGGGTGGATCTCGCGTCACGCCAACAACATTGTGCGTCTGTGTGCAGCATGTGACTGTGCGAGTAGTTGCAGGTGCGTGTACTCACTGCGCGGTTCTCGGGGTCCATCCACGGTCACTTTGATGGCGCGGTGGTAGGTGGCCACTTGTGGGGGTCCAGTGAACACAGTGATGGTCAGAGTGAAGCTCTTCCCTGCACACAGTCACGCATGTCCATTAGATTTATAAAGCCTCCTTGATGTCACTTCATGCATTAAATTTTCAAAGGATCTACAGAACAATTTTTCTATTGTTTGCAACAAAACTTCGCTTGTTCAACATCAAATCATCACCGGCTTTTGTCTCGCTAAAGTCTTGGAATAAATAAAAAAAAAAGAAGTAGTCAGGGACCACCTCTTTTGATGGCCTGTCTGCATGTATGATTTAAATTAGGATATTGGGGGAATGTGTTCCAGATTGTCCGAAAGGGCTTACAGCGATAGTTTATTGTTCAACAAGGCAGGATCTTGCTCCCATCTGCATCAGATCCAAGTCCGTGCAGGAGGAGAAGAGGCTGCGTCAGGCGGCGGGTCCGGTGCGCGTCCCGGCTCTGAGAAAGGCGCCTCTTGTTAAAAAAGAGAATGCGTGGGACGGAAAAAAAAAAAAAAACTCTCGGGTGGGGTGAAGTATGAAGGTAGAAATGAATTTAATTAACTCTAATATTAGAATTAAGTAGAAAATAAAAAAGCAGGGAATAAGAAAAGCACATTTCTTCTCATGTTTTTATTTGTCACTTGTTTTTATATATTTATGCACAATCAGGCCTCAGCGCTATTTCAGATAATTATTTTTAGAACATGTATCATTTATTCACTGTAAAGCTAAAAAAAAAAAATGTTGCTTAGCAGGTCTGCGTATTAACCGCAACCACTGTCCGAACAGGACTGTCAGTCTGTGTTTTTTATAGAGCAATTAAACACATCACTCATGATAAATACACTGCGTTAATCTTTAAACTTTTTAGTGTCAATAGTGGCGGAGACTGGTTGACAAATTGCCCCAGGACACAAATTCTGAGGTGCTTTTTCACAGATCCCACAGACTACACCACGTGGATAATTATTTGTATTCCCTTGGATTAAGGAAATTACAGTCACGTCGTAACTGTTCACCATGACGCAGGACAGATGTTGTGGATGACACCCGTGAACGTCAGTTGGCAAAGAGTGGGCACTAGCAGTACCCATATCTAAATGAATCCACATTTGGTACTACAGATTTTTTTTTTTTTCAGATTTTGTAATTTACAATAGAGATATTGGGAAATGTTAAGCTATTTTTTACAAGCTTTATTTTTCACAAAAGCACCATCTCCTTTTTGTGAGTGTGCGTGATTTGTTTGTTGATGTGGAATTATCACATTAATCCTGACAGGTATTCGTTGTTACATGGAAAAATAAGCATTATTTTTATTCTATGTTTCCAGATGTTGCTGGGAAGGCCATATAGACTGTGTGTGTGTGTGTGTGCGCGTGCATGTGATCAGGCCTTGTCATGTGTGTGTCAGTCTAAACTCACCTCGGCCGCTTCTGCCCACGAAGCGCAGATCGTTGAAGCGGGCCACCTGGTTCTTCATCACGGCTGAAGCGTTCCTCAGTTCCGCAGAGTAGTTCTCGTCGTTCCCGGCCATGACAGTGACCAGAGTCCCGTCGGGAACATCACCGAGAGCCACGACCTGCGCACGAACAAAGCGGGCGGTCATTCTGGGTCACCGAACCCACTGAACACAAACGAGTGCGTAAAACCGCATCCGGATCCATGATAATAAACACCAGAACCTTCACTGTTTGAACACAAGGTTAATAACAAACTACTAGACATGTGTCCATAAAAATTTTATTTAATTTTTTTGTAGAAATACTTTTTAATATATTTTTGCAAAGCTTGTGTGGCAAGCATTTTATTATCCATTATCTGTCATTTATTATCATCTTCTCATTTGAATTAAATGCATAATTTGGATAATGATGCTGGTCTATATTGATACGATTCACAGATGTTACTCATAAAATCACATGTTAGAGGCTAAACATAAAATAATTACATTTAACCTTGGATAATGTTAGTATAGCAGTCATTTCCGTTTGAAACATTTTTATAATATTTTTAAAGGATGGCATTGTTCATTGTTCATCTTATTAATGGTATAAACTCCAAATAAAGAGACTAAATTGTAAAGTTGCCAAAGCTCCATCTGACTTAAATTTCCCCATCTGATTTCGATCCGGTCTGAATAAAACTGCCTCTAAAAAATCCACAATAATTTTTCCAGCATATAATATGCAGATAAAATCTATTGCGTGCGTGGTTTAAATTAAAAAAAATATTAGAAATGGTAATAAAAGGTTTAGTGTCTTGCCTTGAAAGCCACGGGGAGAGTTTTGTTGCACCTCCAGTGAGACGGCAGGACTGAGCAGAGGAAGTTGGGACTGTCGGTTCGGACCAGCTCGCCGGCGTGGTCTGCTAGGACATCCACCACGTTCCTGGTGTCCGGTCTTGACCTGAGGGGCCCTGCGGTGGCCATGGCCCCGTTGCCGTCTCCAATCTTACTGCAGGGGAAGGACGTGGAGGGCGGCGTGAACCGTCTGGTGGTGGGCGGCTCTACGGGAATATGCATCACAACAGCTTGGGTCAGTGCCACCTGACTGGGGTTGATCAGAGGTGCGGGACGCTTTGGGAGAAAAAAGTGTTTTTGTTTTTTCCCTCCAGGTACTGATGAGCTCAGGAGTCCACAGCGAGCGCAAAGGATGGAGGCGAGAGCGCGCAAAGTGAGAACGAGAAGAGCCTCTCTATCTTAAAAGGCACGATAAAGTCTGAGTGGGTTAAAACATCTGCACAGGATATGTGCAGAGGAGCATCAGATCAGGGTGGCTCTGTTTTCTTTTTTCTTTTTTTTTTTTTACTATCTTCAGCAAAAATCAAACAAAAGCTCAGGAAAGTCTCTCCAAGTACTCGCTGCTCTTATCTATCGCACGCGTGGCTTGTTTGAGCTTCTTGTACACAACATATAAACACCACACAGACTACTGGGACTGTCACTGTGGAAACACAAACCAGTCAATGAATCCTCTAAATAAGTATTTGTAGATCAGCGTAATCCAGCTGTGGTGCAAAAAAAAAGAGAAAACGATCCAGATGAGTCTTTGTCTGTGTCGGCTAAACTTAAAAAAAAAAAAAGAAGAAGAAGAAAAAAAAGCAGATCTCGACTAAACTTGTCACACGCCACTTTAGATCTCACCAGAGTCCAATGGAAAACCCGCTCGAAAAGGAGAGAACTAAATTGATCAAACTCGAATATCTACAGTCATCACTTTCCGATTCGCGCGTAAAAGTTCTGTCAACTTTATCCTGGCTGGATCTTCTCCACAAAACAACGACAGTCTGGTGTAAGAGGAACTCTTGTGTCGCTCCAGTTGGATTTCCTTTAGTTATCCCTCAGCGCACGGGGGTGCAGGACGCAAAGAAGGAGACGTGAGGCTGAACGGAGTGCAGAGTGCCGCGATATTATTTTACCCGAGTCATTTCAGTGTTTAGTGGTTGGGAGTGTGGAGATGATTTCCACCAATGAATCTGCTGGGTTGGGCTTTCACCAGACCAATCAAACTCTCGGGTGCTCCTTCTTCAGCCCCTTACTGCTGTCACACACGACCTGAATTATTGATACATATCTGTGCTTTTCTCTCTGTTTGTGTTTTGATATTTCACATAGACAGACGCACCATCATCATAAAGTGTTCGGAATACATTTTAGAAGGGCCACGTTACAGACCTGCGTAAAAATCAATCAGCCCTAATTGAGCGTAAATTGACTCAATTTTGTGCGTAAAATATCCACGCATCCATGATATTAATTTAGAAGGATCTGACTTTAACGCCCCGAATAAAAGCACCATAAAAAGTTGCAACTGTACCTTATTACTCGCATAGTCTCACAGGGAACAATCTGAATTAAATCACATAGGAGCAGCATATGTGAACCTTTATCCCAGTCACACTGGTTTATTACAGCACCTGCTCTGATCTATTTTTATTTGAGCTGTTTATAAAATCTCCACAGAAGGATTTAGACTACACAGAGCCTGCGGTTTAACTCTCATTTATTCGTTTCTGAAGAGATATATGATGGCTTCTCACCTCCTCTCCAGGTAAAGTAGTTTCTCATAAAGTGAAATTATGGGTGAAAGACAGATCCGTATCACTTTAATTGACAAAACCGAAATAATAAAGCAAACAGGCAAATGTGTGCGTTTTTCCACATCAAACAGACACAACAGACCGTGTGTGTGCCAGAGGCTGAACTCATTAGAAACCTGAAATGTTGAGGTTTTAAACATCAAATGACGGCACACCCTGCGCACTGCGGCCATGCTGCTTTCTGACACTAGTTGGCGCATTTGCCTTTTCAATCGCTGTCAAACTCAGACAGACGGAGGCAGACATTTCACATCTGCAGAGAAAAGGAAACTTGTATCTATGCTTTAACATAGTCGGGAATTTGAGATAATTTCTACGTTAAATAAATAAAGCAAATTTATTTTTCTCTATTATTTCCAGGCGATTTTTTAACAGGAGGGACGTTTTATTTTTTTCCACAGTTGGATTCCAGTTTATGAAATAATTACAATAAGCTTTATTATTGTTGGAAAATCCAATAATTCTAATAGTTTATTCGTTTATCTGCATTTTGAAGGTTCGTGATCGGTTAGAGTTAAGTTTCTGTCGCTCAAACGATTCTGAAAAAAAGACATGGATCTCTCACATATCATTTTCTAGCCCTAAATATTAAGATTTTCAGTGCTTGAGCCAAAATGTTAATTTTACATTATAGTTGTTTGCACATATTAAAATATTTTGTATAGAAATAGTGGACTTTTAAAATGATTTATTTATTTATGCAGGTTTTAATTAATACAAAGCACTGCGACCTGATAAGCATAAGACAATAAACAACGACGCATTCGTTTAATTTCATCAAGGAGAAAAAAAAAAAAAAGCAAAATAAACACATAGATTTTGTCGAAGTGATTTTTTAATTCCCTTGAATCAATGGAGGTTTTATTCCCAACCAGACATTTTATTTTCCAGTGCGAGCCTCTGCCTGTGTGTGGCGGGTTTTAAGTTGTTTACTCGCACGATCATAAATTAAGCGCAGTTAATTGGCGTGAACCCTAATCGCAGTGGCTTCAGATTTTCCCTTCATTTCCTCTATCGCACTGATCGAAATCAAAATCACAGCCAGAGAAAATGAAAAAAACAAAAAACAACAAAAAAAACCCCACTGGCCTTAATATTAAAAAGAAATAGGAAAAATGTGTCAATCCAATTAATGACTAAATATGAGCTTTAATTCATTATACCTGTTAATATCCGATAAAATGTTTCAAATATAATAAACAAATCAAAGTGGTGGTTTATTAAGTGTCAACACTGAGATGACTCTAAAGCTGCAGGATTGTACAAGTTACATCCTCTAAGCTGCATGTGAATTAGTTTCTCAAACCTCACAGGCACATTAAAAGCCTATTCAGTGTCTATTATTTCTTCTTACCGTCACTTTATTTATTTATTGCATCTTTAGGACTTTTGAGGCCACAAAAATATTTATCTGAAAGCTAGTTTCACACTCTGACACTCCTTGTTTGTGGTTGCTTGTTATTTTGGTGTTAGAGGAGGTTCCGTTGACTGTGATGACTCATTTTTTTACCAGTAAAATAAATAAGTAAAAAAAAAAGACCCTATGTATTCCTTAGAAATAACACCTCTTAGATATAGAAGTTTTAAGTGAGATAGAAGAGCTGTTATCTTTGTCTTTATATGAATTGAATGTAAATGATGTGGAGGCTGATGAATGTGTTTGTGTAATTTTAATGCATGGAAATCAAAAATCAAAGAAACTTATCCCACTCCTGCATAGTACACATAATAGAAGCAGCTAAATGTCTAACAATCCCCTATGCAAAAAAAAAAAAAAAAAATCACTTCCCATCAGATCACCTATCATGCAGCCTCTATTTCGAGTAAAGCTTGACTGAGACAATGACAATGCCGCTGATATTTTAGTCGTCGTCCTACCCCTAGTTCATTATTAATATGTGACCACACATCCCAGCTACCCTGCTCAGCCATAATGTGCGCTCCGGGCGCCTGTCACATTTAGACCTCTGCATTTCAACATGCAGTTTCTACAGTTTCAGCCGCACAGGCATTGAGGACAGAACCCGCCGTGCCCCTGAACGATTTTTAATGATCCGGGTGGGTTGAGCCTGAAATCAAGACAGAACTCCTGGAGGATATGTGAAACCTCGGACCCACCTCTTAATAGGCCTCAGCATATATGATTTTTTACCATTCAGGATAAAAAGAAATTGAATCCTTCAGATAGAAATGTTAACACTGTTTGCTTTCTCCCTGTAAAGCTGTGACAAAAAAGATCGTCTGCTTCCATTCCCTCTGTCTCTGATCTGAACTGTCATGCAGACTCGTAACAAAAATGGTCCTCTGTGGTATGGGGGCAGCACAGTCTACCCACTGTGAGTGTGCCATTTATGCCACTTAAAAGAATACTGAATGAATGTACAAAAAGGTTAATCCCGGGGGTCCTCTTTTCAGTGTTTAAAGGCAAACCCACTTACTTTAGGTTACACGTGTAATGAGGCAGATTGTAAAGGCTAATATGAGTATGATCCCCATTAGCAGACAGACTAGTACAGGCCTTTGGGGTCTGTAAGCTTATACCTGACTCTAAATGCCACCCACACGGCTATCAGTGCCACTTAAAAGTCCCTTTGAAGATGGGGACATTCTCCAATACACCGAGATCTCTTTAAAGTTTTCATTTTTTTTCTGAATATGATCTATTAGACTGTGTAAACTCCCGGGCTATTTTCAGACATGTACACATAAGCCTTTGGATGGGTAGCTATTCATTTGGAAAGGGGGCTATGGGGGCAATTAGAAATAGTTTGAGGTTCAGTGATGACATAAGACAAAGATTTCTATCTTTAGAGAAGCTGTGGCGGTCACACATTTCTGTACATTCACAAATTACAGGGCAAGCTTGGCCCTCAACCCACCGAATGCATTCCTTCCGAAAAGTGTCTGCTCGAATTTCAGCCGGGGGTTTCTGCTCAGTGGAAATATGAGTGTTCTGAATGGACGACTTCTATGAAATGGAGTTTTATTCCTCACGGATTAAATTAGCTCTACTTTGGGGCTCGGGGTATTTTTTTGTATGAATGATGAATTCTGCGGTGGCTGTGGAACGCTGGGCTTGTTTACCCTTCCCTCCCTTTTTTTGAAACATAGCTTGCTATGAAATGGACTTTTTCTGCTTGATATGACAAGAGTGTCTGTGATTAGACTTCCAAGCATGATGTAAGTCACCAAAGCCATTTGTGCCAGTCCCCTCAAAGCCAAATCATATTCTAGCGTCAGAGTGTTTATATACACAAGTATATGGAGAAACTTTTAAACAACAGTGAGTGGGTTCAGACTGTTTGGGTTTTGGGCTCTCGGTGCTCTGATGGCTGATTCTCTCTCAAATTTTGATTACATAATGTGTCAGCACATCACAATTGGTGGTCATTTTTGTCCATTTTGATGTTCAGGCAAGAAAATAAGAAACACATTGAACAGTTTTGATCATATAAATGCATATGTTATTTTTTCTCCACCAAGGATGTCTGTGTTAGTTTTAATTATCACTGGAATCTGCTGTGTATTTAAACTGAGTTTTAGGTCATAATAACCTTAAAAAAACTCACTCTGTATCCCTCTGTATTTTTTTCTATACTTCTCTATAGTTTGTGGCTCGTAATATTTTTCATATCCTGTAAGTTATGAAAGTGTCAGGCCCCAATTTCAGATCCTTGAAGGCGTTTAGAGTATATATTATCATAAAAATGATGAAGAGCGATGTGACATTTCCAAAACCCAGCAGCTAATTACTATGTAAGTGTGATGCCGAGATGCAGAAGTCACCAGTCGAGACAATGAGCACATTCATCTCATACATCTTTAATACTCTGCTTACATTTTATAAAAGGTGCAGAGCGGAGCCAAGGGCTTATTAAAGCCTTCTGAATCAATTGAGTAGAATAATGGCTGTTGGGGGACGACTCCGACTCCGATGTTGTTCAGGCAGGGCTGTGTTTTTATTTCTATCTGCTGAATGTAAATGGGCTCCTTATCGAGTACATTCATTTTCCAACATACCAAGTGCCCATTTGTCTATCTGATACTTAATTTCCAGACTAATATCTTATGGGATGAGCTTGGTAGTAGAGATACTTTGATGCTCCCCCATCCTCTAGAGGGGGCTGCTGCAGATCCGATTGTTTATGTGCATGTTTCCATATGGTGGAATCACTCCTGATAGGTTCACATTTACCAAAGAAGTCAGTAAGACACCCTGATGGGTTCACTGTGATCGGCGTTGAGGGGTTGAACGTGGTCAGGCCCCCTCCCTGTCCTTTCAGTGGCAGTTCAATAGCACACACACCACACCCGAGTCAGGAAGGGGGGACTTGCCGTAAACCCCAGTGTCACGGTCGCTCCGCCTTCACATCATCCGTCGGGTACACTCACCCAATGATGACAGTCAGCAGCCTGTGATGTGGTTCCCAGGCCTGTTTATTCTTTGGAACCCACTAAAAGTAGCATTGGATGGTAAGCTCACCAAAAGGCCTCGATGCTATTATAGGAGCACTTTGGGTTGAGTTTTGATCTGGTGGGTTTGTAAATAGGGCCCTGCCTTGCTGCGGGGCACCACTTTTGGGTTATATTGTTTAGTGTGACCTGAAGGAAGCGTTTTGATATTTAGGGTGATTTGTAACCTGGAACAAAATGTAAAGTCCAGAACTGATGTATTTGACTTGTAGAATTTGAGGTTGTATATGCCATTAGCTTATACTTTTCATAATGTTGATGATGATGGACAAATGCCTTGAAATGTACCACACGTTACTTTTGCTCTTTTTATTGAAGGACAGATGATATTTTTTCAGGGTCTTTATTTACCCTTGAAAGTCAGTATAACTTTTAAATTTAAATGAGTCCCATAAATACGTCAACTCCCCCATTTTTTTCAGCTGTGGTTTTTAGTGTGAGCTATAATCATTTCTCATCTTTCTTTGTCTCTGTGTCTGTATGTCTATTTGTGTGTAACGGCACACACACACACACACACACACACACACACACACACAAATACACATAGACACACAAACACAGTGTTTCTCCTTCTCTGGCGAGAGCTTCTGATGCAAAGACGGCAATCTGTAATCTGTAGTAATTGCATGTTGCAGAAAAACATTTTTCCGCTGTGGTAATCGCTGCAATATGTGCAGTTGCATTGCCAAAGTGACAGCACCCCCACCCCCTACAGACGCACACACACACACACACGAGTATCCTGACTCACTCAGCCTTTGCCAAATGTGTCCAGCTAGAACTCTGTTGAGCGCTCCTCAGAATGGCTGAGAGGTACAGACAGACAGAGAAGAAACTGTAGCATTGTGACAAACTGGTTATTGGAAAGTGGTACATGCACACCTGTGGCACTGTCGTGTTGCATTCACCTTCTGCAAAAGATTTACAGTTCCTGACAGTGACAGTTTAACTGCCACGCTGCTCCGGTGCCAGAGCCCTGCCAGAGCCCAGCTGCCACACACAGATCAGGAGAAGAATCTTTCAGACGGCCACATCAATTCAGTCCCCCTTCTCCTTTTTAACAGTTATCACACAGTACAAGCAGGTGATGAATTTATCCTGAGTAAGTCTCATACTAATCCCCTAATATTATTGATTTTTCTCTTGCACAGAATTTAGTCATTTGTCACAGTTCAGATTAGTGGAAGTTGTAGCCACATTAAATGTAGGGAGTGTAGTGACGGTTTGTGGCTAAGCCATTGATGCATATTTATCAAACCATCGTCTACCATTTCACCACTGACACAGCGTCTCCTTTACTCTGCTGGATTGCGCCGCAGGTTTATGAGGTCATCATAACTGAGACTGAGGGCATAATATGGTGGATGTTGACAAAGAAGACAACACGTTTTACCAGCTCGTCTCACAACCTCAGCACATTATGAATGCCTCTCTCTCTCTCCCTCTCTCTCTCACACTCACTCTTAGCAGCCAACAGTGCCGCACTTTTATGATATCATTACCTGCTACGTCATCACCCCTTTGCCCGACAGATCCCCAAAATACACCAGCCTCGTTGGGCTTTTTTGCATTGCACTCTTCAACGTGTAACCACACACACCTAGTATAAGGACTAGGACAAGTAATACTCAGAGACATTTATAGATACACAGCACAGACACCAAGATTGCAACCAGACTGTGTGTGCAAACCTTTTCCTCTCTGGGCTGCTACTCTGACTGCTGAAGCCATCCAACCTCCCAGCAGTTGAACTTCCCTGTGTCTCTAATGGAGTCTCTCTGTCAGATCAAACAGCTCCCACTGACGAAGAGAGGAGACAGATCGCAGCGCTGGAAGCCGTTCAGTCTGACAGCCCGAACACGTTTGACTGGCAACGCAGCCTGTGTCTACTCTTCCATTGCTAGAGATCCCACACAAATATAGTAGCGCCACCAGAGAGGGGAAGAGGGGGTGAAGAGCAGGGAGGGGGTAAGGGAGCCTGAGCCTGTCGGCTCAGAAAATAAGTTGTGAGGCGTCCCTCTCACACAAAGGCAAAGCCCCATAGCTCAGTCTTTTCTCAAAATGAAATCGCATGTGAGCTGAATATTAGGAAGTGCGCATGGCTTCCAGCAACCACCAAGCCATTATAGCAGAGCCTGTAAACCACATTTTCACCAGCAGACAATGCTCCTTTGTGCTTGTTGTGTGGCTGTCCCCTCTTGCTAGAAGCTGAAGAGAATCATCGCACATTTAAACTGTGGAGATGAGAGTAGAGATGTGAGGAAAGTGATAAGGAGGATGATGGAGAGACATGAATAAAGAAGAGTGTCAGTTTTAGATCTTTAGTTAATTAGTGGCAGTAATGTCAGGAGGGACAAGTAGGACAGTCTGCCCTCATTTAGCCCCGTAGCGGTGGGGATCTTTGATGTGGTTGCACATGGAATGCTGTTGTTCATTCCTCTCTGCAACAAAAGCCACATGTTTTTATTTTTTGAAAATAGGTCTCTGCTACTTCGAACTGTGAAGACATACGGTGAGGTATGTAATGTATGAAATGAATGACATGAACTCTAACACATAAAAGGCGAGTCAGACATTTGCCAGCCCGGTACTGTACCAGCTGTATTGTTCTTAGCTGCATTATGTGTTTGATTTCAGATGGTTTAAGATGGAGACAAATTTCCTCTTTTCAGTACGTGCATGCATTACACCCCACTGCACACAAGATTAAGCATAGCCGTATGTGAAAACACAAATACACATTGATGTACACATTTTCAACTTTTCAACTATTGTCGTCAGTATTTGTCCCTTTCAACTCTTTTCATGGCTGTTCAGGGACTCTTTCAGTAAGGGTCATCCCAGGTTCTGTCACACTCATTCAAGTGTAAATAGACTTCAAAGAGCCCCCAAATATTGAATTTGCATTTATTTCCCTCTTCAGAGGGGTTCAGCCTCCCGAGCACCATCTGACTCACCACAGAATCCAACCAGATTCAAGCAAAAAGCCAGTGCTGGTTTCCTGACAAGTGTCCATGCCACTTTCCTCTGCAGACGTGAGACAACTCCTGGAAAGTACTCGGCTAGCCCTCAGGGCTTTTCATCAGTAGGAAACAAGGGTGTGGCGCCTCTGAGCCTGCAAGCCAAGGAGCTCAGGAGAGCACTTAGACACATAATATTGTCATCCCTCATAAATCTGATCTTTTGCACAGTAAGTGACTATTTTCAATCATTCCAATTGATTTCAAATTGAATCAAAGGAAAATTAACAATCTCCAAATGTTGCTGAGCCTTTCTGCAGGGAGAGCAGAGTCACTTCGTTGCATGCAACTCTGTTTCTGTGATGTCTATGGGCTCGAGTCCCAGTCTCAGATTAAGCAAACCTAATTGGAGACTAAAATTTATTTTCAGTGGAGTCCCTCCATTCAAATCATTGCTTGAGTCAAGGACTTGGCTTAATTGGTGTCCAGGAAACCACCCGTGTGTCCGAAGTGACTGAATGTTTCCTCTCATCATCTCCATCACTAATCAGTAGTGGCATTGCCCGTGTACAGTTAGCACCCTGAGCCACGTGGAGCTAGCATAGTAAGGCAGGACTTTCCTCCCTTTGACTCAGAGCCCGAGGCGTCTATTGAGGTAACTGCACACTAATCCCCTGATTGCTGTGTTTAGGCCCGGCACGTCGCTGCTCCACGTCAAGGCGGCCACGACTAACGACGAGCTAATGACACAACGATGACAAGGAGCATTTGTAAACCCAATCAGTAGCCTGGAGCCTGGCTGCCTGGTGATTAGGTTAATCAAACTCTATACTGACTGAATGACTGGCTCACTGTCTGCCTCTTATGTCATCACACTGATTAAAGGGGAAAAGTTGTGTTCAAGTCCGTCAAGCCCTCTCTGCTAACACAAACGTCTTTCTGCCAGGCTGGCAGGGTTAGCGCAGCTAGCTGTCATGCTAATGTGGCCCCAAATGCTGGGACACCGTCAGCTTCAGGGACTTCACTTGAAAATGAGGAAAATGAGAAATTACTTTATTTTACATTTTGACCAGACAAAATTGGAATAATGCTGTTTGAACGATGTTACTGTTCACTACTAAATAACTCACAGCTTTTTGGTGCAAAATGTAGATAAATAGTAGGGCTAAGTACTTATATGGCACGTAAAATTAAGCAGTCACTTTCTAGGTCACACTCACATTTGTATTTAGTTGATTCAACGATAGACTCATTGGTTAGAAACTCTGTCCTGTCACTGCAGGGGTAACCACAGAACACAGTAGTCAGTTAAATATTTTTTTAAGCAAGACACAAATTGGCACTTTATAAAATCAAGAAAGCAGTCACTGATATTTTTCGGTTTAGTCCTGTGCTGTTTAGTCACCATGTCGGTAATTCTGCTGGACTAAGGCATCGGGAGACCATATGTTAGTCCTGACCAGCTATTACGGTGAGGTCAGACAGCATTTAGAGGGGGGAAGCGTCACGGTCATCATGTTGACATGCGCTTCTCCTCTCTGACTCAGCACGAGGAAAAACTCAGGCTCAGGGCTTCTGTGTGAGAGTATACGCGCCAGTTGCACGTTGCGTACGTATACTGTGAAGTCCACAGCGTGTCTGAGCTCATGACAGTCGCGTCTGTGACCGTGAGAAGAGTATCTGCAGCAGACGGAGTGACCTCACAGCAGACAGACTATGGAGAAGACATGGTGAATCCACTTCTGCTGCACAGCTGAGGGGGAATCCCTGGCATGGTGATCCCTACTGAGCTAATACAGAAGTGAGCAGCTGTTGAGAAAGTACTAGCTTGCTAAAGTTTACTTAAGGGCAACTTCTGCTGCAATATAGGGATAATAAATCCTTTTGTTTTAATTTTGCATGAAATTCTGAAATGTTGTAAGGCTTAAAAAGAACAGGTGTACCAGAATTAGCACAAGCACATACTGGCAGTGTTTTAGACAGAAGTAGCTCACAGATGTTTAGACTTGATCCTATTTTAGAGAGCATAGATAATATGCTTAATACTCAAATTTGCATCCTGTCTGCAGTGGAGCAGGAAAGCACATTTAGGTGGCCCATTACTGGTGCAGTTAGTAGCATTGTCAGATATTTCTTCTCCCCAATGAATAGGCAAAGAGAAAAAAAAAAAACCCTAAAATCCCATTTTGAAGTGCAGTCTCTACAAAAATCAATTCCCTGTGGTTGAAGTCATGTTTTTAGGGGAGGGTAGAAGCAACCCAAAAACATGTTTTATTGCACCAATGATAATTAACTGTATGTAAACAAGTTGAGGAAAAAAAATTCTGGGAAAATAGAGCAAAATAGAGAATCAGAAAACATTTCATTGCCTGCAGCCTTTCACATCCTATCATTATCTGCATTTTTCCTCCACCGTAATTAAGTTTTTTTCTTTATTGCTTATGGGAAGAGGGAACGGCTATAAGGATGTTTTGAGCATGATTAAAGTTGCTCATAATGAAGTGAAGATTCAGTCTGGAGGAAGGATTTTGTCTGCGAAAAACATTCCTCTTAATCCCTTTGATGGTGACAGAATGAGTTCTTCTAGGCCTCAGATCTCTGTTAAACTTTCACACATGATAAAATAAAACCCTCCTTTCCTCCTGTGTTCCATCTTGTGAAAAAAAAAAAAAGAAAAAGAAGTCGCTCTGTGCTGATATGTTTCTGAACATGTGGGATCTACATAAGTTTAAGTCATTTTATTTGCTGCCGGCCAGACCCATGCCCACCCATTAAAGTAATTTGTGGGTTAGTATGCAACTGTAATGTTTAAAACAAAAGTGCGCAGCAATCAACTTTGTGCTTAGTCACAGGCAGCTTTTGCTTTTACTCTTTTTACTGCAACAGAAAGGATGTGTTGACAACATCTATATAACGAACAAAGGGAGGGGTCTGAACAATATGACTTCTATATCTGAGTCAAGTTCAGGTCACATCTCAGCAAATGTAGTTGAAGTAAATGGAAAAAAATTCAACTCAGATGGCAGAAATAGTCTACATTTTATTTTATTTTTCAGTCTTTGTTTATATGTTGAATATTACAAAACAAAAGTCAACACATTGAAGTAATTGCTGCGTAAATATAAGTTAATAATACATAAATTAGCTTTCAATAATAGTTGTGTTTTTTCTACAATCCCAGCCTCACCATGTAATAAGCTGTGGGCCAGGCCTGTGGTTTAGGGCGTAGGTTTAAAACAAAATTAAGAAACAGAAAATTGCGAGAAAGGCTTTTCCTTAATTTAGCTGTCCACCACGCAGGATGAATGAGATCATGAGGAGTCTAATAACAGTGATGGAGATTTAATCATTTTAACGTAAGGGTTTATATGAAATATTATCAGCTCATAAGTGAAGCAAATTAACCATAAAGAAATGACTCATAGAAGTAGACTAACCTCATCCGCTATGGGCATTAGTGTTTTTTTAACATGGGGCAAAAGAATCTTACATTATGATAATTTCATTCCTTGTTATTCAATTATCCAAGCATTTTCAGTCTGCATATTTTTCTGCTTACATGTAGTTTGTTCCTGTTTCGATTTCTTTTCACTTCCACTTATAAAGCCTTGTCTAGACATTGTGAATTCCTCCGTCACTTGCATGGTATCTGGACAGATCTATTCATGTACCGTTTATTCACTACCACCGCTCTTTAATTATCATGTAAAACTATCTGATACGTGCTCACTCTTTTGTTTCATCTGAGGGTAACGTCACCGAGTGTGTTCCGCGGACTGCGCTCTCAGCTGCCATGTACAATCAAAGCAGCGGGGTTAACATGGAGACTAACTCTGGATGAACTGTGTAAAGGCTTCTGCGCGTTCTTCCTGCCTGTTTGGCTCAGCATCAGCCTCAGATCACGTTCGGTCGTCAGCGGATGGCGCTTTACAGTCGATGCACCTCCAGTTTACTTTTCAGTAAAATTACAGAAAACATGATATCATGATATCCTGGTACCCATAACCCCCTCCAGGAATGTTTGTTGAACAAAGTTGCTCAACCTTTCTAAACACTTTTTTTTCCTCCTTTAGAGAAACCTTTACAGCATAAATCCATATTATCAGATTGGAGAGCAGCCGCAAAGAATCTGGCCCCTGTGGTTGCTTGCCGACCACCAGAAAATTGTATTTACTACTACACTTAGCACGACTTTAACCTTGACCAACGCAATGTCGAACATGCTGTTTTGGGCCAAAGTGTATAAGGGCGGAGGCAGGTTTTGGATTAGTCGACCGCATAATCAACACGCCCCTTTGCGTACTCTACCTGCAAGCCATCTTACTGGCAACCCCAGTAAGTGTTCCCTATAAAGTCGTGTTGACAGACGGTGAAAACGGCGAGACGGACCAAAAAGTAAATAAGTACCTCCAAAACGTTTACAGCCCTAATCAAGTCCAGAGCTTTTTCTTCTATCCAATATGCCTTCTGAGTTTTATAAATAGATATTATACTCGGCTAAATTGGAGACAGGATTTCACCGCTCTGTGGCTGTCATGAGTTTTCTATTATTTGCTTTCACTTTAGAATATTGAAACTCTTAATATCTGGTTACAGATTTCAGCTCACTCAGCCAGTCTTCATGTTTTGGCGTCACTCAGGGGCCTCATACTCAGCAGGATTTTGAACAGACTCCAATCAAGCATGTTAATTTAAAGGAGAACTAAAAAATCGTACCCATATGTCTTTGTTATTAATAAATTCACCAAAGGCCAGCCTCGTGTTCTGTCAACATTCGTAGGCTTTTACTTTTCTGGTGCTACTGTATAGAGCTTTTTTATTTGTCAGTGGTTCAGAGCTCAAAATTCATCTTGAGTTTTATCCCCTGTGAATTCTCATTTTAGTCTTTTTTTCTTCCGCAGCTGTGCATGTGTCTCTTAGGCTTTTCCCTCCCCAAAACATGTTGAACAAACCAGACCACCTCCCAGAATCCTCCAAAATAACCTCTCTACAACTGTGGTGAGGCATGGCGCATTTCTCACACACAATCCCTCACTTCCATTCATTCAGAGCAATAAGCCAAACATATAAAACCATTCCCACCCTAATAAACCAGGGCCCTTTTCTCTGCCACAAAGGGAGCTGGCTCCCAAGAGCGTAACACTCTAAAACGGACCCCCGTATAAAAAGAGCCTGCAGGGAACACAGTGGCCCTTCCAAGTGGAGGGAAATGCGGTGACAGAAACTGAGCCAAGGATATGACCAACCGCACAGACCCAAGCACAGCTGCTATAAACCAGGTACCCCACCTGATACAAGCGCTGCCAATATGTCAGGATCGGAAAACTCAGTAAAACTTTACACAATTCTGCTTCACACGAGGAAAAGTCCGGTGCTTATTTTGGAACCTAGTGTTTCTGAGGGGGATAAAAAGTGTCTCAGAAATGCTGCTTTCTGATTAAAAAGCGGTGCTGCTGTGTGAGGGTTAGCAGGTGTAGCCTCATTGTGGTTATCAGTGAACAGCAGCAGCACTGTGAGTCTGCATCAGATTAACGCCTCACAGAAGCAGAGTTCAGTATTATTCCATCGCTGTCTCTTTCCTGCTCTCACTGTATACTATACAAGGCTGTCAGAGTATTGGTCTTTTTTTGTACTCATTTCTTAGTAACAAAAAAAACAAAAAAAAACTACCATGAGAACGACAGCTGCATTGTCTACTCTCGTTGTGACTTTATGTGCATGTATCATATGCTTTATATGTGTGTCTGTACGTGTGTGTCTCCCTGAGCTTCAGCGGAGGACTGAGGTTTCTGAGGTGAGGCGTTCTCTCGCTTCTCACGCGAAGTGCATCTGATGTTGCACATCACATGCTTACATGTGTTCTCTGTCTGCACTGCGAGATAGATAGGCTCAAGTGTACCAATATAGCACCTATAGACAGAGGGTTTGTTTTGGGATGATTCTTTATATATATATATATATCTCACAAAAGATAACATGACTTCACAGTTGTCTGTCCATATATGCAGCTACCATAGAGATTGTTTTTAATCTTATGCTATTTCTCAAATGGATGAACTTCTGTTGATGGATTTATTATTTCCATAAGCCTAATGTTGCATAACATTCAAATCAGAGCCGGTGCGCCAGACATTTTACAACCTCTTTGATTTTCTGTAACCGTTCCTCTTAATTTCAGTTTGATTTGAGTCTAAAAATGAGACCTATTGCCAAATTGCTTTGCCTGTGTAACACAAGTTGTTAAACTAACCACTGGGGTATTTTGCTTACATGAGGTAGTCCCAATCTGAAATGCTTTCAAATTGAACTGGATGATTTAATGACTCTTGGCCTTTGTTCTCTCGTAGTTCAGTTTCATTCTCCTGACAGAAGAAACTGTAAAAGGATATAGCATATTCACTAATGATTTCCAATGGTGATTACAGCTTTAAATGCTTGTGTGTCCCCCCACCCCACCCCCCACTCGGTCTCTTTGTCAAGCACATCACCGTCTCGCTGCTCGGGCAGGGCTCAAAATGAAAATCAGGCCTGTTACGTTAGAGGTTCAAGCAGCTCAAACGTCTGATAGACAGTGTGCATGAAACCTGAAATGAGCGAGACACTGGTCTGTAAACAGTGAGGAGATAAAGGGATGCAGATCCAGCGGTTATTGAGAAGAAAGGGGGGGAAAGGCCTTAGCCATGTCAAGAGGAAACTATAAACGCCTGGGTGTCTGTAGAAGCTGTGAGAACACTGGAACATCATCCCCTGTCACTGCGGTTCCACTGTGGATATCAGAGGATTGTTCTCATGTGAGCAACAGATGTACTTTATTCTGACTGTGTGTTTGACTGACTGTGTCTCACTGCATGAATCTAAGGCTCCAGAGATTTTAAGATGTACTCTGCAAACAATTAGGAGCTGGTAGTGCTTCTCCTGTGGCGGTCTCTAATTAACAGTGCAATGAGGCCTTAATTGGGAAAGAGATTTAGGTTTTTTTTGCTGCCTTTCAGTGGCTGTCTCAGTGGTTGTGTGAGGAACAGTGGGAACAACCTAATCCCCCAGCCACCATCAGTTTAACAACTTCTTTGTCAAAACTGTCTACTTAATTTAAAGTTTATCATCACTTACACGAAGCAGCTCAAGAAATGCTTAACTCATCAGGTAAAACTTTCAGCTACATCTGCAGCAATTTAACTGATTAACAATCAGGTATTACAATGAATTGCAACTATTTTTGATATATTCTTTTTAAAGATGGAAAGAAAAAAAACATTAGCTGCTTACACTGGAATATTTTCTTTTTTTTATGACAGTAAAGCTGCAGGAAACATTTGTACATTTTTGTAATTTTGAAGTTTTTGCATTAAAAATGAGCCTGGAAATACCACAAAATTCTGCTAAATTTTAGGTGTTTTCCCATTTTCAAATAGGAGTATAATAAAAGATGAAAACACCTGATTTTAATGAACATTTAACTTGACTGATGAGCTGACTGATCCCAAAATCTTCTAGATTATTCCCATAAAACACAAAAGTATCTCTGGTATGAGCAACAGGTAGCATAGACTAATGAGGAGAATAAGTTTTCTGTATGTCACGTCCAAATAACAACTTAACTGTGCTTTTCCTGATCATTTTATGCCACAATACAAGTTTAAACCTGGTAATTGTTTATTTATATACAGAATACATCTAATGAAAAAGACCTATTTATTGGGTATCAAGCTAAAACATTTCTGCATTTGTGTTTGTACAATGCTGAAATATACAAAGAAATAACTAACAGTAGGTACCAATTTAAGTGAAGTACTTTAAAACGAACAACCAGATGATGTTAGTGTTAGAAAATGACTGATATATTTGTATGTGTGTGTGTATATATGTATATATAATGATTATGCAAAATAACTCTAGTTAACGCAAATAATTGTAATAAGGCGATCGTGTTGTAATCGTGACAGGCCTTGTCCTACTTTCAATCTTCCCAGACATTCAAGAACTTCACTGTTTCCAAGTAAAAGCTGTCTGATTGGAATTACCATGGCAACAAATGGCTTCTGCATTGAGGCAACCGTTCAGCTGCGCCATGTATAGTGCACTCACCTCACCACACAGACCAAAAGTACCTCCTGGAAGTAAAGCAGAGAGAGAGCCTAATATGTTTTTTCTTTGCTCTTTTATTGTGTTGCTGTGTTCCAGTAAAGGGCCCAGTCACTTGGAGCCTCTGAGCTCGTATTCTCACAGAGAGCGCCGAGTTTCACTTGATAATGAATGTCTGTGGTGAGAATCCCATTATGGCGCTACTCCATCAAGCCTACAGAGAACACAGGAACGGCGAGGCAAAGGCCTTTAAGGGCCATATCAGTCAAGTAGATGAGGGCTACTGTGCAAATCAGATCTTCCTCTGTAAACCTCCCGCAGAACACATCTGAGTAAGTGTGGACAGAGAGATAAATGCATTCACACACTACAAGAAGCACCCAGCCCTCGCAGCTGAATGTGGTAGGGTATTTGAGAAAAGAACGTACAGACGTACAGACGTACAGACGTCTAACTGTCAGACTGATTAAGCTACACGAACAACTGGACAGAGGGTGGGATAATTGTTTGGGGGGGTGGGGGGGTGTTTGAGTGGAGAGGAGGAGGAGGATCAGCACTCACCTCTGAGAAGACTGCTGCTGTAGTTGGAGAAGGAGTCAAAGATGCTGTTGGATGCCATGACAGGGAGTCCAGAACAGTGTGGAGCCCTCACTGCAGCCAGTCTCCACCAACCTTGGAGAGTTAAAAGAGGATTGAAAGACAGAAGGAAAGGGCAAGACAGAAGGAGAAAAGAGAGTAAAGGAGAGCACGAGAGGACAAAACTCCTGGAGCTCTAGAGCCAACCAAGAATCTAGGGTTTGCGACTACCGCAGGAATCCCAAGCCACAAGCCTGCAGAGAGAGCAGCAGCAGCATGTGTTAGCAGCAGCACCAGGAGACATCTGAGAGAGGAGTGAAGAGAAGAGAAGAGAAGAGAAGAGAAGAGGGTCAGAGGGAGAAAGAAAAGAAGAAACAGAGGGTGGAGGAGCAGCTGAACAGAGAGGCAGTTTCAAAGGAGGCAGCAGCACTTGTGTTCAGGTGTTGAGATGGACTCACCAGGGCTGGAGATGAGGGGGGGGCACCTAATGGCACCTGGATGGTGTGAGCGCGCCGGTGTGGTGAGCTGGGTTTGTGGTCAGCTGTCACGTAGAAGGACTGAGGGTCGAAGGTTAGCCTCCAAGCCTGATATCGTTTCTGTTCCACGATGGTGGTGGCCTGAGTGGAGCGTCAGTGCTAGTAAAAGGCTAAAAGCCACAGTCTATCTGCATCCTCCTCGCCATCCTCCACACAGACACACACTCCCCTCCGTGAGTGGTGGAGCCAACGTCACATGTCACGTGAGGTCACCGGGCCTCTCCCTCCCTCCCACCCTCCCTCACCTCTTCTTCTTCTTCTTCTTCTTCTTCTCCTTCTTCTTCTGTCGTCTTTGCTGCTTTTTCCTCTGCTCACTTTTTACTTTCCATGCTTCTCCTGCTCTGACTCGCTGTTTTTACTCACACTTTTCTTTGGTCGTCCAAGTTTTGGAAACACTTTATTTTCTTTTTGACTTCAAACCAGGCTGCGGCATTCACCGCTGTAGCACACCAAAGTTTGCAGAAAGATCACTCTGTGAAGACAATGAGTGCATTAAAATGTAGTAAACTAAACTCAAACACAAGTGATAGGAAAACTCAGGAGATAGATGAAGAGAAACAGAAAATGAGAGATAGCTGTGGCTTCTGCTGTGAGACAGGAAAGGAGTAGAAAGTGTTTTGTCTCTAACTGCTCAATAACACTGTGTGTGTTGTCGACTGTGTATGTATGTCCTGTGCTAGTTTTATGTTTGTCTGACTCACGGCACATCTGTGTTTGTATGAACCAGTGGTTTTAGGCCTGCAAAACCTCCACCCTCACTTACCACTTGATAGTATCATAATCTTAGTCTCATTAGAAACAGCACTGCCAGTTACTCTGCTTTCCCTGTTCCTTTACTGTCCCATTTGACTGTTTTTGGTATCGTTACTGTATGCTTCACATTTAGCCTCATTCACACACACTTAAGGTTCAAGTGCACGTGGCTTTACTAGAAAACATTCACATTTTTAAGAATTTTTACCCAAACCTTCATGTGCAATATGAAAAAAAAAACGTTTTTACAGGCTTGTGTAGTGTCTCCCCCTTTGAACCTGCAAAGCATTTTAACCCAATTGTGGTTTTCACACTTTTTCATTTTCTGGGTTAAATTTAAGAACGGTAAAGTTTTCACTGATGTGGCTACTACCTGTAGGGTATCTGCCTGAAGATGTGATTTGATACACATACTGCCTTTTTAAAATTTCTCTTCGTGTTATGATATTTTTTCTTCAGTTTCTTGAGTAATTGTGAAAAAAAGGGAAGTGACTGATATTCATTTATTCTAGTATGAACTGGCAAGCAGGACGATAAATGCATGTTAAAGAGAGAGGGTGTTTTATGAGATACTGTTAACCTGGCATTTTTGCACTTGGCGTGTTTCTTTCTGGTAGTGTGTGTGTGTGTGTGTGTGTGTGCGCGCGTGCGTGTGTGTGTGTGTGCGTGTGTTTGCACACATACACAAATCACTGGCATTTTGCAAATCTGTGGTATCCATACTTCCTCTCTCCTTTCTCCTGCGTCTCAGTGACACACTGGCTGTGTCTGGCCACGGGGCAACAGACCCAAACCGCCGTCTGGTCACTCATGTGACCTAAATGCTTTCCCTGGAAACCTGTGCATGCGTGTGTGAAGCGGTGTGCATTTTATGTTCTGTTTCTGTTTCACACTGGTTTGTATACGCAGGTCAGCCCACGATGTCCTCTGCTAATTGCTGGACAAAACTGCTGCATGCACCACAGCATGTGTTTGTAAGTGTATATACAGTACCAAGTCCTGAGTGTGTGTGTGTGTGTGTGTGTGTGTGTGTGTGTGTGTGTGTGTGTGTGTGTGTGTGTGTGTGTGTGTGTGTGAGAGAGAGGGAGCTTGCCGCTCTTCCTGGTAGCCCGCACTGCCCTGTAAATGAGCAGTTGCCGCTGAGTTAGGCGGCAGCGCGGGCTAAATGACACGGCGTGTCGGCAAGTGTGGCCGAATGTTGAGGCCACAGCCGCGGCCCCAGGGCTTTTATCAGTCCGTCCACACGGCCACTACAGGCCTCTGACTTAACCTCACACACAGCGAGGCTTCCTCTTCTAACACCTCTGCTGCCTCCCGACATGGCCTCGGCCATGGCCTGCCAGCCCAGGGACAGATTACAGCTCTGTGTGTGTGTGTGTTGAACTAGAGGTACTGCTGTCACACAGGCCGCTGTTAAACACTGCTGTACAAGGCCACAGAGATCATGACTAAACCTTTATGCTGAATTACATTTTCCTCTTCAGCTCAAACAAAATTAAACACTGTCATAAGTTTGTGTTGTACCAAATCAGGAAAGCAGCTTGTTCCTGCCTTTCTTCATCTGTCCCAGTACGTGCAGAACGGTGGGTCATTGACCCGGTCTCATCTGAGGTTTCTTCTCTAAAGGGGGATGCTCCAGAACACAGTAATAGGATCACTGGTTTTACCGTATGGGGGTTTGTGGTCGTTTGAGTGTGTAATCATTTAAAGTGTAAGTGAATATACACGCTGCTGGTAATCATTCATGTTGTTTTGTTTTTCAAAATGAATTTATGTGAGAAATATATCTTTGTACTTGGTGTTTTTACTAGAGGAGACTGTTTTGTATTATTGTCAATTTCCTTATTTTTGTCCTCTTGTGGAAAGAAAGACTTTGCATCTGGATTTTCAATGAGGAATAGAGAAAAGCAAAACAAATATAGGACCATCCCACAGCATTGTGCAAGAACGGGAGTTGGCTCCCTTGTAGTGTAGTCCAAACTTGACATTTGAAGAAAGCACTGGAGTCCAGGCTTTTTTTTTCAGTCCTCAGTGTTTTTTCTTCTTTGTCTAGGTAAACATCTGCTTCATGTTTTGAAATGTATCTCATGGCTTTGCACTGCCCATGACCGTGAGGGGAAAATAGTCTGAAGATCATTGTGGCCTTCTTTCACTCAATTCTTTTTTCCCCTGCCCAGACCTTGTTTATCAAGCCCCTGTATTTAAGCTTAATATAACTCCTGTTTTGCTGAGAAAACTGTGGTGGTTTAATCACTGTCAGTGGTCCTACGCCTCTCGGGTGTGGCTCGCGAGGCAAAAAGGACCCAGTGCGGTCGTGCGTCCAGCTGCAAAGGGGCTTATTTTGTGGTCTAAAAATTGCAGGCTTCCCCATATGTTCCCCATAAACGTGGAATGCAGCGTGGGACTTGAGGAGGCTTTTATAATGAAGTGGCCGTCATTGCATCAAACACCATGGTCCTGCCTCTCAGGATAGGCCATGCGAACCCTTTTTGGGCTACATACACAGGTCCAACTGCTCAGTCACACCTCATATTGGCCATTTTCTTTTAATTATATTGCGCGTCTCATTCCGCAGATAGATATTCCTTCCCATTTTCAGTCAAGCGTAGTTTATCCTTTAAATGCCCTGCGCAAAAGTTTTTACTGCTTTTCAAAGACATTTATCATCTGTTTTTTCTCAAGTTCATTTCCATATTTTTCTGAAACACTGGCATCATAAAAGAGGAAGTTGGCTTAATTTTGCTTATTTAGAACAAACTGGTGTAAAAAACGCAGCGGGCGAACAGTGGAAACCGTTGGACTGGACAAGACGTTAGTTCTTAGAAAGTTCTGACTGGAGAAGAAATGAGTTTAGTGTTACCATCTCAGCATTAATCTGTGTGTTTACATGTGTGTGCGTCTGTGTTGTTGTTGTCATTGTAAGCGAGGCACTCCCAGATGCAGTGGTTTTAGCGTGCAGTATCACGGTTGGAAGTGATCACCAGGCCCATTATTTATTTATTGGCTTCAGCAGACATGGAGACTGTGGTAACCACACAGAGAGGAGGGGAGGGGGGGTGTCGTGTCACCACACACCATGCAGGCCCTATATCAGAGTTCCTGAGGAGCACTATGTGTATTTACTAATCTGTGGCAGGATGAAGACAACAGGCGGCCTATGATGGGCCGAAACCCTGGACGATGACTGAGATTACAGCGTGGATATTTTTGGAGAAAGCCGACACAGCAGAGATCGCTGTCAGTAACAATGATCTGTAACAGAGATAAAGTGCGTGAGGACAGATAAGCAGGGTTGTGGCTGCACTCCCTCTCTGCAAACTCCTGGCACCTGCAGCAGCTCTTCAAGACAAATTTACCATGTTTACAGGTAGTAAACCCTCCATCCTACCCCCCCCCCCCCCTTACCCAAGCTCTTCCTGTTATTCAGAAACGGTGCCAACACAAAGACTGAGCATCCAGCTTCTTTTACAGCAGAACGCCCTCATTGGCAAAGTGCTGGCTTGGCTAATTCGACAGTTTTTGCCTGTCAAATCACCCCCCTTGTGTTATGAAATAGAACACACATATACTACATAGGCTACAAAAATTAACCCTTTAACCCCCGACTTGTCTGTGGTGATTGTTGTGAATGTATGATTAATTTTAAATTCAGCTGTTTGCTCAATAGGAAAAATTTCAAAATGAGCTGATGGAATAGACCTTGTTCTTTCCATAGACATCTGAGCATGCTCAGTTCACCCCCCCCCCCCCACACACACACACTGCCTATGTAATGGGGGGTAAAACACAAAGCAGTGAGACCAACTTGTGCTAAAAATAGACGGCTTGGCCTTTTGTTTTTTGTTTCAACTGTTATTTGCAGTGTTGTTGTGATTTTCCTTTATTTTATTTTTATTTGACTGTGTTTTTACCAAGTTTTCGGCACCTGGTTGAACTCCAAAAAGCAGCTGCACTTATTTAGAAATAAAGCGCCCCAAAATGAAAACTATTGGGCCAAAATTCTAATCTTTGTTGTTGTTGTTCAGTGTGTTCCAGTTCACAGTTTATGTTCAACTTCCTAAATCTCTTATTGATGTACATTCTGAGTGCCTTATTTAGTAAAAGGTAGGGCTACCAAAATGAACACATTAACACAGATTAATCCATCATCATGATCAATCAGATTAAAAATTTTAAAGCAATGAACCCATCTGCAGCACTGAATGATTCTGAACGTCTCTGCCAATGCATTTCGGGCAGTTTGTCCCAGTAGTTACTGTCGCGCATGAACAAATGGGCAGTTGATCCAGTGGTGACAGGCAGCAGAACTAACCCATATAGAAGAACCTAAACGGCACGTTGGCCTCTGGATGGAAATATGAGGAGAAAAGAAACCAAGACAGAACAGTTGTTTCAATTTGTTTTGTTGAAACTGTTGAAGGTGTTTAATAAACACATTAAGTGCATATATATTCTCTTCTTTCTTTGTTCATGCAAAATGAATCCCGATTAATATACATTAAAAATGAATGATATTTAATCATGGTTAATTGAAATGAATCCCCAACAACCCTGTTATTAATCTGATTAAAAGTTGTAATTGTTTGACAGCACAAGTAAAAACCTGTCAGACTTCAGTTCCTCTCTTTGTCTTTATCTATTATTTCCCTCTGTTTTGACCCTAAAACCTACAGTAAAGCAAAACCACTGAGGAAAAGGAACACGAGCACATACTCGCAGCAGCTTTTATGACACTGAAACAGACTTAAATTCACAGCTGCACATTTACCTGAAATAATCTATCAGGGGTTAAAAGGTTAAATTACATTAGTCAAAGATGAAGTGGTGAGGTTTATACTTTTTTAAGCCCATACTTGTGTGTTCTTTGGATTCATTTACAGCCTTGATACCAGAAAAATTATGACACTGTCTAAAATGTAAATAAAAGCAGAATGCAATGATTTTCATATCTTATAAACGACACATCTCCAAAAAAGTTGGGACGACAGCAACAAAAGGCTGGTAACACAAGTAAGAGGTACTAAAAAGAAACATCTGAAGAAACATTTTGCAACTAATTAGGTTTAATGGAAGCTGGTTAGTAACATGGGTATAAAAACTGCATGTTAGGGAGGAAGAGATTCTCAGAAGTAAAGATGGACATTTACTGACTCGTTAAAGTACGAGGGGATGCTACACAGTTGTAAACATGACTTTGTCTGGACTTTTTCTTGATGTGTTACTGCCATCAAATTCAAAATTACATTCTTTCTCTTATAATACTACATTTTCTCAGTTTAACATATGTTTTATGGTCAATAAAATATGGATTTATGAGATTTGCAAATCAATGCATTGTGTTTTCTTTATGATTTACGCAGCATCCTAGGGACTTCTGGGATTGGAGTCTGTGCAACACTTTGGTCAACATTTGCTTTCTGTAATGTGCTTTATAAATAAACTGAGCTAACTTAGAATTAAATAAGTGCTAGACATATAAAATAGTGCTTTAACTAAACATTAACTAAGAAAAGAAGTAGATTTTTACACATCTGTTTCTATAAACTAATCCTAAACACATATAACACATTTATTGAAGTTTCTTACCACCGAGTTAAACAACAACAACTTGAGAGCAGTGGCATGTGGCTCAGATCAGGCTGTACCCCCCCTTTTCTTTCTTTTTTTTTTTTTGTTTTGTTTTTTGGCTTATAAAAAAGGCTGTTTTGAAATGTTGGCAAGCTCCTATGTGTGACGTGTTGGCTGCTAAATGTGCTTTGCAGGCACTTG
Organism: Ostorhinchus cyanosoma; assembly: GCA_029814465.1. Lineage (NCBI taxonomy): Eukaryota > Metazoa > Chordata > Actinopteri > Kurtiformes > Apogonidae > Ostorhinchus > Ostorhinchus cyanosoma. The sequence continues at coordinate 14,493,309 of JAPTYQ010000016.1, read as the reverse complement.
CGTTTCCTTTGAACAATCAGGAAAATGCACAATTAACTGCGATAAAAACTCAGAGGGCTTTCTCGTTTTATCATATTTCGGTTCCCTGTGCTTATCACATTGTGCCTGTGTGTTTTGTGAACCACTTGTCTTCACCAGAGTGGTAAATTTACACTCGGCTTTGAGGTACGCAGAGGCACCACATCATGGCAACAAAGCAGCTGGAGGGTGAAGTGCTGCAGCCTCACATAAAAGCACCCGTAAACCCGAGACCTCAGTTACCCCAAATGCCCCAACGCTCAGCACACACAGCTCAGACCAGAATAGAGCAGACCATGGTCTTGCCACAAACCCGACTGATCCCATTGACCTCACTGCATCATCGGGATCTTCTGAGCTCACACAGGTGGAATGCTGTAACGTTGCGCTGAGTTTTCTTGATCGCTGTCGTCACTTCTGCTAAAATGTAAATGCATGTTCGTGCCCGAGGATTTGACTTTTGCAGAGTTGCAGATTGTATGTCAGAGTGGTTTTTCTAGCATGTTTTATTACCTGTGCATGTGTGTGTTTGGTATGTTTGTGTCTATGCAAGTGCATACATGCTTCCTGTGGTTCAGACATGGGTTTTGGATGTGATAGACAAACTTGCAAGCATGCTAGTCACCGTAGGGCAGGATGTTCCTCCACAGCAGATGTACCGTGGTTAACTTGTAAGCTATGTGAGTTTCACTGCATCGCTGTATGAAACATCACTTCAGGCCTGTATTTTATTCAGCAGTTGAAATAAAATGGAAAGTGTCAACTATTTTCTTAACACTGTAAAAGATGATATTTATGTCGTTGAATCTCGTCGATATGTTTTCTTGCTTCATCTCATTTACGCAGTTTGATCTACTGTTACATGCGCAAAAATGCTGGTAAATATTAAAACCTATAACACATTGTCATTGATACGTGTGCTGTTTTTTTTCTTTTTTTATGCATTGTTACTACTTTTTTACTGATGTGTTATCAACATTTTAATAATACTCTATTTATTGTAACACAGAGTTGCATATTTGATGAATATAAAGAGCCGTTGAAGATGTCTCTGCAGCTTCAATGTGACCAGACGTAGTGTTTTTTGTCTCTTTTAATACTTTTTTTTTTACCTCGCTCTCGAAGATTTACATAAAAAGTGCCAAGACAGCAGTTGTTTTGGTGTTAGGGATGTGAATCACATGCAACAAGAGATGCAGTCCAATGAACTGTGTAACGCAAAAGTACATTTTTCTTCACTATCTGTACCACAAACCATGACCTTCTTGGCTTATAAAATTGTCTTTTCAGTTGTGTATGTGTGTACGCACAAATCAAATGGGATCAAATAATTATGTTTTTTCTGAAGTTAGGGCACAGTAGAATGGGCAGGATTTCAGTTCTGCATATGGAACATAACAGATGTATTATGACTTTTTCCATGCGCTATGTAGTATATGACTATATTTAACATATTAAGTACAAATTGTCCCATTTCCATATTGATTCTCTCTCACATTTTAGAGAGCAGTGAGTCATGGATTATTTGTATCAATGTTTCCAGGCTAGTGAGTGTGTTTAGAATCACCCATATTGATTTACACTATAATTGTTCAGTTAATTCATCCTTAACTTGTAGGAGTTTGCATGTTGTGTTTTGATGTCACTGTAAAGTATCTTGTATATGTTTTGCTTACGAATGAAAATTTAACCCACTTCACAGAAACACTCTACATCATACAGTATATCTTAATTCAGGTGAAAGTAAAATAATAAAATGTGCTTTTTAACCCATAAAACCCTTGTTGAGTAAAAATATTAAATTTTTTCCTTTTGAAACGAAGCTAAAACTGACACATTTACACACCTCTGTGGTGTTACTCAACAACTGATCTAATTACATATCGGCCCAGTTTTGCCCAAAACATCTGTGCTATAAACAGAAAGCGTATATTTTTCTTACCAAGAAATTTGTGACGCACTATAATTGGTAGCGTCACTTTCATCACACTGCTACTGGTATGTGTGTGTGCGTGTGTGTGTAGCACTGACCTGCTTTCTTAGGGTAGCCCACACGTTTCAGTACCTCGGTGGGTTTTACTGACCTAGAACGGGGGGGGGGGCTCAGGAAGTCAACTGCTGCCTTTGAATGTGTGCTCGAGTCTATCTGTGTGTGTCCGTGTAACTGTAAATGCAGGCATATGTGCATAAGCCTTTTATAGTCTTTGGAAAGCCAGTAACATAATAGCACACACCATTTTTCTCTAAAATGTCGTTCTCACTTTCTCTTTCACCCCTCCATCGCGCTGCCTCTCTTTCATTTGTCTCTCTCTTTGACAAATAGGAGCCAGTCCATTAGGATGCTTTATGAGGTGATGGTGACACAGGGCATTCTTGACGGCCCCTAACACTGTCTCAACTCCCCCAAACACACACACACACACACACACACATACACACACACACACACACACACACACACACACACACACACACACACACAC
>JAPTYQ010000016.1:14459114-14470301 GCA_029814465.1 Ostorhinchus cyanosoma | reverse complement strand
TTTTAGTCACATGATACACACAGGAGTTAGTACTTGATTGCATAACCATTGTTTTTGATGACTTTTGATGATCTAATAATTTTTTATGTGACTGTATTTTTATGAATTACTATTTTCCAAACTTTATAACTATATGCATTACCTTTGTATAAATGTGATCAATAACATAATTATTGGTGTACAGTGTAATGCTACAAAAACACAGATTCTGTTTTTAGTTTTAATAAAGCTGCTTGTTTTTTGGAGTTTTTTTTTTTTTTAACCCCTTTTTCTTGACTTTTAACCAACAAAGGGTGAAGTGGCAGTGGCAGGGCTGCCTCCTCCTTCCTGCGTTGGCACACTGAACTTCCTGCTCCTGCATCTTGTTTGAGTTGAGTGGAGCTCATGCAGGGCAGGGCAGGTGTTTGACTGATCTCCGTAGCCTATTTCCCGCGGCCGTTTATCACTGTCACAACTTCAGTCCAAATCAGACTCTGCCCCCAGCCTCTCCACCTCCAGCGGCCAGCTTTCTTAAAGATTAACAGATCTGCCTCGGCTTTCAGATGCACTCAGACATAGCTGCCCATGTAACTCCCCGCCGCTCCCTCCTTCTTCCCCTGCCCATCTTTCACTCGGGTGGATCTGTGCACCTCATCACCTATGTTGCTTTTCAGTTGCCCCATGCTGTTCCCCGTTCTTGTACCGTCATCTTACTGGTGCTGTCCCCATCCGTCAGCACAGATAAATCGGCCCAATCTTTCCCCTTTGCCCCCCTCTACGATACATTTGCAATTAATTTATTTTGCCTTGGTTTCCTCTCCCTGTGCCTCTCCTTCCCCTTGATCCATAGCGGTGCAGTCTGGAAATGATTTTGACGCTTTAGTTGTAGCGTGCAGCTGCCTGTTGGGGACATTTTGCACTCCCTGACTTTTTATTATAAGGGAAATGCCATAATAGGTTGTGAGGGAGAGGTCGTTTAATAGAAAATTGCAAAAGATTTTTTTTTTCTTGTAACTGTAAAGCTTTTAAACCTTGTAGTAGTAAACACGGCAGCTGTTTGCAAAGGAAGTACTCCTTAGTTTATTTGTCTAAATAGATTATAATGACAAAAGAGCAAGTCAGTGTTGCAGAAGTAATGCGAAGTAGCCTATAAGTGGCTGTAAACACGTTGCACTGTTGTGTTTCCTATATGTGGTCAGTTTAGGAGGCTGAGAAATTGTGAAGGCATGGCCTCTGAGGTTTTGTGTGTTACCATCACCCCACCCTGACACCTTTCCCCACCCTGTTCTTCTACTGCAACTTCTATTGAGACATCGTCGACCCTCACATCTACTAGCAACATTATGCTGACCTGGCAAATCACTTCTGGCACTTTATACTTAAAAAAAGAAGCAGTAGTGGCAACCACAGACACATCTCTACTTCCATCATCATTTATGTATATGTGCGATTAGATGTTTTGCAGAGGTGTGAAACCAATACCAAATATCTTTAGGGCAGTTAAGTTTGTTTTCTTCCTATAACTCAACCCAACTCCACTTTATGTATAAACAAGAACAACTGCAGCTGCAACAAGATGCTGTACATTAATTATAAAATCATAACTATTAAACAAAACGATGTAAAATAATAAAACCACAAATGTTCACAAACGAAAATGCAAGTCGCTAGAAATGAGAAAAATAGCAAAAGTAAAAAAAAAAAAACACTAATACACAGTACATTAACATCTGAAACTGTCATGCAGATGTTCTTCAAAAAACCATCCATGAACCATTTTTAGCAAAATGAAACAAATATTTTATTTTAACTCCAAATCATGATCATACAGTTAAAAGAGCAGATCCTAACAATAATGGCAGCAAACTACAGTGTATAAGATAAGTGCATACAATAAATCTTCGAGCCATCATTTCCAGAGGTTTGACCCCTCCCACGTCCTAAAACGGTCCCTTTGGAGGAGTGGTTTGGAATACTTCTTTTACACTTCAGTATTCTTGACACCTGAGGATTTTTACTGTCAGGGTTAAGTTTCAGCAGTGGAGCGCAGTGACCATGTGGGCTGTGTTTGCCCCACAGCACTGTTTACTGGTAATCTGTGAAACCAGCGAAAGCAGTGAAAGTTGTAATTAACCTTCAGAGACACGTCGAGACATACCATGACATCAGCTTTCACAACTTACACTCTGTCCTGTTCTGCACCGCTGCTGACTTCAGAGGAATAATTGACAAGGGAGTTCAAATCTAAATGGTATTTTTACTCAAGTACTTAAGTTTTACTTATATAAAAGTAGTGCTTCCACCATGTGAAAATACTCTTGTTACACTTAAAAGTCCTGTATTCAACACCCTGCTTATGTAACAGCACAAACATTTTCAAAATTAAAGGTTCAGTGCCCACAGAATGTGAGAGGGCGTCTTTAGATCTCGTCTGGTTTTGTCTTCTCTGATTTTATCTGTTTTTATTTAAGGAATGGTACTTCTGGTTCATACTGAGACAATACGTGATGTGAATGTACGTTATAGGAGCTGGATGTCACTATAAAATCTGGAAAAAAGAAAAGAGAAACTTGGACTCTGTGGAGACAAACTGCACCCCATGTAAATATGGTGATAAAAATACAACCAGTCTTATTTTTTTCTAATGTACACTGACTATTATATCCCATTTGCATCATCTGAAGTCCACATACACCTTAAACATTCATTCATTCATTCATTTATTTTCTGAGCCCGCTTTATCCTCACTAGGGTCACGGGGGTCACTGAAGCCTATCTCAGCTACTTATGGGTGAAGGCGGGGGACACCCTGGACATGTTACCAGTTCATGGCAGGGCTACACCTTAAACATTCTATCTTTAAAGAAACACAAAAAGAAGTGCTAAAAGATGCATTTCAGAGTAACATACACTATATCACTGGACTATAATTATGCCTAATTAATATCATGATCCTCGAGCCTCTGTCGGGGGTTGGAGCCTATCCCAGCTGACATTGGCTGACACTTGGTTCACATTAGATAGGTCCACATTTCATCACAGTGCACATGCAGGCACATGTGGAGTATGTCTTTGGACTGTGAGCAGAGGAAATACCCAGAGATAACCCACGCAGACATGGAGAGAACGTACCAAATTCTACTCCAGGCTAAAAAGGCTGCAGCTGGATAGTGTTGAACCTTCTTAAAGTGAGATGATGGTGCTACCACTGCAACACCATTCTGCCCAAATGTCTGACATTACCTATTGTATTATAACATAATAATCATCAATTGCATGAGTATTCGATTGGAATGAATTGAGTTTTGTTACTTTTCTTAAATAAATATTATATTTACCATCCAAATGTACTAGAATAAGAAGCATAAAGTAACTAAAAAGGGAAATACTCAAGTAAGTTCCCTCAGAATTATACTGAAGTAAATACACTTAGTTAAATTCACCCCTGGGTGTTAGACTGTGGAGAAAACTCCCTTCAGTAGTGACAGCTCTCACTGCTTTCCAGTCAGTTTTGCGGCCACTGGTCAAACAGTTGTTTATATCGCCACCACTTTGGTCAATTTGTTATCCTCCTCCATATTTCAAGTGCATGTATGTGTGTGTAAGCGCCATCCCACAGTCCCATAGCCTAGTGGTCGTCTGGTGGTTTTAGGGGGGGAATCTCCACCCCAAGTACAAAGTTGGCTAATTGCCCCCCACAGTCGCATCACACACACACACATTCATCTAGACACACAAAAACACACACACATACACCAGTGTTTTCTTCTGGTTGAAGGGAGGAGGGAAGGATTAATCCTAATTGCGGTGTGTGGGAGCCTGGAGAGAGGCCAGGATTACTGGGGGCTTCTCCTTGATCCACAGAGATGCTGATGGTAATGCGCCCTGCCCATCCCCTGGCAGCTGCCTGCATCATATACACATATGCATCAGACACATGCCACTCCCACATGCACACATCCAGCGGAGTACAGTTTCATGAACACAGCAGCCCATAAGTATAGGTTGTGTGTCCTGAATCACTGGGGTTGGTGATTCACTTCTCCCAGTGCAACCTTAGCCTCTCTGAGCGTGTGTGAGGCCGTGGCCTTGCGTCAGGGCTGCTGCGCTGCTGTTTATGTCTGCTGTCGTGTACGCAGACTGCACCCCCAGCTGACGCACTACTACCTCAGTGGGGTTAACCCAGTCAACAATGGGAGACAGATTTAGCCTTCAGTCCACTGCCACCTCATTCACTGAGACTTCTGAAGACAAATTTCTCAACTAGAACTTAAAAAAAGCTCAATTTTGGCATACATGACATAAGATTGTTTGTTGAGCTATATCTTAAAGGAGTAACTTGACTTTTTTTTAAAATTGTTTCTAGGGTCACTGCTTTTTTATGGCAACGTCATGGCTACATCATGACTCAGTAATCACTGTGCTGAGCCAAGACATAGTTGAACTGAGGACCTTGGCTTAAATAAGAAACCAATGTGGAAGTATCTGAAAGTGTAGTACTGCTGACATCCATAGGGTGCAAAGCCCATAGACTTACACTGAACTTCAACTGAAAAATATAAATAAGTCAGTCTAGTGGGATTTGCTTTATTTATTTTATTTATTTATAAGATAGTGGTCTACACTGTGATGCCTGTTGTACCAGGATTTGATTGACAGATTCATGTGATGGTTTGCTCACCTGCTTAGTCAGTTTTTCAGATGATTATTGACTTATACAGGTTTTTTTCATGACAGACTGTTTGACTGTAGGACTGATAAATACCTTTATTTAAGAAGATTGAGGAGAAAAAAAAACATGACTTTGTTACGCAAGTGCTTAAAGTAGCATTTAGCCTTAGCTTACCTTTTACTCTCTATGCTCTTGCTGGTCCACTGCCCCTTTGACCAAATATGGTCACTTCTGGCTCCTAAAAACCTGAACTGATGTAGGCCCAAATGCAAACTATTGGCTTCATAACAACAAGTCTCAAACCATCACAGCAGTTTGTTGCATCATCATTTGTTGCAAATTAAACAATAAGATATCAACCAGTTTCTGAGACAAAAAGAAAAAATTAAAGCAGAACCCCGGTGAAAAAAGAAGTTGTCCTCTGAAGGCGGGGGGGCAGGTTAATAAAAAATAATAATAACATTTTTTAGACTTTGCCATTTTGTTTTTGATTAGTATGTTTTAAAAAGATGCTGACATTAGTATATTTTTACCATAAAATCATTCTACTGCATCCACTATTTATCCTTCTATTCTCCATCTTACCTTCTGTTGCTTTGTGTTTAATCTGTTTTGAAACTCCTACATTATTATTAATACTGGTGTAATCAGAAGAAAAGATCCCGTGTGTGTGGAAACCAGCCCATCTTGCTGTTGTTGGAGGCCCAAGCTGAACCTTTTCTGCCCCGTCTGGACTCTCCACCATTATACTGGACAGTCTGTGAGAAGCCGCAGGCCTGCCCTCCTCCCTTAACAAAATCATGTCAAAAAGCAATTAATATCTTAATACCTCCATCAGCTCCAACCGCCAAGCCGCCAAAAGGCCCAACTGTTTTTTCCGCCTCGGTGTCGGCCGCCGCGCTGCTCTCGCCTGCCCCGTGGTTTCCTCGGTTTCATTTCCCAGTGCCCCGGTGGTCAGCTGTGGTTTTCCAGGGGGCACGGGGTAGGACGTTGTGGGCAGGAAGGTCCTCCACTCCCCTCGAGCATTAAGTACTACTCTCCAGACCTGAGAGCTCCAGTGGCCGCAGCCCTGGCCCCTTCTAATGCAGCGGCCCATGGATCAAACCTGACCAGAGCCTCTCATCCACTCTGCAGCCTTTCCATCCATTAAGGACACACAGCTGAAGCTCAGGATAATGGTCAACACCTCGGATTATTGCAGCGGGTTCGACCTCTGGGGATGTTTACTCCATCGAGGTGTTCTCTCAGCTGAATGTACAACAGAGGACTTTGCAGCAGTGCTTTGTGATTGTACATTATTTTTTCTCTAACAGATCAAGGCATGTTGTAAAATGATTAATGGTTTTGTGTCTTCTGTTCTTAATCCACGCAACTGGAAGATGCTGACATGGACATTTATTTTGTCTTTGAGTAGGTTATATGAGCTTATGCTGCACAAGCAGAAGCCAGGTAACATTAACCACACAAATTCTTGTCCTATCACTAAACCTGATTAAAGTGTTTTCCCCCTTGTCTCTTATCCACACACTCAGCTAATACAGTACCTGGTCCCAGTTAGGTGTTTCTTTTATAGCTTAGCTCTTCAAAGGGAAGAAAAAGATGGGTTTTGACTTCTGAGCCATGGCTCTGCAATATTTGGTTTCTCTACATTTTCATTCATTTCTCTTGGCAGCCACCCCCAGTAACTGGTGGAAGGTCTTGGCAGAACATGCGATAAAAGCTCATGATTAAAGGGACTAAAATAAGTACTGTATATAACTCATGTATCCATTAACCACCAAGAAGAGAAACAGAAAGAGCAAAAAAGTTGTTTTTCTTCTCTACTCTTGCCTGGCCAGTTAGTCCATATTATAAATGTATAATATATTCATCCTCATCTCTTTCTGCCTTCTCTTTGTTTGACTGTTTCTCCATGCAGTTTTGCACATTCTGTTTGGAAAGACTATATGCGTCTTCTGTGGGTTATGAATTTTGTGGTGCGTGGACTATATGATCAGTATGGCTGACTTGCTTTTGTGTCCTTTCTTAGCTGCTGTTTGCACACACACACACATACACACATACACACAGCACAAATGCATATCCACACGCTGACTGTCCAGGGTCATCCGATCCCAGCCAGCGGGCCCACACACCTTGGCCGGCTGGGTGGTGGTGCCGGAGAGTACACTGTAGTGGTTTGGCCCCGGGCCCCTGCCTGGCTCGCCTGCCTGTGTCTGTGCTTTAGCTCCTCTGGACAGTCAGCTTCATAGTGCTGTCAGAGACCTGGCTATACGGCTTTCCTTTACCTTCACACAGCGGCTAAATAGCAGCTGTACAAACATATATACATTAAACCAGGTCTGTATTAATGACTTTATGTTGGAGCGGTTCTGCGGCGGCGGTTGTGATATTCTGAGAAGTTGTAGTGGTTGTTGTAGTAGTGGTGGTCTTATGCATAGAAATGCTGATGTGGCGGACTCTTTTAAGGGTACATACTGGTTAGGAGACATGGCTCTGGACCAGCTGGACTGAGCCGGACTTCAGGAAGCAGATTTTGAAATGTGTAGCATAAAAGTGATTGCCTTGACTTGGACAATGTAGGTGGCTATAAACTATTGGGTTACAAGGGATTTGGCTTTAGTGCACACATTGTCTTTTTATAATGACAGGTTTTATGATTATGGGATTTGAAGTCTACATCTGCCTCGGCCTGCAGCTTTCTCCGCAACTTTGATTTATCTGTAAAGAGATGAGACAATGAACCAATTGACCGGCTTGATTAGTGATTGTTGACATTTTAGGGTAGAGCGAGGTTGTTACGATCCATCCTGCACAAGCAGAGTGGGGCCCATTGTAGAAAAGATTGATTTACTATTTATCCCTCTGACAGCGCAGATAGGGAAGAGTCATAATTCTGTGCACTGGGGAGATTAAATTCCTGTATCGCTGTCAGCTACATTAACTGACTTCCTGGATCTCAATTCAATTAGCGCAGCAGCATTCTCTAGCATTAATAAATCAATAGTGATGGCCTGCTGATAGGCGTGCTGCATGCAACCATGTCAAAGATGCTGTGCACACAAACACACACAAACACAAACTCGTCCGTTAGACTATGTGTCTGTGCTGTTTATTACTGTTCATTAATGATTCCCAGCTCTGCAGTAGTTAGAGCTGCTAGGTAGCCTATTAGCTGATGTTTAACTACACTTCCATGTGGCAGGATGGGACATGCTCTTTAAACACAGATTAATCACATTACAAACACACCAACAACAACACGCACTTGATTATACATTCTCTAGAAAAACAGAACAGTGCAGCTTACTGTTGCTGATGCTCAAACGATCATGAGAAATGATTTACAGTACGAACGAGTGTCTCTCAAAGCCCGTAATTCTCCACTTACTCCTTTAGCACAGACCTAAGCCAAGAGACGCTTGTGTCTGCAAGTTGAAGAAAAGACACGAGCCATTGTTTTCCAGCCGTTAAACCTCCACAGCTGTTTGGAAACCCTTATGACAGCCAGTGGAGAAGCGGAACCAGATCCTGGGTGCCACTGACAGGGAGGAGGGAGGGGAAAAGACATGATATAGGAGTTGAACTTTAGGCTGATATCAGCATTGGAAGGGGATAGAAAGATTAATACAGACTCATTTTGTCGCTTATAAGTCTGTTAATTATGTATGCAATATCAACACACCAATGAAAGCTGCAGATAAGAGGAAAGTGTGAAGAATAAAGGAAATGCCATTATAGCGTTCTAGTCATTTAAATACGATTTGTGTCAAATTAGTCTTTTTTAACCTGATCTGCAAACATACCACATTAATGCATGTTTTCCATACAACACTTGTCAGGATAATCAGTATAATACACTACCTGTGTAGACTTCAAAACCATGATTTGTGTCTTTATCATCCTCATCTGTTTCTGTCGCTGGCTATTTTTCGACTTAACTATTCTACTCACTGTTTTTCCAGTGGATACTCTTGTTTCTTAGATGTTGATTTCTCCCTGATTACACAAACTATGCGTCACTCTGTGAATTGCCAGAGGCTAATTTGGCCAGTCAGCCTGATGAGACAGTTGATAACGGCATTGATTGGCTCTCCGGCTCTCCTTCTGACAGAGGGAAGGATTTCATTGAGACAGAGATATGGGGGCAACACGGCATTCATTTCAGCAATCAGTCTTCATCCTCCCTCCTTCTTTTCCTTTCCCTATTTGGTCAAACTCTTCCCAGAAGCCTTTCAATATGGATTACACTGCATGGTACGCACAGTGGTAATTCAAGGTGAAATAAAACTCTTTTAATCCCATCGGCTGCTGCAGTAAGAGAGCATCCGGAAAGTGTAGGACGACTGACATCAGGCTTGAGGTGATCAGATGTATGTGGCCTTTCCTTTGATGCCTCTATCTGCCTATTTCTACCTCTGGAAGCTGATTTTGTAATAACGGTCTAGTGAGCACGTCCTTAGTCAAGTCCCTGTCTGCTCTCTCTGGATGCAAGCATTGCTCCAAAAAATCATAGGCCTTCATTATCTCCAGCCAGGCAATTTTGGGAACATAATACTGTCTCAGGGCTGGGGGCTGATCAAACCACTTGCACCGGGACGGGGAGTTAAAGAGAAGCACACCCGCCAGTCAGTTCATCTCCCTTCAAAGGCATATGGTGCAAATTTGATCAAAAGTGTGGGGGGAGGGTTTGGGGAGGGGGGCATTCACGTTGCTGATGTGAAAAATAAGGACGGGCTGTAAAAAACCAAATCAAACCATGCTCTGCTCTCTGGGAGTGATTAGAGCCAAAGAAGAACCAGCTGCCGCATCGTCAGCCGCATCTCAATCTCCTCCACGCACTGGCAGCCCGCTGGCCGAGCAACACATAAGGAGAGGGAACGGGAAAAGACAAGTGCTCGTCCCCTTATCGGCCTCAGCGGCTCTGGAGCTCTGATGAAGCATGGAGAGAAAAGACAGCGAACGTAAGACAATGACAATCGAGGAAAACGGGATTTACATAGCAAAAGATAAAACGAGGAGCGGAAGCGCAGAAAAGTGTCGAGGTCAGGATGAGGAGAAAGTGCACTAAGGCAGGAGTAAGGATCAAAGGGACTGCCTCACCCTCTGGGATGTCAAATGGAAGAGTCCCAGTGTGTCCTTAAATATTCATGTGTAGTGTGAGTCGCAGGCCTTTCTAATGCTCACTAGTGGTCCTGTGAGACCAGGTCCTCTTTGGATGAGTATACACTTCATTTTAAATTACAGCCCATCGTTTAGACACTTAGAAATGATTGTTTTATAGTCGACACCATTCTGCACTGGTGAACTTATGCACCGTAGACTTCTGTGCCATTAATGTAATTCAATCTGTTTGATCACGATTTGCAGATTTTACAGATACATGTATTTGCTGGTTGAAGAACTCAATACAATATTCATATTACACAATACATGCACTTACTTTCTTCTGCAAATCAGTGAAATGTTAAATCATATATTTGAATATTGTCATCTTTATATTTTAAGTTCAATTCATATTTGTATTTATTTCAGTGAGTGGTGTATTCGAAGTGTGATTAACATTATGTATTTAGAGTATAAAATGTGATGAAGTGAATTTTGTTTCATTTTAAGTTCATTGTAGTCAGAGTGTTATAACATCTGTAAAATCAACAATGAAAATGATTTCTTCTTTAATCTGAAATCACTCATGTCCGTCATTTAAAGCAAACTACAAAAGCACCCCAGTATATTATGTACAGTGTAGTATACTGTACCTGTCCACACAGACACAAAAGAATAAACAAAACAAAACAAAAAAAAATACATGATGATTAAAGGTACGTTTATGCTATGGTTATCCATGTTCTTCACCCATTTAATGCTCTGGAAAGAGAAGTAAAAAAAGAAAACCAAATGGTCTACTATGGAACAATGAATTAATACTTTTATTTTCATCCATGTTTATTAGTTTCCACCTTTAACTTGATGTGGAAAATAAAAAATTAAAGAAAACTTGCATCCTCAAAACTTTTGTCAAAAAAAGAAAAATGTCATACTGCTTTTCTATATATTTTTTTTATACTTTTAGCATACAACCCTACAGCAAGTATTAGATTCGGAGTAATAGTCCATTTTAGTAGTGCTATTCAACATGTATTCACATTATTACATACAATGATAATGGAAGACAATGTTGAAGTAATCCAAACTATTAGAAATATGTCACACACTTTAACAGTATCCCTCCAAACACTGTGAATACATACACTGCTGACCATAATGTTTGGAATAATTTTGTTTTCACACACTTTCCTGTTTTTATTGTTATTTATGCACATCAGTAATCACCTTTGACCAGGCACATACTGAGTCTCAGTTACACTTTATCTATTAAGAATAAATCATAATGTCACAATTATTTCATGACAAGGGATAAAAATATTTTATTCCAACTTTATGAGCAACAGTGTAGTGTGTCCCTATTTAGAGTGGTCTCCTTTCCTAAAGGTTAAGTGCAAGTGTCACTCTGGTCCGCCTTCTGCTCAAAATCG
>JAPTYQ010000016.1:14419825-14450329 GCA_029814465.1 Ostorhinchus cyanosoma | reverse complement strand
TAAAGTAACTATGTCAACAACCAGTGAGATCAAAGATCTGACCTGAATTTAATTACTGTCTGTTATACAACTTAAGGTGGCACTCCCTAAACAAACTGGGATACCTGTTTCCTTTACCCATAGATCCACTCCTGCACAATTATAGGAATTTGTACGTAACACTTCAACATCACTCTTATTGTGTTTTTATGCCATAGCTTTACAACATGGACACAACTGAACTATTACTTATGTATGTACACACTGATACGTGTATTGTAAGCAACTGAAATGATGACATTTTCAGTCAGAAGTGTGTTGTGTTGTGTTGTGTTGCACATTTCACACCTCAGTTCCTGTATGTGAAGTGTTTGACAAGATGACACGATGTGCACAAGTGTCAAGTTGCTATCTGAAAAATTAAGACATTTGGAAAAAAGGCATAAATCATGAAACGTGTCATAAATGTCTCCAAATTCCATAAACGCTTCACATGCACACACAGGCTCCTTGTCTTTGTCAGCAGTGCCCTCATTTTAATGACCCTTTACCCAGTAGGCCTCGTTAACTTCTCCTCAAGACAAATTAGGAGGTGTTACACATGTCAGAGGTCACTCAACTGCCTTAGCGTGAGCATGGAACTCTCCCAAATCCAAAACATATGTTTGCATCATCTGTAACCCTAAAAGGTGTTAACTCAAAGTTCACCACCTTATATAAATCCTGGCCAACTGACAGAACATGACAGTTTAATCACAAATGACCTGGGAGAAATGCAGCTGAAGCTAAATTTCATGGACTGGATAAATGAAGAGGAACAAGCGTTGGAACAGATTTAGTTTGAGACCTTTATTTTGGTGTTACATTGCATTTTATATTTCGACTTTTTCCGGAACAAGACACAGACGCACTCATAGGCACGATTTGAGCTACGTAGCCGGTCTCAAAGGCCATGCATAATAGTTTCATTAAAGGCAGTACTGTATAAGAATATATATATTTCTTAAATTATTTCCCTCATGGTTTCAATTTGTCTAAAAGGAAAAGCTTTTTCACTTTTCATTTTATTGATTCGGATCAAAGTGATAAATGGTGCCTTAAAATGCACTGCTCTCCAACTTTTCCAATATGAATCAAATCAAGCGCACAGTTACCGCTTTACAGAGCAGGTTATTAGTGAAATTAAAGCCCACCGGATAGGATTCATGTAACATCCCCTGCACTCTTTGGCACAAATACACTTGTTTATTTTGGTCTGCACCCCGTGATTTCTCGAGTGTAAGTGTAAATTACATGTCGCCACCATTAAATATTAAACCCAATGGCGCGTTAATAATTGATGGCATCACTTCTTATGCAACAGTGGCCAAAGAGCTCACCCAAAAAGGGCCCCTTGCATTAGGCTCTAGTTGAGGTTAGCGACTGTAGCCACTATTCCCACCCATTTCTTTTTAGCGGGCTGATGGATGATCGCAGGAAGTTCGTAAAACAAGTTCTCCCCCACCAGAATGGCATCGTCTTGGGCAGGGAATGGCAGAGTGCTGAGTGGATGTAAGTGCTTTTTCAACCACAACTAAGTATGTTCTGTGGACCTGAGGACTCTCAAGCTGTGGCCAGGATGGGTATAATGATTGGTTTGGAGGAAAGAATAGTGTGTATGTGTGGGTGTGTTTGTCTGCATGCGCATATGTGTGTGTGTGTGTGTGGAAAGAGCGGTACAAAGTAGGTTACCCACACAGCTTCCAAAGGCTGTAAGCTGCCCCCAAAAGTGGTGTGTTTGGGGTGGCTCTGGCATCTCAAAGTGCTACCACTTCAAAAGTTTATTCAATAAATGGACTGCCATAATTATTGTGACGATAAAAGCTCAAAACCACTGATGGAATTTGATGGTAAATATGACTTCCTTCCTTCACTCAGAGAATGGAATTGTTAATACAAAGCTTGAAATGGAAACACATGATAGAAAACATTGTGCTCTAAACTATCGGATACTGTGCATTACTATAGTATTGTATACTATAGTTCAGGGAGCTGTAAAAGTCTCTCCCTATACAGTTTAAGTCTTTTTCCAGTGCTCCCCCAGGCACTAATCAATACAGCTTAATAATAACCTATAATCAGTCTCGTCACGTTGGGAGTGATGGTGACTGATAGGCCTCTGCTCTCCGCCTGGCGCTCCTGATGATGCTAATGCACTGTCTATGAACGACTGTTTATTACTCAATGAGAACATTTGGAAATAGCCTGATCAATAATGAATGCTGCCTCCTTAACTCTGCCTGTGCGCATGAAGAAGGCAGAGAAATAACATGCAAACAACAAAGGGTCTTGTCTAACCTCTGCACTGTACATCGTTTTTAAGGTCGATCCAATCTGTTCACACGTTGGAACTAAAATGGCAGCTAATGTATCTAAATATCTTCATAACACTTGTCCCATTTAATGGTTTACAAAGCTATTCTTTACTTGAAAATAAATTTGGCTACCAGTGATTATGGCCACAGGTATTAGATACTGTTGAGCTGTTGCTCTGTGGACTGAGGTGGCCTTCCTTCTCAATAGAGGACCATTTCACATGGCCAAAACACTTTGATTCTGGCCAGTGAATGGTCCTTTTCAGCTGACACTCTTACTTTCAAACAGCTCAGGCGACAGATATATAAAAGCAGCTCTTCAGGCCTTAGAAAATATTTTGGGAAACCAAAATAGCCTGGCACTTATGAGAGAGTAAGAGAGAGAATGACACTTTTTTTCGACATAACTGGAAGGCCAACAGGCAGTATATCGGCATGTTGAAATCTCATTGGAAGGAGGAAATGTTTGTTTTTTTCCTTTTGGCCACAACTTAGAAACCCAAGGAATCTGCTGTCCTCCACGCTTTGCCGTCTGATGGTTCAGTGTTAATGTTTGCCTCCAGAGCCGTCGGGGCAGGGTTTGGGGTTGGGGGGGTGCAGCTGATAGACTCTAAAAGTGGCTGAGGTTTCCTTGGGTTCTGTTTGGGCATACCGGGGCCATCCTGTGCTGTAACCCAGTTAGAGAGAGAGAGGAGACGCCCCGACGTCTGCCCGTCTCTGTCAAAATATTTGTTTCTGAAGGAATTGGAGCTGGGTGTGTGTGTGTTTAATGGGATGGTCAGTGGGACTTGTGGCGCTCCATGTGTGGGCATGGCCCCGGCTGTCTTGCCACCCTGTGCCACCACACACATTCATCTCACCTTTGCAGGATGAGTGTATGTCCATACCCGTCCACACACACAGTAACGCCGCAGTCAGACCACCCATGCACATGGGGATCCATGAGTAGGGCATTTTATGCTCCCAGACAGCCCAGTCCAACCACAGTGGCGCCCCTCTAACACCCATGCAGCCACTATAACCCAGAGAGTCTGTATGTGTGTGTGTGCGTGCATATGATCTACATTTGTCAGTTTATCCACATTCGTCGACAAATGTGTGTGGACGAGGTAGTGACTCTGTATATTCTGCCAACCACAGGCTCCAGCACATTTAACTGCATTAATTTAGTTAAATGACTCCAGTGCAACATCAGACGTTTCACATTTGCTACCTGGCAAACCCCCGTGTGTTCACGTCAAGTCCACCCACTGTCATTACTCCATTATCCCTGCTAATATTTATCATGGTGGGGTGTGTTGATAGGAGCAGAATGGGAGGCTGGATTGGTCAAAGTGCTGACATTTATCCCGTGTGTTTGTGGCTCTGATGGTTTGGTTTGGGACTTGTCATGTGACCGCTTCAGCTTTGTTCTATCTCTCTCTGTAGACCATCACCCAAACATGATGGAAATTGCCAGGGACAAATTAGTCACATATGTTGAATAATGGTAACAACAATTGATTGGGCACAGCTTGCCTTTGGGGAGTTTCTGTGTGTGTTAGTGTGATTGAACATGTGCATCTGTGCATGCAGATTTCTGAATTATTGTAATCATGAATTAAGCCTGCGTGCATGCAGGCTGCTCAGTATGCCATCTGGTTTGCTTACAGTTCACTTTATACATTTGTTTGTGTTCTTTTTTTTTTTTTTTTATCAATTCGTTATCAGTGATCAACAGTCGGATCAGGCTTGCCAGTCCTGCCACTGAAGACATATTTTCTCTGATTGCTGTGACATTCCTGATGAGGGAGGAGGAGATCTGAAGAAATTGCACCAACTAATCTGGAAAAGCATGAGTCATTTTCTGTGATGCATCTCCAACCCAGCCTCCCACCACGCCACACATGCCACCTGTGATTGATAGC
Source organism: Ostorhinchus cyanosoma (assembly GCA_029814465.1). Lineage (NCBI taxonomy): Eukaryota > Metazoa > Chordata > Actinopteri > Kurtiformes > Apogonidae > Ostorhinchus > Ostorhinchus cyanosoma. The sequence continues at coordinate 14,446,089 of JAPTYQ010000016.1, read as the reverse complement.
TTCTCCTATTGTCGGCCCTTGTTCCTATGATCTTTTAATAAAGTTAGTTTGTACGCCCAGAGAGCTGGTTGGACTCAGTGTAGTGACTCACTGCACAGAGTTACTTTTTCATAAACAGTTCTGAACAATGTGCCAGGCTTCTGTGTACTTATGAGACGGATCTAGCAAAAACTTTAAGAAAAAGTATGTTCCCTTAAAGCCAGTGGAAACTGAAGACATCTACAAAAGTCCAACTAAGCACATTTATCCTGTATGTGCTGTTTTTTAAGCAATGTTTCAATTTCTGTTTTATTTTTACTGTCTTTATACTAATAGTGCATTTCTTATCAAAGGAAAGCATGTACCTTGACTGCATTAAAAAAGTATACATATTAGATACAATGCCAAATACTTTCAAGGATTCATGCAAGAGTTAATTATTAAAAATCAATTCTTATGTATTTATCAGTTATACATTTTTTAATAATTTAATAAAAATAATAATTTTGCACTAGCATAAACTATCCAGAATAGATTAATTTCTATAAAATTCACTTATACTGCTGTGAAATAAACAACGACTTGTATGTTATATAAGTTATATGACATGTAGTAATTTATAGAATAAGAGTTTAACATTGCAGTAATTGTATATGATTAAGCCTATAATAAAGAAATAATAGTCTTTATCAAATTATTTGGTTAATGATAAAGTGTTACAGTGTTTATTAAATTAATTGAATTTACTGTATCAGAATGTGATTGAAGAGGGTCAACAGTGGGAAAGAGGAGATGAAGAAACACCAGATTAAAATTAAAAAGTAAAAAACACTGTCGCCATTGCACGCACCATGGCAGGCGGATGATGAAACCACCGTTGTGTGCTGTCCATTCAGGGACAGAGCCTCCTTATTTATTTTTCTTTCCTGCCTTCTGATTGGCCAGCAGAGGTGTGCGGCCAACTATCTGCGAGCTTCCTCTCCAGAGCCCGATGACAGATCTAAAGGATAGTTCCCTATCCCTCTTGTTACAAATAACTTCCTCTGACATGTTTGGGCACACTGACAATGTTTTGAGTGAAAACAGCTTTCAGGGTTGGATGGGATACAAGCTTTCAACCCCTAGGGTGGGCTACTTCTTCAACTGATGTTTTATCCTTCAAGAGAGAAAGCAAGAGGACCAGGAGAGAGAGAAAAAGAGAGTAGACACCAACAGAACCCATGCAATGGCAGGATTAAGGACTGCACAAAACCGTGCAGAGCCATGAATAAAAGCAGTCTGGCTCTACAGTGTCACAAAGGCCTGTTTTTTCTCTTTCAGTCAGTGCTATAAAGGCAGCAGGAGGAGGAGGAGGAGGGAGGGAGGGGACACAACAGAGCGGAGGTGTGTCATTGTTGACACAGACAGGGAAGAATGCCTGGACAGTTTTCCTCTGTTGCTGTGACTGGATCCACTTCTGTGGTCTGGGCTGTGTGTTTAGAAGCAGTTCCAGGTCGTTGCATAGGAACTGTGTCGTAGGCACAGACAGACTTTGTGTCTGCACTCTGTCCTCCAGGTCTGAAATCATTGAGCAGAACACTTTCTACTGCTTTGTGTATACCACAAATCCTCTGATTACAGTCAGCTTAGGCACTGGAGCAGTGTTGTTGCTCCCTATTATTTTAAGCCTATTGCTAATTGTAGCCATACACACTGCATTTTTGCACCCCTTCTCTCATTCTACCCCTTTAGCGTCTGTCCTCTGGGGAAAGTCTTCCTGATCAGGCCCATCGGAACGCTCCTATGTTCCCCTCAATTGCCTAATCAGAGGAGATGGTGAAATCAATGAGGTGGATAGATCCTAACAGGAATCTGAAATAAACACCAGCTCTGAAGATCAATGTGTTTCTTCATTTGTGTGTGTTTGCATGTGAGAGCAGTGTAAGGAGCTGAAGAGCTTCGACCTTCTCCAGGACAGCCAGGCTTTTTACTCTGCCTGTATTGGATCACTTTTGGGAAATGATGGAGGAGGGGGGTGAAAGGGGAATTCACAAGGGGTGTTAATTAGAGGTCAGAGATCCTGCAGAAGGCGTCAGCCACCACAAGCCACTTGACTAAACTCAGAGCGTAATCTTCTGAAGCCGAACTAGGTCTATCCACTGTATGAAAGGCAAACCGATCCTGTAGGATCAATCATAGCCGTTATGAGGGATGTGTGAAGGGAAGCGAATGCACATTGATTTAGTCTATGGCAATTGATTTGAAACCTAAGGCAATAAAAAAACATTTTAGTGGCAACAGCAGAAGGAGGACAAACCCCCGACAGATGTGATGGATAAGATAAACTAAGCACAGAAAGAAAAGCACACGGATGAGAGGTGAAGGGAAGAGAGTCAGGAGTGGCTCGTCACCATCTCTTCACCATCTGGTCCCCATCACCTCTGCCATGACTCAAATGATGTCACTCTGAGAGGAGATGGTACCAATTACAAACCAGATTGAAGACATCTTATGAACAGGGAGATATGGGCTCAGACCCAGGTCTCTTTATCAATCGCTGCTTCAGAGTCAGCGGGTCACAGAGCCCGAAGGCTACCAAAGACAGAGTGTTAATTAAAAAGCAATAACATACATGAGTAAGTTATTGATCCTACGCTTTAAAGGAGCGCAGAGTAAATCACATTATCATCATTCAGCTTTGTAGATAATAGCTGTCTGGCTGTGAAAATCCACCACATTTTAAACCTCCTCTGTCACCTCAAGAGCGAGACGAGCAGCATTGGCTCTCCTCTTATTTCTTTATCAGGACCGGAGACGGCTGAAGCTCTTTCCCAGAATCTGTCAGGGCCCGGCGAGCACAGCGCTTCATCCATCACAGGAGCCAGTTCCACAGGCTTTTCATTTTCCTGAGGAGGCCCACTTCAGAGGCCAGGCCCATTAAGTTTTCACATTCGTGTCCCAGCGCCTGTCATTTGGCTCACATCATCCAAAACACTCTTTCATTGTTGCTGCTTCACTCTCTCTATTCCCGTTGTCCCATTTATCTTTATTTCTCAGTTTCTCCTTCTTTACCTCCTGTCACTCCATCATTTCTCTCACTTCTAATGAGGAGTGAACTGGTTTTGAAAATTATGACGTGATCCCGAGGTCAAAGCTGCAAATGAAACACACGTTTCAGAGCTCGACCAAGACAAAGGAAGAAGGGATGTGCAGCGTTTCCAAAATAAAGCTGCTTCACTGCATGTGAGCGTTGCATGCTTATTCATGATGTGACAATTAGCTCACAGTTATCCCACATAAACATCACACTGTAATTTCTAAATCTCCTTTAATCCTCACGTTGCCTACAAACTAAACTAGAGTGATAACAGCTACGTCTTCGTCTTCAGTTAAGCAGTAAATTTCTGTCTGTTGAATTGACCGTCTAAACGCTATCAGGTTGCTGCGATTACTGTGTTCACCCCCCCGCCAAAAAGAAGCATGGCGTGCAGTGTGTGTCGCTCTGGAGGGCCCGATCACATTCTAACATTGTTGACAGTCAGATTTAGTCTTGGAACAGACCTGATGCCTCAATCGCTTTTTCCCCCTTCATCTTTCCTGACCATTTTAAAGTGGTTCTGGTATCACTGCCAATCATTCCGCAAACATTTTCCCTAATAGGAATCCGATGACTCAAGGCAATTTATCCCTCTTTCTGGCGCTGCCTAAAATTATTTTGAGGCCACAAATCTGGCACCATAATATTTGGTCTCAGTGGAGGCGCAATAGTGTCTCTGAACCATCCGTGTTACGGTTCTTTACTGTAACACAGTGATGCAATGCTAACCCTGAAGTACTTCCTGACAGATTGGTCATATACCATGTACTTACAGAATTTACATTTGGGCGTTTACTATTATCCTTTAAATACCATTTGCGGCCTCTGTATTTGCTGTTTAGTAAAGTTTACATAAGCTTGCTTTAACATTGAGAATTGTTCAAACAGGCAAAATTGCTAAATTATGTCCCTCAGATGCCTAACAAATGCTATTCAGTCAAACACAAAGCCACTAAAGATACACCGTAGCTGATGTGCACTTTTGAAATGTAACATAATGTAAGAGAGCCACTGCACATAACTGTAGATAACATCTGAGGCCTGTAAGAGCTATTACTTGCCTGCAGGAGCTACTTGTGTTTGTGTTTTTTCTTACGACTTTCTTATAGAGTTAGAGATTGTCAAGAGTAAAGGCCAAGGTTATAAATGAGTTTTTCATAACATGCATCCAGCAAAGCTTCCCCATTCTGTGTTTTTTTTAGCTGAGGGGATATTAACTCTTGACAAAACAAAAGAGAATCCACACACCAGTATATAGCGCCATTATTAGGTTTTATTCACCCATTACATGTCAAGGAGAATTGCTGCTCTTCAAGCCAATCTAAAGTACCCAAAATGCCTTGGTCTCACACAACATATGATTCATATTCAAACGGTAACACCTGAACACATTTCATGTTCAACAGTCTCTGTCATCTAAGCAGCGTAACTTAGATGCATGTATTATACATATTTGAGTAGGTATTTATAAGCACTTTAATATTATGTATCTTAAAATGTTTAGGTGAAAAATGTCAAATTACTGCTCAGTATCACGTGGACTTGAAACGGACATACATTTTTTTAAGCTTTACGCAAACATTCAAAACATGCGGTTCTCAACAGAAACTGATATGAAGAAGGACAAAACCTTTTAGATATTATGTTCAACTAAGCTGAAAATTAATTTTGGAGGAAAATATTGAAAAGTCTCTGTTTTATTGACATGAGAATGTGGTAACACATGGACAGGTTGCCATAGTAACACGTGGACAACTATTTACCATTGTATGCATCAACCAAAATGTATCAAAAGATCATTACTGTCTGAAAGTTTCACTCAAAAAGCTGAATTAGAAGTAAGTTGGAAATTAAAAATCGGTATTTTTTTTGTAGCGCGTGGACAGGCCTTTTATGCAACTCGCAAATGTTCAAACTCAGAAATATCAATGATATTCACAAAATAATGAAAATCTAATTCTTGAAACTTTAATCATCTATAATGTTAACAGACTGAATACATTTCAGATTTTTTAGATATAATTTTTAGCGTCAAATCCAAGTTATGACTATGATGTAGAAAGTACAATCAATAAAATCAGCTGAAACTTTTTTCTACAAGTGGTATTTTAAAAAGGATAACAGTTCCATAAAATAGAGATTTTTAGCTAAAAAATGAGCCCACTTGATACAAATGAACTTTTTGATGTTGATGTTCACTTTCGCTGGACCAGACCCTGTATTAAATAAATATTTTTAGGAAGCAAAGTCATAGCACACCAAATGCACAAGAAAATGTGAAGATTGAGAATATTTAGTGTTCCAATGAGAGTCGTGCAACATAGCTCATAAATGCTAAATATGTAGGGTGCCTCTGCAGTGATGTGTAATGTTATGAAGAATATATGAGACAACATCATGTAAGGTGTGTACCAAGTCACACAACAAACACTAGCACATGCAGTACAGTCAGGACCATATGTATTTGGACAGGCTCAACGGTGGATTCTTTCTTTTTAAGAATGTACCCAATTGTTGATTTTGTCAAGTTTTTGCTATCTCTCTGATAGAATTGTTTAGTTTTTATCAACTGAATGTCGGCCTCCATCACTTGCACTGACAACTCTTTGGGCCTTGTATTGAGAATTCCAGTGAACAGCAACCAAATGTAAAGTCAACATTTGGAATTCTCTGCTTCATTTGTCATAGAATAACCCGAGAACAGGCCACATCTGGACATGAAGCTGAAGGTCAGTGAGTTGTCTGTTATTTTTGTACTACTGAAGTAATAAGATTTTAGTTTCTTAATGATTAATGGAATATTTTTGTTAAAATACTTGAATGAAAGTTGAAAGTCCACATTTTAATTACATCTTGCTTGTTCATCACATCTTCATTGTTTTATTTCCAGTCCGCTGTGAGGTTGTACGGAGGCACAATTATAGAATAATACATACAGACATGAGTGTATAATATAGTTATCCCAGTGCTTGTGGATATTAACTCTGGTCTACATTCCAATGTAGGTGAGGATGAAGGGGATGAACCTTAAGGCTGAACGCCATCTTCTATAAAATAGAAAAAACGGAGTAAATCTGCTCTGAGCTACTGTAGAAACACTTCTATGAAAGGCATCCCAACCCCTGTGTAAACACAAACAGCTCATTCTAATGTAACGAAAACACTCAGATGACTGTACACATACTTCTGTCAATGATAATCCATTTCTAATAAGATCCTCACAAATCCTCCTAGTTTCTATAGACTCTAGTATAGCATATATACTATATCACACACAATGAAACTCAATGACCTTTGGAACATTACCCATAGCCCAAATAAAAGCTTGTAAAAACAATTACTGTGGGAAATATAACCAAAACATGATAGGCCAGATTATATCTGGTACGGTGGTATCAGTGGTTGAAACCCATCCCTCTACTATCAATAAAACCCAATGCAAGACATATCTATGGTTGAATTCCCAGACACGAGTTATCAGAAAATCCACAGGATGCCTTAAAATAATGAAAAAGAGTTCCAGGAGATGTAAAAATCATTATCTCAAAATAAGAACATAAATTCTCACTCCAGTTGAAAACATGTCCCTGCTACTGTGAAATTTACTCCCCTCCAGCTCTTCATTACAAAACATCCCACACATTAAATCCTATGTAGTGTTTCTGTAATAGGTGTTTGCGATTGTAACCACAGCTCCCAAATCATTAGACATGAGCCGACACGGCCTGGGTTGGGTATTACCGTCTCATTTGCATGTTTTCATTGTTGTTGTGCCAGGCAGACATTTGTGGCAATCCACATCAGACTGCCAATAAGGCAGCATTTAAAGTAAACATGCTAAACATTCCTGTGTGTTGTGATTGTGGTACAGTGTGTTCTCACACGTTTGTGGGGTGGAGTTTTAAAGCGCGAGTTCCTCTGCATGTCAAAGTCTTCAGTTTTTTGCTCAGGGTCCAGAGAGGGAGTATTGATCAGGGGTCAGTGGTCTGCAGATGGTTTATTTACTCTCCTGTGCTGCTCGCAATTTGAAGGGAGGAGCTGACGAACTTTCCTGAACAGCCTCTTTGTCGGTTTCGACCTCTCTTACGCCTTTCTAATACTCGCAGCTTCATCCAGGAGGGAAACAGGTTTTGTGAAACATTCGGCTGGTTTCCTCTGTACATCATCAGTCAGCTCTCTCAGAAAAACAGCAAAATAAAAAAAACATTTTTGGACATTGTTCTATTTATCCATTAGCATGTTTGGGTTATCTCACAAAGCACAGAGGATTTAGCTTTGAGTCTTTTTGAATAAGTGAAACATTTGAGTAAAAACTCCATTTCTATTTAATCTCTACATTTTGACTCATTCACTCTTGTACTCTTTCCCCTCTCTCCCAGCTCTTTAAGGTGTTTACATAATGAGCATATTGAATTTGTTACTGGGCCCAAGTCTTATTTCCACTTCACTCTGGGTAAATAAAAGGATAGACCCTATATTAAAACATATTTTTAAAATTATATGATAATTAAACCAATTAGAAGTTGTTTATGGGCCCGTGCTTGGGTTATGGCCACTTTGGGCATGCCATTGAACAATGTGGATCTTGTTTGGCTGACGTTTGAAGCGGTTTGGCTGTTTGGAGGGTCCTGTTAACTGAGACTTTTAAATAGCTGCTTTTTGAAGCTCTGTCATTCGCTCTGCACTCAGCCCAATCTGTATGGCTCCTGGAAACCCAAGGGAAACATTATCAAATTTAACACAAAAACACACATTCTGTTTTATATTTTGTCAACCATATCCCCTCTTCAAACCCACCCCAATAAAGAGACGTTGGTTTGCTATTTCTCCTATAACTCCACCGTCCGTCCTTGATTATCAGAGTAGTGATTTAAAAAAATGGCTGTATTTTCGTGTCCCTCTGCAGAAACATTGATGGATTTCATTTAGAAGTTGCTTGAATCAATTCTATCAATTTTTCACTGTATTTCTACTCTCATAAGATACTTTTTAAAACCTGAAAACGTCCAAACATCGCCAACTTTTTCACAGTAATGTTTAAGTCAAGTCTGACTTTAAAAGATCTGTAGAGTTTGATGGTTCCCACCCTGTTACTGACTGGAGCAAAGACAGCAGAGTAACCATGCATCAGCCTCTCCTCCTGTAGATTTTAGAGAAGGCTTTCACAAACCGCTGGTAAAAATGTTTCTCTCAAGTTAATGGTCCTCTCCTCACACTTGAGACCAAACAGAACAAACAAAAAGCACTTATGTCAAACAGCATCCTTCATTACATAGGAAAGAGAATGTTTTATTAACTCTAAATAAGCCCCACACCTATCGTAAACACCTATATTACTGTAATGCTATCATTAAATGAGCGAGAAGAAGCCTTTCAGCCTGATAAACAGCAAACAGCTCTCCATTTGCCTCTGACTAAAATGATTTAATGGCCAGATTGAATCAGTGAAATTAAGTTGTTGTTTCAGTCCCAATGTATAAGCAGCCTTGTCTGAGCCAATAGGAACTAATATTCCAGTAACTCCAGGTAACTTCTAAATATTTGCAGCTTTTGTAGACATCATAATGTGTTTGATGGAGCTCACATTTAATCAACACAAAGCCTACGCACCTGTAAATCTCTCCACTGTATCTAATATTGTGGGGCGTCGACGCGTCATTCAGCATCATGCTGCGATAAGGCCTTGTTTACTTTTGAATATCAAACGACTCGGTGCGTGCCCATAAAAAACCCACATGCCTTCATGTGTGGGAGGACTCCCAAGCCTGCACTCATACCTCTGGTTAACCATTATCTTATATCAGGTTTAGCATGCTAGGCCGCAACCCAGATCAGGCCTGAAATAGGCAGTTGATGTGAGGAGTGTGTGGGGGGTGAGCAGCTTAGGTCGGCTCCAGCGGATCGGCGTTAGCTGCTGCAGCGCCGCTAGTACTGCTCAGGGCCAGCGCGAGATATTTTTAACTGTCAGCACTAAATGCCTCATTCAGCCCTGGCATACCCCCCCACCCACCTCGTAACCTCAGCCAGAATACCTTCACTTCTGTGTACACAGCACCGCAAGCAGGCTTGCCAGCTGTTTACACATGCGCACACACACTCAGACACACACTCTTACATATACTTCAAAATCACAAACATGCAGCAGGGTTTCTGTGCAACATACATCGACAATCACTCAAGCACAGAACGTAAGTGTATAAAGTCAGTCTCCGTGAAAATATATTCATATTTGCAAATACATACACCAGCACACATACACACTCATGCAGCACATACACACTCTCATCATGTGATTTGACTTGGGCCTGTCTCATCTGTTGGCGAGAGTGAAAGCAACGGAATGTGTAAGAAACAGTGCCCACACATCGAGCAGCCGCCCTGCGCTCGAGTTGGCATCGCACACAGTTGTGAAGTGTAGTGAGTGAACAGCAGGACAGGAATGCAGACAAATAACACGTCTTTATTAAACAATACTGCTGCAATTAAACACGCACTTTCTCACCTTGTATCCTTCTATCATCAGATGGTGGAGATAATGGGTGGCACTATGTGACGAGACGATAGTTATCTATGAGTCAGCCTTAGGGCAATCAATCATTTTGCTGAGACAGCTTTATGACTTCTAATGAATGTCTCCCACGCCACCACCAACGCTGGATATTCAGTCACAGCCAGCAGAAGTTTTTGTCCGCAGGCTGAAGGCTGAATGCATTTATTTGAAGTTCATTTAGTATAAAACGTTCTTCATTGGTGTTGATGAGTTCTGAAGGCGTCTCATAGTAGTGAGCCATTGTTTTTCCACACCTACTGTTAGAGATGTTATAACATTGCATCACCCTGAGTACACTGCCATCTTATGGGCTTCAGCGCTGTCTCTGTTAGCTCCAGCGTCTGTGCAGTGCTAATGAATGAATGAGGCGAGCTGTGGCAGAGCTGCTGTATTTTTAGGGCTGTGTGCCTGTGGTCTATGTGGCCTGTCCCATCCTAGAGGAGCCATGGGGGGATATTTTTGGCCACAGGCTGTTGAGTCCAGGCCCACACAGAATCGCTGACAGACACAGGGAAGGGGGAAAGAAGGATGTTTTCCTATTGGGAGGAAACCAGGCCTGATTATGGAGGAGAGAGAGAAACCAGGAGAAAAGGCAGATGACTGTCTGAATGTGTGACAGACATGAAGGGAGAGGGGTTTTTTTTCCCTAATTTTCGCATTCTTCATCATCAGCCCATATATTTAACAAGCTTTTAATTTGACACCATTCGAGGCTAATGAATAAAAGTCCCCTTTGTTGTGTTGTCATCATTATTTTTATGCTGAAGTGTTAACTTTGGCAAATGAAACATGCAAAAGATGCAACTTTACACCACTGCATTTCACATGCAAATTAAAACAAAATAATCATAATTACAGTAATTGCTTCCCAGTTTTATATTATTTTTTCCCTCCACAGTTGGTTTAGTCCATATTAATGATATTAAAGATAACCATAGTCTTATTTATACAGCTCTCCAGATGCTATTTCAGTTGGCTCACTGATTGGAGCGATTTGCATGCTCCATGTAATGTGGATACAGCTCTCAGGCTATGATTCCCCGTATTAATATTTAATTGCCATCAAAGTGTGTTTTCAAAGTATAGGGTGACGCTCTGGTCTCTCAGCCCAGTCACGATAGAGCTGATTCCGGAGCAGGGTGAAGAGCGTAGTGTGGTTCCAAAGAGACGAGTTTTCGGTCATCTTATCCCTCCCTCCTCATGCACTGGCACCTGTAGCGCCTCTTCAGCAACAGTAAATCACGTGACCATTTCCTCGCGAAGAAATCCTAATCCTCGCTCCAGATCCGTCCGGGCGCAAGCAGCTGCCTCGGCCCAAGACATATTGAAACCCGAGGCGACGACATTAAGAATTAAAAACGCTAGAAAGTGGTCCCTGTGCGCGCCTTGTTTTGTCATCAGTGTTCCATTAGTGTCACTTTATTCCACGCCTCCCCTCCTTTTCCCTCAGTGTGTTTGAGTCAATATCGGGAAAGCCGGCCCGTTTCTGCCCAAATGGTTACAATATACCTTCTTCACGCCTAAAGAGCTGACAAAGGTTATTAGGCTGACCTAACATGAGTATGGGCATGGGACTGGGCCAACGAGATAAATCAGAGCTGCATCAGATATGTAATCTTAAGCCCTGGGAATTTACTTAGACTTATCTGGGTAAGAGGAAGCGGGAGGATGTATTAATTATTTAAAACTGTAAATTAATGTCATCTTATAAATCTAGATTAAGCACAACACAACCAGCTGTATTCCTGTGCAGTTAATCCCTCTGCTGTTCTGCTTTAATGTGCTGGTTTCAGAGCGGGATGCCTGACTTCCTGGACAGTGGCCCCGGTGTTTAGAGGGCTGTCCTGCCGCAGGAAGTCTCATGGATATAATACCTATGTGCGGCTCCAGCCAGTGGCCAGTGTGGTGATGTTGATACAGAAGCAGACCTGATGCACAGCTGTTGTTTATGATGTGGCTAGCCCAGGTGGACGGCGCACGGCCACAAGCCAACCTGACCCCAAATCCACAGATCTATAGTCCTGACCAAAGCTGTTTTTAAGTCTTTTAGGGGGGGAATCCAAGTCAGGTCTGCCCCAGTGTCAAGTTAAGTCTCAACTCCTTTAACATAGCAGGTCTTGGTAGTGTCATAAGAAAATACAACAGCACAACACAATTACTGCATCTATTACAGTGGCCATGCTCATTAGGATGCTCCAGGTTTGGTGGATTTCAGTATTTTTTGACCAAAAAGTAGGCAAAAACTGTAATTTACACTCAAAAGTGAAGTGTCCTGATTCTGATGAGAAACTGACTGACTTCAAAGTGAGCGGTGGCACACGCACAGACATATGAAGCTAAAGATATAAGCATTAAAAAACGTGACAACACTTGAATGTGTGTATGTTGTGTTTCTGTGCATTAAAGAGACATCACACTGACTTTTCTAGAAACTTTTTCCATAACCACAATAGGCCCACCCCTACCCTCTTACCAAAACCTAATCTTAAAAGGTCTTCATCACAATCTTACTCATCAGATTTTATGATTTACATGATGACTGAACTGCGGATTGTGTTTTTTTTCCCCCCCACAATGTGACTGTTTTACATTTACATCTTTAAGTCTTAAAAATACAAATATAAAACATACATGAATGCTTTTCCTGGAGCTACATGAACATAAGACATTGTTACTGAGGACTTCTAGATTCATGTAGTTTACGTGAAAAAATATACACTGTGTAGATATTACATAAATGGAAAAAGATATATATTTTATGAGAAACTGTTGATGCAAACACTTACCACTCGATGATAAAACTGAAGTGAGTCACAGACAAAGGCTAAATTAGAGACATGCTAATCTGTGAAAAACATTTTCCATTTTCTGTTTTGAATGAGCTGCTGTGGAACCACAGTGGGGAAAAGCGTGGTCACTCTCACTGTTAAAAGTAAAGTCATAGTCATAAGCCTTTGTCTAGAATAAGTGCTCACAGTTATTTGTGAAGTTCTCTGTAAACGACTGAATTTTGGCAGATAAATGAAAGCAGAGTATCTCATACAGACAGAGCTGGTTGGAAAGCAGATAAATGTAATAAAAGTACACCAAGGAATTTCCATTTACTTTTTAAACAAGTGTTGGAAATAAATATTGTGTCTCCTCAGGATTGGGTTTATTATTTTCCGTCTAATTTCCCATCATGTCCACATTATCAGAATATTGTTGGATTCAATACATTTTTCTGAAATGTCAGAACTTCAGTCATAAATTTACAGACAGTGTTAACAGTTGCTTCTTATAAGTAATGTCAGTTACACACTGTCACAAAAATCCCTCATATCAGTGTAGACGGGCAGGACTTTTTTGCTGTTGAAATGTATGAAAAGTCTTTTTTATGTTATTTTCATCCAATATCTTTTAAGTCATTTCGGTACATTATTTTTTCTGCTACAGTTTTTTCACCTATTTCACATCATTTACATTATTTTTGTGTGTGATTTTCACCTTTGTACATCTGTTATGACTGACTTCTCCTACATTTGTCATGTTTTTAGGTCAGCATTTATGAACTTTTGAATATTCCTCTTCTATTATTATGTATTTCTCTCCTGATATTTACACTTAATTAATTGTGTTGATTGTCAGTTGGGTTAAGGCCGTTCTAAACCACTAACAACTCGCATGTCTGTATACTCTTAGCAAAAACTGCTATTTCATTTTAATGTATAATTGTAAAAACTTAAAATATCACTGTAATTCCAGGAAATGACATTAGAATCAAATTTACTTTTTTCTATTTGGTCACAACTAAACTAAACTCACAAACTTGACATATGTTCAGGGACATTTAAAGCCAATGTCCTTTCTCAACATTTCATATCATGGCATGTTTCTACTTATAGATTCATGGGACGTGAACATCCATGAGCAGCGTCCTAATATGCTATAAAAGCCTGACACAGTAGCTGCATGTACAGTGGCTGCACTCAGTTGTACTGATATACATCTGCACACACAAACATAAATGCAGTAACAGAACTCTCTGCTCCCTGGCCTTCGAGTCATTTTGCTACATCAATAAATACAGCAAAATAGCATTAGCAATAACTCCAACTATATGACCAGGCTCTAATATGATAGAATTAGTATCAGTGTTTTAAGGTTTGGCCATTTAGGTGAAATTCTAAGCCAGTCGGGGAGTAATTTGGACGCAGGGAAAATTGATTTTGACCATCAGCACTTTCTCATTTTCAAACAGCGCCTGTGGCTAAATGGGTTAGCCTGTTAAGCACATTACACAGGTAGCTTCTCCTTTCCTCCCCAATGATTATGTGTCCGCCTTGAGCAATTGATATTTCTTGCAAATAAGAAAATTATCATATTCCATGACTGGAAAGAGAAATTAGGGCCTGCTGTTACAGAGTGGAGTCTCAAGACAGAGAGAGGGAGACTGAGGTACATTTTTCTTTCCCCCTTTTTTTCCTCTTGTTTTTAAGGGTGGGGTGTATGTATCAGATGTCCTCAGCTATATTGGAATTGGGCGCTGTCAGGCCTCATCAATAAAAATATACAGTGATAGACTGTAAGTGGTGAATGGGGGGACAGGGAGGGATGCTTAGAGAGAAGGACAGTCTTTATGCTGAGGCAGAAAAGGTTGGAAACATAGAGTGGGGTGTGCCCTAAAAAAGCTGTAATTTTACCACCAAACTGTGAATTGGTCTCATAAATCAAAACTGACAACATTTTTTACTGTAAAGGTTTTTTTTTGCTGCTATGTGTTACAGATAAATAAATATATGGATCTGCTGTCCTATATATATATATATATAAATGAATGATATTAAATGAATAAAAAGCTAAAGCTGTTCTTTGCAGTTTTGCCTCTTACCTAATCTTAACCTAATAATGCCAGTGTTGAGTAACAGTAATGATCAGTGGACAGGAACACATTCAGCAGAGGCACCAAAGAGGCCAGGAGGCACCAGTTGCTAGCAATGAGGTGTGTACCATGATGTGTGTTATTGAGCCTGCTGCATATCCAGTCCGTGGGGCCTTCCCTTGCTTCCCTCCCGCCCTTGTGGCCTGAAAGGCTGTCTGCAGACTGGAGCTGGAGCCCCTGGCGGTCTAAGTGGAACCACATGGGGGAACCTGATAGTGGCATTTGGCCAGAGGAGAAGTTAACCTGGGCAGTGCGGCAGGCAGCTCCAGGCCCGAAGAGATGGATGGTCAGTGACCCTTAGCATACGCAGAATCCCATAGTGCAGTGTCATCACATCATACATGTGCACATACAGTACATGCATGTCTGTGTCTTGGCATGCCTGCACAGACACACACTTTCTCTCCCTTGCCCTCATCTCATCCATCCTACACCCTCTCAGGGGTTTCTGCGGCTGCGGTGCCCTCAGGAGTGGCCAACTGATAAGAAGGATTTACCGTAGGGCCAGTCGGCATGCGAACAACACCAAACACACTAATGGGAAGGAGACAAAGCCACAGGCCACAGACATCCAGTAAACAGCAAACCACAGTCCACGAGATGTATGCTCCCTCTTCCATTTGACCAAGCAGGTACACCGAGGCACCAACCAGTGTTGTGACTTCTTCAAGTCTTCTACGTGTTACCAGTGGCGGTGTGGCTTAGGTAACCAGAGTAACTGTATGCTTTGATACAGACGGGGAAGAGCCTGCTACTGTGGAATAACAGCGTCATTAGGTTGGTCAGTCTCTTACACCTCAGTTCTGTGAAGGATGTCTAATTTGGGAGTCTGATAATAGGAATAATCTGTCTCTCTTTCTGTCTCTCTCTATATAATGTGCTTTGCCGCCATGTGCTTCCAGTTAAGTTGGCGCTCAGCCCTGAGCAGAGGTTAAGTGAAACTACCTGCTCCTCTGTGTCTGGCGATTATTTGCTTTGTCCGCAGCGCTGCCAGATCATAAAACACTTGCATCTACTTTCCTTTTGCTCTCAAAGTCCCTGAGGTTCATTATAGTTACGCCTGAACGTGTGGCTGTACAAGGCCGCCTTTTTAATGTCACGCTGTGACAGCCCACTGAGGGTTTCACTCTTCTCGGTCACTAACAACACGAACCGCAGGCCAATATTTCAACAGCAAACTATTATGAACTTCAAGCAGATTTCTCCTCTTACATTTACACAATATTGATGATCATCAGTCTGGAAGTGATACAGTAAATAATGAAAAATGAGGTTTCTGCAGGCAAATGGGATGAGACATGAAAGCGGACTGGAGTGCTGGCTCTGGTTTCCTGTCTGAATGGCTGTTAATTAATGGAGCAGACGAAGGCCATAATTCTTCACTGGCCTGGGACTGCTAGTGCCAGGCAGGTCAATGATCACAATCATCCACATGTTTCTGGCTTCATGCTTACATTGGTTTAGAACTGTGTGTGCTTATTTCAAGTATTCATGCCTATAAGAAATTCTAAGCCACCCACTCATTTTTTGTTTTATTCCATGCATGCTTACAGAATCAGAGAGATGGGGGAATGCAAAGCAGCATAGATCTTACAAAGATCAAGCCATTTTTACCCTCTATCAGTTTGGAAAGCCAGTCTGGTCTAAATGATTTCCAAAACCGCCTGCGCTTGGTCTCTGTCTCCTTCTTTACTTCATTTGCAGGATCCAAAGATCAAAAGGCCAGGCAGCTCTTCTTAGATGAGCTCTAATCACTTGAACTCCAGTGCAGTCATTAAATACAGTAGTATGGATGTCTCTGCCCCAGTGCCAGCTGAAAACGGCCCGCGCTGAATTTCTGTGCTCTTTTGCAGACGCCACTCATGGGGAAACATTGGCGCCTCCCATAGACTGTGATTAAAGTAAATGAATGAAATAAGATACAAGGAAATTGAAATGATTAGTTTTTATAGTAACCATGATGACTGGCAAGGCCAGGCCGCTTTACAACAGAAATGACTGAGCCAATAAAGCAATTGCATTCAACTGTAAACGAGGCGGTGGGCAAGCGGGCAGGGCGGGTGGAGGAGCAACATAGCAGAGTAAGACAAAAATTACATTGATTATGTATTCCAACCCATGAGTTTCTCTATGAACTACGTTTGGTTTTCAAACACGCTTGAATTTCAGAGGTATAGTCAGAAATCCCCTAAACAATGTCTGGTTTCGATCATTGACAGAGACTGACATTTCTGTCATGCAAGAATGTAATTGCCAGCAAAACACACTTCAGCATACATTTCACCCCGTGCGTTTTCTTGGAATGTGCATATTTAGATGTTTGAATTACACATATGTATATTTGAGGCTGGACTGGTGCTGCAGCTTCCCCTTTGACCTAGGCTGTAAAAAAAAAGTTAAAGCATATTTCGATTGGACAAATAGAAGATAGTTATATTAGTAAAACGTAAAAAGCTGCAGTAAATTTCTCTTTCACCATAATAAGTACCCAGTCACTGCCCTGACAGTTTCCCATAATTTAATGCACAGCTCTTTTTATAGACTGAACTCATGCATATTTTATCAGTGCTGTTTTTCTTCTTCTTTTGCGCAGTCAGCTTCATTCTTCGTGGTTATATTGTCTTTTTTTTTTTTTTTTTTTTAATTATTTTTTTTTTTTTACTCTCTCTTCCCCTTTACACCTCATCCTCTTTCTGTGTCTTTAGGCGTGGGTGTAAAAGGGACCGCATTCCCAACGGGGACAGTTAAGTCCTTCACAACGGGAAGCAATCAGACCCAAACCTCCAAATGATGAGTGTCGTCTTCCTCCTTCCCCATCCGGCTGGAGCCTGTGAGTGGTGGTTGGTTTTGTCCCATCCTCGCCACCACTTCTGGGCTGGGGTTCCCCACTGAGAACCCACACGCTGGAGCTGGAAGGCCTGGGATAATAAGACACTATGGAGACAACAAAGGCATCTGCCTCTGCTCTCAGTCACACTGCAAATCCTCTATGCATGTGAAAATCCCAACCTCGAAAACAGTATACGGAATCAGTGTTTGGATAGTGACGCTGTTGACTGGTAAATTATAGCCATTGGTCATGGGGGAAAAAACGGTATATTTCATAAAATATGCCCTGTTGTTGTTCACAACATTGCTTAAACTATAAATACCCAAGCGCAACAACAAATCTTTTAGTTTTTTTTTTGTCTAAATCATTGACTTTCCATTGCATACTGTGTCTTACATGATATTAATGAAGGAAATGAAACACAGCATGCAACGTTTAATGATCTGGACATTAATGGCCTTGACAGAGACCGTCAGAGACTACAGAGCACTGCCAAAGTCAATCCACAATATTATTAAACCACAAACAAACTACAAATTAGGACCTACTTTTTCCTCTTGTTTGCCATTTGGCATCACTAAGTAGTTTGATGTATGATAATAAAAGTCTTACTTCTAAGTCGTTGCTTAGTGCATGTCAGTAGTTATCCATTTATTTGTTTAAAGGTTAAATATATAAGATTTAAGGGGATTCAGGAGGGTCAAACTGTAGAAATGGACTCAATATTTTCCTTTAATGATACAGACTGTGGCAGCCCACTGTCATTTTTGCTTCACCAGAGTCTTAAAATGAACCAGAAGAGAGAGAAGAGTCTAATTTAACCATGTTGCATACTATGTAAATAAATTTTAGGACAAACTTAGAGTGCGCTGTTAATGTCTGAGTGCAAAATGATGAAGGTGAAACTAACCACACAAAGTATATTTTACAATCTACAGATGTGTGCATGTACACCTCTGCACAGAACATACAGCTGAGCCAGACCCTGAACCAGCAGCCTCTGGGACCACAGGAGCCACAACTGCAACAGAAAACTCAACACAACCCAATGAAATAAGCTCCGTATAAATGTTACTGGTAGTAATTATTGTTTGTCAGTATTTGAGGTCATTTCATAGTGAAATGAGTAGCTCCTCAACAGCAAATGGTGACATTAATAATGGTCATCTTTTAAACACTGGAAACATTTCAACAGACAAATCTGACAACAGATAAATTATCAAGCAAACAGGTGCTCTGTGTGTGACTGTGTTTATTAATACATCCACGGTAATGAGACACTCTGCAGCTTGTTAGTGTGTGTCCACTACAGTGAATTATGAATGCCTCAATAGTGAAATGCAATAATTTTACATTTTAGTACATTTTAATTCAATTTAATTTTAGAAGTAATGACAAAAGGTTAGTTGTACTATAGTTGTAGTTAAAGGTGGGGGAGTATTCAGTCAGCAGTAATCTGCCACTTCACCACTAGATGTCGCTAAATATTACACACTAAGCCTTTAACCCTTCTGAATTTGCCTGAAGCTCTCCGCTATTAAAGAAAGAGAAAACAATTCCAGCCTCTGCCGATTTTTATGGATCTGTTCCATAATGTAAGGAGTTACTTCTTGGCCCAAGCCCCACCCTTCCACCAAGTTTCATAAAAATCCATGTAGTAGTTTTATTTGATTCTTCTGTCAGATGGAAGGACAGACAAATAGGAGTGATCACATAACCACCTTGGCCGAGGTAATCATAGAGCAGGATAGAGTAGCCAAGGGGATCTACGATGGGAAAAGCTCATAAACACTAATGGTAAAAAAGTGACGCCAAAAAAAAATGCATGGGCAATTTGTGCAATAATTAATCATATCGTATATATTAAAGTCATCCAGTCAATTGACCACTGCTCACAGCCTTCTAATCCTCACTACCGCCACCCTTCACTGCATCACTGCTGTTTGATCTCAGCCCTATGTCCACCCACCCACCCCCCATCACCCTCTTTTATCCCCCGCCCACCTGGCAGGAGAAGAAAGGCTGCTTCTAAACACAGTAGAGAGTGGGATGGGCCCAGCGGGCATCGTGCCATGCGTACATTTCCACATTCTCTCATCGCCTGGGCTCTGTTTCCTCTCCAGAAGCCATACATCAGCCACCGCTGGGCCTGCGCCTTGCCCAACCCTGCTCCTTTCCGCCTCACAACACGACTACAAAGCCATCAGCCAAATGACAGGAGTGGATATGATGTACAGCATGACTGGAAAAAAAGGAGGGGGTAACTATTAAAGTGAGCGCAAGGAGAAATAGGGGCATCAAGACAAGCTCTAGTTAAAACATTCAGCTGCATCAGTGGGTGTCTTGCCGTGAAACTGGGTGAGGGCGTGGATGTCATGGCTGGCTGCCAATCTGGAAGCTTCAGGGCTTACTAGTAGGGCACAAATTGTCACATGCACCAGTGGCCAAACCCAAACCACCATGACCATGGGTGGAAGTGACATCATTCACTATGGCTTGGCAAGCAGCGATGATGGCATTATAATAGAGATGGCGTCGCACCGGAGGAACGAGCCAATAGTTGGTTAACCGCGGAGGAAAAGGCATGGGGGCACAGTGCATGACAAGAAAGAAGAGTGAGGATTTGTCTTTGTTTGTCAGGTGGAGGTTCATTGATCTAATTTCTTAAAAAATACAACATTTCTTGTATGAAAATAAGACGGAAAAGTCAAGTACGTTCACTCATCGGGAAATAACTGAATAAATGTCTGTCCGGTTACCTAGCGTATGCTGTTGAAACGTCCACAGAAAGTGCAGCCATACAATTTCAGACATCTCCTCTTGCTCAGCACTGGGGCTTTCAAACAAATGATACTTCCGAAGCATCCTGAATGTGTGTTTATAAACAAGACTCAATATTATTGTGATGTCTGAGCTGAATTCGATAGATTCCTCCTCTGTCAGTTGTGCTTCCGCTGCAATCCGATCCGAAATTACATTCAACAGCAACAAGAGATGGGCACGGCTCATTCTCTCTGGCTGTGCCGTAGTGCTCCTCTAACTTCATCACAGGGGCTCAGCGGGCCTCGCCAGGGGCCATGGGAGTCTGAAAACACCCCGGTCCATTACTCAGAAGGCTAACCTGGACTTAGAGTGTCTTGACTACCTCCATCAGAGTCCCATGTCTGGCTAGAAGCATTCCCTCTGAGGCTTTTGGCTTTAATGGACTCTGCTAAACACATTTTCTCTGTATATTACCTTTAGGATCGGCCCGTATCTGGTTTCTATATACCCTGTTTACACATGGCTCCAGCTTGTTCAGCCTTGTCTTCTTTCGTGTTTCATCACTTCATTTTCCTTCTTTAGTCTTTTTCTGTGTTCCTGTGTTTCAGTATTTTCTTGGTGGCCAGTAATTCTCTTTTCCCCCTGCATGTACAGGATTTAAAAATGGACCTAGAGTCTGAATTTGTGCTGAATATTTTCCACGGCACTCCGCCTGCTCCTCCCAGGAGGGTCAGATTATAGCCCACATTAGGGGAAACACCTCATTCATTCACACACATAACCCTACATCACTGCAGATTGTCTGGCTGAGACAGTTCATTGACTCTGGAATATCCGTCATTGTTTTCCCTGTCCTGTTCGGCGCTCCCACGTGTGCGTCTGGTTTTAATGACTGCGAGTCACCCACAGACTCATTATAGTTTGATGGAACCTATGGTGCCAATGCAACACTGGAAATTTTTACACTTTAAAACTATATTTTTTCATCTTATTCTAGCAACAGCAATTGCATTTGTCATTAATTGTATTTGGTTGTCGTTGGTTGGTTATGTGCCATTGTTCTGTCCTCTTCTCTTTCCTCTGCCTTAAGCTGTGATTCATCATTTCTCTGTATAGATTGTATTAATATATAATATTTGTTTCATCCTTTGATATATATCTTCTAGTTTTGTATAGAATAGAGAGATTTTTTTTGTTACCACCCAAGCTTTTTTCTCTTCTCTCATATTACTTTTTAGTTGCTAAATGTGTTACGATTTTCATTGAGCTCTCTTCCGTAGTTTTCTCAAAATGCTTTTCTTTTCAGTGAAAATCAAATAAATATTCTCACATCACAAATTTTACTTTGATACTGTTCCCTGGGGAAAATGCTCTCCACCTTGAAAATAACAAAATTAGAATTTTCAGCCTCACAAAATAAGTTTGTTCATGAATATAAAAGACCTTTTTAAGACCTAAATAGTTCAGAGAATAAACCATATTGACCACGAAGAAAGAGCTCATTTATCACTTAGGAGTTCACAGTGGTGTTGTTGTTGACACTTGTTTTAGATATTTGGCACCGGTTGGTTCATCATCAGATTTAGAATTAGATCATCAGCGCCTTGAACTCGAGATGAAAGAAGCCACTGCAGTTTTTGCACTAAACAGATTGTTAGTTCTCAGAGTACAAAATTGGGTGGGAATGGATTTCACTTTTGTGTGCGTTTACGCACTTCCTCATGCATTTTGACACGCGTGTGTGTGTGTGCCCTTGTGAAGTTATTTGATCTGGCAACTGATTTTTGCGTGTCAAGCCGAGGACAGATAGAGAAGACTGTTGGCCTCCACAGCTGCATGTCCAGAGGCAGTAGACTGGCTACCTCTTATCACAGCCCTGTACAACAGCGTATTGTTTGGCCAAGTGAGAACTTTACTATCTCATTAAGGTCACTGGGTAAGAGGATGGGAACTCAGAAGCGGAAACCCATGACACTTTTGGGCTCCGCTCAAGGGAAGACACTCGTGTTGAACTTGTGTGTGGGTATGGTGGTGAATGGATGCTTCACAGCTGATATGAAGCTCAGTGCTTTCATCTGTGGTGAGAACTCAAATCTAGTGGAGACTGTGGCTATGGGAAACAGAGGCACAATTGCATGAATAAGAATAGGCATGAAAATCTTAAATTAATTTAACATTCTCACAAAGATTTAATAAGTCACTGTTCAATGGTTGTCATTTCTGGTAAAATATCAGGGAAATGCCTCCCTCTTGTGGCAACTAAGTGTCTAAATGTGCTGCAGTCGACTGCTAGACATCACCTCTGTGCACTTCTCTCTTTAGGATGAGCATTTCCCAAACACTTCCCCTCTGATAGCCCCCCTTGGCCCCACTTACCGGAATCACTCAAACTTTTTTATTGCTGTCCTCAGAGTTTATATTGTTGCTGCACTTTAATTTTGATCAGTAATTATGATCATAAAGTTTGTGGATCAGTCTGAGTTCCTTTGGATGACAACACAAGAGACATCTGTGTGCCCGCAATGTACGGTCCGTGGATCTGCTCTCCCTGTGGTTGCTGCTAGTGGAAAACCCATAATGGCCTTTAATTGGGACTTTAATTGTGTGTGGTGGAGGAAAAGCATTGACTACAAAACTGGTGGTATTTGAGTGCATACATGCATCTTTTGTGTAAGTATATGTGTCTCTCACCGAATCCTCTTCCTCTCTTGGCCTGTGATGGGTCACAGTGCAAACAAGACGAGCTAGGAGCATGTCTAATCCTATACGTCATGATCTATACAGCATAATTTTGCCTACAGGGAAATATGTTAATTGGTGAATAGGACTCTTATCAGGACACATACACTGGCATGTTGTGCTGATACAATGATACATTCGGTGTGAGGCGTTGTACAGGGACCCCCATCTAAATAGCTCTATATTGATCTATTCATCCATGACCCTTGCATGAGAGTAACAGCAGAAGCTTTGACATTAATAAGAAGCATTTTTTCTGCCAGACATGGCTGATAATGATGAGCTGTGAGGACTACTTAGAACTGAAAATGCATTTGATGACTTATGACACTGTAAAAGACTAATTTTTTCCTTACACATGTATAGCTGTAGCCAGTATGTGTAGTTATTTTGTAAATTTTACAGACAAATAACATCCTAAAGACTTATCATTAGCCTGTATATTATCTTATGGTAAAATCTATCTAACATGCCAAAGTAAAGTGAGAGAACAAAAGCAAAAGAAGAGCAGTGTAAAAGAAGGTGGCAGAGCACATGTTTAACACACTGAGAAGCAGCAAAAGAACAAGGGGTGTGGAGGAGGGGGGAGAGGAATAGAGGGAGAAAGAGGAGGGGTGAGATGAAACAAAACGGGCTCTGCCTGTCATTACTAAACTGGCACCAGCAGTACCATTTGAATGAGATGGAAAACAAGATGGCATCTTGTGTTCCATTTATGTCTGCAGTGCTTTGGCTTCTGTTCGCTACACATACACACATTCATACAAACACACACTGGCAGAGTGAGGCGGGAGCTTGTGGTTCCAGTCCAGTGACAGCGGCCTGTAGTCAGGGTGGCGACGCTTCAGCAGCAGCTCCTCGTATTGGAGAAGCATGTTTGTGTTGGCCCTGAATTAATAACTTTTCATTTAGTACGGAAATGACAGGAATAGTAATTAAGGAAATGGAATGATTTTATTGGCCATGATGTTTATATTAAGTTCCAGATGTGAAGCAGCTGCTTGCGCAGTGAGAGGCCCTGCCCCCTCATGTGCTATCTAGAAGAACTCTTATTAAGAGCAAGATAACGGCACCAGTCAAATGTATTTGTGCATATAAAGAACACATAGTATCGCATTCACATCATGTAACAAACTAAACTAATATGATGTCCAGTTTGATTCATGAAGGAAGCTTATGCAGCTCCATCAGGTCTACACTGTATTTATAAATGTGCCCCTAAAGTGCAATTTATTTGCAGATATAATGTTACTCTATTTCAGGCCCGATTTGCCTGACTGGAAAAGTTAATATTGAGGAGTGGTTGTTCAGCATTCTTGGGTGGCCCCAACACATGTGAGATCCATGTCATACTACACTAAAGTTTCGTATCCTTTAAACAGCAATGACAGCATTGCTGAGATCCTGACATTGAGGACTCCGTGTCACAGAGCCAGTTTGGCTTTCACGTGCAGATCAAACCAGTCTTTACTATAACACATGAAGCTGCTGTCAGCTCATGACAAGCCCTGGCACAGCATTTAACATGACTTATTTACCTAGCTTAAACTAAACACAGAGTACAGTTACATTATGTACCTAAACTTCCAGTGATTCTTCCACAACTGTTATTGAGAAAGAGCCACTATACCTTGGTTTTATGCCTGCCATTAACATGATACATAAGTAGCAAAACATAGTTATTGCCTATCTGACTATTGTTATTTTGCTGACCAGCTTTCAGCCCTTTTCCAGTGGACACAAATGAAAACATAAAATGGACTTTTCATTGTAGTGTGTGAGGGAACCCTGAGGAATTCGGTTAACATGTGAAAATGCTTGACAGCTGTAAAAGATTTGTGGACAATATTAACAAAGAGATTAACAGCTATTAAAGAAAAACAACACACCCATATGACATTCAGTAAGCTCGCACGCTCATTTTGTGGTGTTGATGTCTAGTGTTGTGGGCCAGAATAAAATAGGGAGGAAATACAGTTTTGCATGTTTTTTTCCAGTTACTTTGCTGACTTCCTCACTTGTTTGAGTCGTTTATTATGAAGATGTTTTGTCTTTTGCATGGTAATAGTAGGGCCATGCCTATTACTGTAGCCAATGATGTTTTGTTCTGTTGTGATGTGCTCCCATCTGGTTTCCAGTGAAAATGCATCACTCCATTAACATTGCCTGTGATCTAGAGGATGCTTTAATCTAAGACTATAAACTCCACTTAATTACATCCTCCAAAAGAGCTCTATTAGTATAATGCAATCAAACAGGGAGAACATCCATTTTGGCAAGTCAAACATGCTCAAATGGCTCTTGAAAGTGTTTACATCTTCTGATCAGATCATAGAATCATATTTGGAGGTCTGAAGTTATGTTCCAGGGGCCTAGTAAGCTTTTGTGGGTGAAAATAAGATGCACTGCTAATACATTTTAGATTTCATTCCTCTCAAAAATGACCATTACAATTGAGTTTAAGGGGAGCTTAAACAGGCTCTGTGTGGAACTCTGATGACTTTATGCTTGACATTTCATGCCTCTCACTGTATAACCTCCAGTTATATTCTTAATTGCTCTCTGTGCATGCCCTGCCAGTTTCCATTACTAGTGATATATTTAGAGATTTTTTTTTTTATGAATTTCAGCTTCAAAGAAAAGTAAAACAGCTCTGTTAAAAATTATTTACAAAGATATTATTGTCAAATACAAAAGCAGTGGGTTTTGCCACATTCTTATTGATTAAAAAAATATAACAATCAATTAATTCAGTATTACAGAAAAGTGTTCCAAGTTTTTATTCTGATATTGTTGCAAAAATTTAAAACTTGTTCAACTCTGTAGTTTTATTGCTATTACATATACATATGTAATGGATGTAGTACCACAGAACAAATTAGAAGACAGCCATAAAAGTAAATCTGTGGTCCTACAAAATTAAAAGCATTGGACTGAGGGTGGAATTAATATTAAAGTACCAAGTTAAAGTAAATTATTTGAAGATGCAACATCTCCTGCTTTGTGACACAACTGTCCAAACACTGCAGTGAAAAAATGTTGAAATGCACTTTTTTTTTTTTTTTACATTTTTTACATTATAATAAATTTAATTTAAGAATAGATAAACAATTTTATATTCTACCAGTAAATATCTGACTTTGAGAATCCTTCAAATTTGTTTATGTTGTGTTGTTGTCTGAGAGAATGAGTGAATATATAACATAAACTAGAAAAGCAGACCTCCGCCAAGCGCAACACCCCACCACCACCACCACATTAAATATTAGTCCCTCATTTATTTAGACAGCATTTTTTAGATTCCTTGACCATGAAAACATATCATCAGCAACTAGAATCATGTTGATATCAGCAGTAGTTCAGTCGTTATTCACAACAATCACATTTTCCATAATGGCGGTTTTCT
>JAPTYQ010000016.1:14396438-14416773 GCA_029814465.1 Ostorhinchus cyanosoma | reverse complement strand
AGAATGGTCCCAGTCACCTCCCCAACTGCATCACATTGCTTAATGATTAAACACTGATAACAGATCACTACACAGTACATAAAACTTTAGTAGACATTGGTATCTGAATCGGACCTGAAAGTCAGATAGTTGGACCCCTGTTGTGAACATTTATGCATGGCATGCATTCACGCGGGGTATGTAAATGCATGGGTCATCCATTAATTATCATTTGCCTCATCAGATGATACCTCAGGTTATAGGTTCAATTTGATGGGGGCTGCCAGTTTAATTGATTACGTTGTTGTATCACTGTCATATATATATATACATACACTGTGTAGTGTTATTGCCAATTTCAGATTGTCCTTATGTAATGCCAACTTAATCAGCAGCTTTACGGCCCATCAGATATGGTCCAAATGCAGAGTTAAGACTGCTGGCAGATTACACATTCATTTTATTGATTCAGAGTTAATCATGTTTATCTGTCCTTTAAAACTAATGTGATCAAAGTTTCCACCAACTGTTTAACTCACTGAAGTGCTTGTCACTCACTGATTGTATTGGACTTTTAAGTTTACAGAGACGCCAGAAAGTAATGTGGAAGCAAAAAGTGGTCAGATCAACCATGGTGGTTTTGTTTTAGACATGTCATGCCATTAAACCTCAGAACATTTATTTAGGACTAATTTAATACAGTTTACTCCTCGGGCAAAACACAGTACTTTAATTTTGTCCTATCTATGTGGTACTATGTGATTTTAATTTTTTTTGAGGAACCATTTTCATTCCTGTTGGAACTGAGATGTCTACATCGTAGATAACAGCAGTGTACAAAGGTTGTAAAGGCCCCTTGAGAAATTAATCATCCCAAACTGCTCCCAGTTTAATCTACTGAAAAAGAGCCTGTTGTGTCTCCCAAATATGGCTGCCATCTGTTGCATCAAAACCCACTCTGAATTAAAACCTCTAAGTAGAAAATGATCACCAGAGGGGCTTCAAGAGAGAAGGGAGGAGGAGAGTTCTTCTCTTCGTCGCTCCTTAACCAGCCGCAGGTTGTGTTGCCAGGCCTCATGCCTGCTTGCTGTTTGTTCTGGTAATTATAATGCACTCAAACTTTGTTTCTCTCTCCCTCTGTGTTTCCTTCTCTCTCTCTCACTCACACAAAATGATCTGCAGGTTATGCTGAAGCTCAATTTAGACAGTATCAGAGGCTCACCAAGCAGATCAGACCAGACATGGAAAGCTATGAAAGACAAAGGGAGGAATGGTGAGTTTACTCTCTCATCTTTGACAGTACTTGTTTTTTCATCTTACTTCATGATAAATGACCCAAATAGAGAAGAAATGCCCTCAGGTTCCGAGATTCCTTTAAGAGGTTCATCAAATGATCCATGAGGACATCTTGGCCACAAGCGTGTCTGTGAAATCACTAGTCAAGTAAAGTGAATCGTAATGATTTCCTTGGCATAGTCATAGCATTTCACATCACATGAGCACAAAGCATTTTCTATACATTAACCAGTGTACCCCATCATTTGCCTGAGGGTTGGTGTCAAAACTGCTGACCACCCCTGAAATAATTTCCAGATTTTCAAGTATAAATGTACTTTAAGGTCAGGGGAAAGTTTAGTGCCTTCAGGTTTTTGCATCCGTAAAGGCTGCCACATGCAGAACCGTGAAGGATTTACCAACACATTCAGCCCCAAGGCCACATCACCCTCTTTATTAGGATGACCATCATCACAATGACGGAATAGAAAAGCCAGTTGAAGTATGACAGCATGATGATTATCTGTGGTTATGTATTTCTAATTCTTTCACTGATGACCCACAGCGGTGAGGATTTTCACCCCACATCCAACAGCCTGATTCACGGAACCCATGTTCCCACAAAGGAGGGTATTGACCGCATGGTGGAAGATGTTGAGAAACAGTAAGTAACAGCAAACACAAAAAGCATATCCTTTCATGACCTTTGGATAATTTAATCACCTCACCCATTGGATCCAGACTGCTGGACAAACCCTCATACACAGACTTTGGTTTTACTGTATCTGTTTACTATTTACTGTTTCACAATGCTAATAACCCTTTCACACTGGACAAAAACCTAATAACATCTGGGTTTTGTCTTCAGAGTGAAAGGATACAATTGGCAATAATCTGTATTAATTCTCAGGTATTTACAGACTCGACCTCTGATCGGACCTGCTTCTCCTACAAAGAACTTTGATTTTCGGTTTTTTAGGGGTTTTTTTTTCTTTAAGATGAAAGGTAAACAAGGCCGAAAGGTGATAGAACTTCTCTGCTTTTCAGCACATTTGTCATGTCAAACATGAGATACTGCCAAAAAAAATTACTAAATGACCAATTTCTCAACTGTCTGTAAAAACACAGATCTAAACTCTTATTTGGTGTTAAAATTACAGACTAAATGTACTAGTCTGCAGTTTTTACACCTTACGGGTGGCTCTTGTGTGAAATTCCCCCTTTTTTAGTAATTCCCCTTTTTTCCCATGTCTCCACTGTGCAAAAAGCAGCTCTAGGCTTAAAAGTAATTACAACATTTTAATGTTTCTAACAACAAATGACAGTTGGACCTCTCATGGCACTCGTGGCACTGGTTCACCACAAATGTACCATGGAGAGTGGTGCTGGCAATGTGGGATAATTTATCTTTTTAGTTTATGACTTGTTTGCCCGTTTGAAAGTGTGTATTGGGTGTTTAGTGATCTGAACAAAGCCCCAGTGTGGAAATCAAGATACAAATAGCTGATAAGTGGCAGATTATTATCTATTATTTCAGGTCAGGCTTTTACTATAGTTCAGTATGTACATACTATTTCAACCTTAAAGTCTTCCCTCCAGGAGTGTCCTTCACCTTTGATTACCATGGTCTTTGCATGAGCTATTCTATTTTTGAGACAGTCTAAAGCTTTGTGTTAGAGATGCAACTGTGGGGCATTAGACAAGGACTGCGCTGCCAGCGAATGACGCACAACAATGCTTTGAAGACACAGTGAATCAAGACTGGGAGCTCACAAATTGACAGTATTTTCCTCTAAGTATGTCTGTAGGAGTCTGTAGGTTTTCCATTGCCACTCTCCATGCCAAATTCAGAAGAACACCCTCAAATTATTGCCTGTAGCCAATTACTGTTATTGGATACGCCGTGGATAGTGGGTATATCGGTTTATGAATTTCTCCTTGAAACGCTTTTATTTGTGATCGTCAGGATCGAGAAGAGATCCAAGTACAGCCGACGCAGGGCCTACAACGACGACGCCGACATCGACTACATTAACGAGAGGAACGCCAAGTTCAACAAGAAGGCGGAGCGTTTCTACGGCAAATACACAGCAGAGATCAAACAGAACTTGGAGAGAGGAACAGCTGTTTAGTGGCTCTACTTGTTTGACTGGACACGCTCAGCGCTGCAGCTCTGTTTTCATTAAGCAATCTTGGAGGCATCTTTTTCTTCTCAGTATCCCGCTAACCAAGAATACATGTAATAAAATGTGAAAAATGGGCTTCTCTGTAAGGCAGTTGTTCTTTATCACGCTAAACTGATTTTGAACTTAATGAAAATTATCTGTAAGATATGTAATGTTTAGTGTTTTTTCAGATCTGTTATTATTCTTCTCCTGTATTTTTAAGTAAACCACTTCCTATTATTCACATATCTTGCACACTTCTTGGTTTTGTTATGGGGTTTTTTGTGGGCTCCTGCGTGTGGTCTTATGATAGGAGATGTTTTGAGCGTGAGAATGAACGACCATTAACTACAATTAAGACCCGGGGGCATGTTTAGCAGACGATGCCAGCCAAAGAATGTTTTGGTATAGGTGCACAGGAAGATAAGGATGAACAGTTGAGCAATTCAATTTATTCATTATCAAGCTCATCTCCGTTTAACCAACTTGCCCCGAGCTGTGACATGAGCAGCAGAGCCTTGTGACTGGAAAAGAGATTAAAGAACAAAACAGGTTCCCATGCAACCTCGTCTTTGGTCTTGTCTGGAGTACAGCAGCATTGCACCCTCTGCAGGGCAAAGCAACTAGTGTTTGGAAACAACCAACACTGAATGTGACAGAGTATACAACTATAAATCATACTTGCGTTTCATCTGTCAGTCTGCCGTCATACCTGATACCCTGAGAGGATGGTGTAAAAAGAAGCTGTGACACAAGTTCTTTATGTTTTGATGATAAAGGGTAGCTTTTTTTGACTGGGATATTATAGTTTTGTCTGATTTGCCTGGAGATGTAATAACCGTGCATAAATTCACAGATGATTAGACTCATTTGAGATGTTAAAAACCTTCACAAAACACCTTATGAGGAAGTAGGCCAGTGGTTCCCAGCCTTTATTGGCTCTTGACCCCATTTTAACATGACAAATTTCTGGCAACCCCTGAGACGTTTTTGGGTTTGTTTGGTTTTTTGCTAAAATTAATAGGTTTTTGATCATATAATAGTTTGGTATACTATGTTGAAAATAAATGTTAATTTTAGACAGCATTTAGTCTATATAATGTACATTATTATGGACGGAGGCAGAAAAGCCAGGTGTAGATTACTGCACAAAGGGAGAATTTTGTTTTCCTTGGTCAGGATATGTACAGTCTGTCCAGCTTGTATTTACAAAGATGACAATTAATACTGAACAAACAATAAATTGTGAAAGAGCTGCAGCATGTTAAACCGGCCACAATAAACATTTGATAAACAGTGCCTCAGTGCTTCAGTTTCAGCTTCAGAGTCTATCATGTCTTTTATGTGATTGTCTCTCTCAACTCAATATATATTTTTTATTAGTAAGTAGTTTTTTTTTATCAATTATTACAAATTTCAGGTGACCCCACGTGGGGTTCCAACCCCAAGGCTGAAAAACACTGAAGTAGACATACACGACTACTAATAGCAAATATAGTATCTGCATCAAAAAGACCAAATACAACAAAAAAACATACATATTTATGATAAAGTCACAAGTCGTGCTGTAATAACAGGACAAAATGTGTTTTACCTCATGATAATCAACACATCTGAACTTTGTGTGAAAATCCTGCAGCTAAAGTATAAATGGTAAATGGTACTTTGTCTCCTCTAGTATCTACTCTGATCCACTTCCAGTGAAACTTGTGTATCATGAGCTTTATTTGCAATCTCTTATCTCCTATCAAAGTAATTAATCAGATATCAGGTCAGTTTACACTAGGAGACAGAAAGTCTGGCAAAACAGTGTGATTTTAGCGTTTTTATTACAGCAGATTGTGACATGTATATAGATATCAGCCTAAGACATCTTAGCAGTATTTCACTACTATTTTTATGCATATGCCAAGAACCTGTCCAAGTAAATTAGCTTTAGGGTAAGCGCCACAGCAGCCACAACGTATCAAGATACTCAAGAAGGAACATGTTTGAAACTTGTGTTATTAGACAACTTATGATGATAAATGATTGATCATTTGAGTTGCCTCAAAGTGCTATTGGCAAAACTGTGAGTGTAGCTGTGAGTTCAAGGCAGATTTACACAGAACTGTAGAAAAGCACACATTACTAACAATGTTAACAATGTTTTCCAAAACTGAAGTACCAAAATGGACCTGAGTCATCATTCATTTTATTAGCTTATACCTGTCTTTTGTCTTACATTTTAAACAGTGGTAGAAAGTACTTTTATTCAAGTGCAGTTACTAATACACAAATGTAAGATGTACTGTATTTTATTAAACTTTATTCTTACACTTCATATTTCAGAGGAAATCACTGGCTCATTTCCCCCCTGACTTTCTGACATTGGCCATGTAAAATACACACCTCCCACTAAAATGTTGGAGGGTATGGAAGAGTAAAAATACTTTCATGGATTGAGGAAATTATCCTTAAATTCAATAAACCCAGGAAAAAACTCTTGGATAAGCTAGAAAATGCATTGCCAAAGATGAAAAAAGGCCTGTTTGAGTTAATGAA
Source organism: Ostorhinchus cyanosoma (assembly GCA_029814465.1). Lineage (NCBI taxonomy): Eukaryota > Metazoa > Chordata > Actinopteri > Kurtiformes > Apogonidae > Ostorhinchus > Ostorhinchus cyanosoma. Next base: position 14,410,810 of record JAPTYQ010000016.1, on the reverse strand, counting down.
AAGTTGACTAAGATACTGTACATTATCACAGCATGACGATGCCACAAAAACCAGTAGAATTTGGTGCATTACTGTAAATTAACCCACCCAACATGTGGAGTTTGACTCAACTTAAACATCTTCAGCAGTAAAAACATGTCATACACATTGATAGGGCAAAATCAATCCAAAGCATCCTGTACACTAGTAAAAACTATTTTCAAATAGTTTTTTATAATTTTAAGATTTCTGTCTTCATCGATTTTCAGTTGTCAACTGTCCCCACAATTTAAGTCATATTTAGTCAGAGGTGAGGATATGATTCTGCATCGGAGACTGTCATTTGGTCAATACTGACACCATGTGGCCATTGTAGAAAAAGCAGGTGCCTGTTTCCATTGTCATTGACTTCCATTGTGTCAGAGTAGAAAAATCTTGCATTGAAATTGTGTTGGTTCTAGAACAAGACACCAATGTGGACCATGGGGAGGAATGTGCAGACCCCAAACCCTGTTGACATTATGTGTTAAATCCATTTTACACTGGTCATTGTCTACTAATGGAGTCAGTACATGCAAACGAGTTCTGGGGTTAACTTCCCTTTCCCATAAACTGGAATCCTACAGATAAAATGTTTCACGCCAGTAACGTTTGTGATCACTTCAGAGAGACAACTACAGATTTCAAAATAAATATCTTTATTGAAACTTTACACAGAACACAAAGGGAGAAAGATTATCCCACCTGAACGTATTCTTCACTTCTTCCCACATAACTTTTACATCTGAAAGAAAACATCTGCAATGAAATCACTGTACAAAATATTTACAGTATTTACAGTGTCCATATACTTTGCCACACTAGCGTGACGTATTACGTGAGCGTTTGCGCCCCAGAGTGCCTCGGCCTGATATGACAGGAATCCAGTGACCATAAGGCTTCCTGCTTTCATAGCTGTCCACACGAGGAGTTACCTTAGCACAAGATGGGGCTGCCACAGTTGGCTTAGCCACTGAATTCTGAAAGGAAAATGAGGAAAATGCATATTAGAGAACATCCAGGTCATTTAAATCAACAGTAGCAAGAGCAATTTTCAATTTTTTGGTCTAATTCCAGGTTTCATGCAGAAAAAAAAAGTGCTTACATTAATACTGAAAGAGATCACTCTCCTTTTAGGAGACATCCTCAGGCTGGACAGATCATCAGGTTCATCTTCATTCTATTTCAGAAAGACATGAAAGATGCCAAGTTAGTGACGGGCATGAAACTGGGTGTAGATTGAGCTATAACAGTTTGTGAAGTTGATGTAAATGGATTCAGTTTCATTAAGTTCCAAAACATTATATTTTAAGGGTAATCTTCAACAAACTGTAGCTCTCATGCATGTTCCCTTTAATAGCCAAATATGAACATTAAATGTTTCAAGGAAAGACCTTGAAATAAATAAAAATACAAAATATCAAGTAAAAGGAGGTCTTCTCTGTATACAGTGGCAGAATGATGGTGACGCAGGATTCCCAAACCCTCAGCACACGTCTCGTATACCAACTTATCTTTGGCAAATGGAGGAGTTCTTCATCTGTTTTAGTTCTCTCTTGACAGGAATAGTCACTATAATGCAGTCCACACGCCTGTGCTCCATCAGCGAGTGGAGGACTCTGCTAAATAACAATGACCCATTTCAACTGCAAGCATAAATACATTTGTTATGTCAAATTCCTGTTGCCTAAGATAAAAGGTATTGAATAAGAAACAATCATTTAACTGCTTGTCCATAATCTCTATATTTCTATAGTAAGCAACTGTAAGGCCTATCTAAATGGAGTTATCTATACTTGTTTATAATTAAATGCAAACCACTGATTGATAAGCTACGCATTGAACATTTCAAGAGTTGTCAACCTTTCACGCAAACACAAATGTCGTCACCAAGTCAATGACAGCCCTTTACTCCCAGGTGCCGCTGAGTGAAGGAGACCACTGTCATGTAATCTATGAAGACAGGAATAAATACAGAGAATATGTGTGTTCCCTCAGAGGTCCAAAGGTTAACACAAGACACAGGAAAGTCAGAAAAACAACACACACCTCAAGCTTATCAACAAACAACCTAACATTTACAAAGTGGCTGATGTGTGTTTTAGATACAAATGTGTGAGAGAAAAGAGCAACCTATGTGTAAAGTAGAATGATAGTGCTACTTTAAAAGAATGTGTGTGCATTATCTACATAGAAGATGTAGTTTCTTAGAAGCAAGAGAAGTGTAGAAATGTCACCATCCCATCTTATTTGGATTTAGTCAAGGATGGGAAGGATTTCTGAAGTGGAGTGTGATGCATTTGGGGAAAACTGGACTTCACTCTCAGAAACCCACCTGTGATGGTGTCTTCTCTGATTCTTGTCTCCTCATCATCTCTGGTGCTGGTGATCCAGGCTCAGACTGCACCAACTCCTCTGGTAGGATTGGTTTCACACTTTCAGGAAGTTCCAATGCCTCCACTCCAAGGATCTTGGCAGCATTTTCTTTGGCAGTTTTCAGGAGTTCTTCTTTATCTATTAAAAAAAGTTTGAAGATTAAAAAACATTTATAACAAAATTTTGTCTGTTCCTCTACACAGAACACAGACTTACCATCAATGCTCAGTTTGACAGTTTGTTGTGAAGACCTGGTGCCACTCCTGTATGCTCTTGGAGGGGATCGGGACAAACGGCTCACTCGTCTCCTGTGGCTGGTAGAACGGCGGGAGGACCTCGAACGAGAGCGGTAGTATCTCCTATGGGAATATCTGTCTACTGAGGGAGAGCGGCTGAAGGAGCGGGAGTGGGCCCTGTAGCGGCGTGGTGGTGAACGGCGGCTGTATCTGCTCTGCCTGTAGTGGTTGTCACAACGGCATCGAGATGATCGCCTGTGACACCTAGGGTGAGAACGGGACCGGGTTCGAGATGTTGACCTGCTTCTGGATACTGAAGATGAAGAGGACGATGGTGATCTATGGCGCCTTCTGTAGCTGCTACGGCCTCTACGGCTGTCAGAGCTACAGCTGCTTCCACTGCTGCTTCTGGATCTTGAACGGGGGTGAGATAGTGCAGGGCTCTGCTGATCAAAGATTACTTTGAGACCGTCACTCTGGCGTGCATGGGCCATTTCAGAGTGGGAGTTCTCTCTCTTGGCCATTGTCTTCTGCCACCAACTGCAAGGACACAAAACAACAAACATGTTTTTTAAACCGTTGATTATAGTCTTAAGCATCTTTGTGAGGCCCCGCTCCTACTGGGGATCTACTTCTGGCCTTTCAAATCATAGAACTAAAGTGCTACTTTTAATGACTTACTAGTAAATGCGCTCGCAATAATGTGCACTGTTAACGTTTAACCAGGGAAGTACCCTGATGGTGTTGGCCACAGTTTGTGTTTAAGTTATGGCTACGCTTTCATAACAGCCGTTGTCTCGGCACTGCCCTTGCGACACAAACAGCGTTGCGTAACTGTAATGGCCGACCGGCTATTACTGGAAAATTCCGAGCTGACGTAGTTCAAACTAGCGTGGCGACAACATGCTAACATTAACTACCACTTAAAAATAGTACTATCTGACGGCAACCGAAATATTTCAAGCCGATGCGACTTCGACGTAAGCGCTTACAACCTAAAACATAACGATCCGACAATAAAAAGTGAAATAAAGCGCAGGTTTACGTCAAAGTCAAATGGCATAACAAAGGAGCTAGCTGCTAGCCACCTAAGCTAGCTAATGCGTTCTTACCGGCTGGACTGAAGGTTGAACTTTTTCCAGTTAACGAAGGTAAAGATGCGTCTACGAGGTCGACTCTAATAGCTTAGCACAACTGTTATTGCAAAGTCGAGAGCGTAGAAAGTTGTGTAAAGATGAATATATATTGGTAGTTAGTCGCAACGTCGTCTATCTGCGTTGATCGTTCGTTCGTCGTCGCCGGAATGAGGACGTACTGTGCGGAGCGGTTTTAAGTAGCTTCTGGAAATTTCCAATCACGTGACTGTACAGATAGATTTGAATCGATGAACCGATGTGTAGTTTTTAGCAAACAAAAAGAAACGATTCATGTAGGGCAAGAAAGCTTCACTTTGACATGAAAAAACTTATTGTCACTGTTAGTTAAAAGCAATAAAATGTAGCATCATAGATACATTATTTATATAAAATCAGTTAACAACGATGATCATAATAATAATAATCATAACAACAATAATTAAAATAAATCCATCTTAGGTAGTATTTTTATTACGTAGAGAAGTTTTATTTAAGCATGCAAACAAAAAAACAAATGATTCCCTGTTCGTATCCCTCGAGCCCCCACCAAGGGAGACATCCTCAAATCTCGCGATGTCAGGAACTGTGTTTATAAAGCTTTCCTGTCTCTCCACAGACCAAAGGGCTACGTACATAACTGTCAGGAAGCTTGGTTGCGTGTTGCTTTCTGCCATTATTCTGTCAACAAAAGTGTGAAATCCGACTGGAGATGGACGTTTTGACTGTGTTGCCGTCCAGTTTTGGATATGCCATATTTACTTACCTTTACAGCTGGATTATGCTGGGTTATCTAGCGGTTAAGGTTGGGGCTGCCAGAAAGAAGTACGACGTAAAGGTATCACAGTTTGAACGAAATGAAAATTGTTTTGAAAAGTGTAAAGCCAATGTCGAAAGCTCACGTTTCCTAAACATTGCATTTCTCTTTGTGGCTAATTTGTCATGTTTTTCTTGGGTTGTATCTTTTTTTAACAGTATCCCACCATGTACAGTGACAAGGAGCAAGTGTTTAACTGCATACAAAGGGCACATCAGAACACACTAGAGGTTTACCCTCAATGGCTTGTCTTCCAGACCATCGCTGCTCTTGTCTATCCTGTATGTATCATAACTTAAATAAGTTTATGTGTATGTGTTTGCTATTTCTACATAATGAATCCAAACGTTCACTTCCCTCCACTGAGAAAGTTACACAAGTGGGAGGGGCAAACAAGAGATCGTGATCTCTGACACAAATTCTTCAGATAAGATTTAGGTCAAAAGCCATACTATCACAATGATGAGGCATTTTTCTAGATGTTTCATTAAACTGTGTCATCTCTATATTTCTCAACTGTCTTTCTGTGTCCATGTTTAATTTCAGCAAACAGCCTCTGTGTTGGGTGCCATCTGGGTGACCAGCAGGTTTTCTTATGCCTGGGGCTACTACACAGGAGGTAAGGCTGATGTGTAGAGTAGACAAATATAGTTAATTTGTCATCCTTTTACCAGTCAGAAAGGGTTATGCACAAATTTACGTGTAATACTCACATTATAGAACTCTTAACAGCAGTTGCATTGAACCAGCCCCCTGTGAATTATGTTTTTCTAATATAGTGAAAATAAAATAAAACATTATGTTATGAGCAGTGACATAAGCTCATTCATCCAAATATGAGTGAAGTATGCAACAAAGTATAATGTCAGCACAAATAGATTAAACGTAACAAATACTTGACTGATAATCAGTGAGGGATTAGTTGATAACAGTTTTCTCAACTAATTCCAGACATTGAGAGAAAATAGTGGCTCAGAAAATGCACCTAGTTTGGTAGTTACATATTAATTAACTTATTTTGACATGTATTACTTTGACTTAGATTTTAAAGATGAAAATGTTGGCAATATTCCCTGAATCGATTGAATGAATTGGCTTTTGATTTTTCATGTTCCAACCTATTATCTATTTGAGTATTTAAAATGTCAATATTGGTCAGCTTCTACTGATAACGGCACAGTAATAACTGAGGTGAGAGTTGCAGAGGAAATTTTTCAGATAGGGTAGGATGGCCTGGATTTTTTTTTTTAGTACTATTATCTGAGCATTGTTTAATTATTCACAGAAAATGTCACAGACTCTCTTTGTTAAGGCATGTAAAGCATTGTTATGCAACACACTAGCATATAAAGTATTGACAAAAATCCTTTATGAGTACATATTCTTTGAAAGTTAAAACTGACATATTTTTGTTTTATTCCAGATCCAGCCAAGAGGATGAACGGTGCTTATGGGTACATTGGGTACTTTGGAGTCATTTTTCTTTCCATATCTGTTGCTTTGCAGTTGCTTGGAGTATTTTAAAATAATTGTAATGCTGTGTTCATATTTCCAACTAAATAGTTTACTCATTTATACAGCCTCAAATCATCTTACTAAGATGTATTCTTTATAAATTAGCTACGTGATTATTTAAATGCCTTTCAAATGTGACAAAAAAGATGCAATCATTGTATGGACCACTATCTTGAGCACTTATGTTGTTAGCCTACATTCAATTTAACCAATAAAGATCATGCTGATTGATGCTATAGCAAGTGAATGTGTTCTCTAGTCTCTACCCACATTCAAAGGAATTGTCTGAGAATGAAAGGGTCAGCAGCAGGCATGAACTTCCATGGGAATCACACATTATGTCTCAGGCACAAACCTATCATCAGTTTTAGTTCAGTTTCATATGATTTATGCTCTGATGTCTTTCTCATGAAACCGGCTAAACCTTGCAGACTGTGGTTAACCTTTAGTCGCATTTATTTCTATCTATGTATAGTGTCATGACATAACTTTTATTGTGATTTGGCGCTATATAAATAAAATTTGATTGATTTGACAATTGTTTTGCTTTTGTTTTTTATTCACTATGTATTAACTATAATGTAAACGGACCCAAGAAAGTGAAACAGCCAGTCTTGTGACTTAATCTCGCTAATGTAAGGGTATACTGTATATATTTAATTATTATGAATTTACATACTGTATTATTGACATATTTGTAAAGATGTAGGATTTTGGTGACAAGAAATAACTTGTTTCCAGTTTTGTTAGATTTGCTGCATTTTATTATGTGCATCAAAAAGGAAAGTACAAATACAATAACTATATATTGAATTAACATAATTGAAGGAACCAGGAAGTTATGTGAGCATATCATTTGTAAATTTCAGCTGCATTTAACACAGGTTCTATGTTCAACATGTCAGAGCAGGAATACCACCACTCCCATCCTCTCTGTGTGTTAATCCTGATCCTCCATTTTTCATACTTGACCCCATTACCATTCACACCTCCAACTGGATGATTTGTGGATGATACCACAATAGTTGCCCCATCTTCATATGATACATCACAATGAGACTATAGGTTGGAGATGTCATTTGATTAAGTGGTGACCAATGCCTTGGTCCTTGTCACCTCAAAAACAAAGTAAAATCTAATGGAATCTGGATCACCTCAGGGGAGAGAACACCTCCCTTACATGGAAAAGCACCAGTAAGTGTGGTAAAGCTGTAGGTCATCAACACCTCACTGCTGCTGGAACAAAGTCCAACTGGAGGGCTATGTTGTAATGCTGGTTTGATTGATTCTTATCCTGCAGTTTAAAATGCCGCACAACATTAACAGATGTGCTAAATTATAGATGAAACCTAAACAGTAGTTTTCACAGTCCTAAGCTTTCTACATAGTTTTCTTCCTTCCTTTCTTATCTTTCTTAAATGTACCTAGTCAATTTTATTGATGCACTTTTTCATACATTATGCTGTTGTTTTGTGGTCAATCTTTAAATTAATCACTTTGTTCTACATCAGACAGATGCCATATATGAAGCTGAGTGTTCATTGTATTTTACTTCAGAGATGCTGCCTTCAGACAGACGTAACTACCTCGAAATTTCAAACAAAGTACCGAAAGCACAAAGTACTGACGCAAAAAATATTAAGAAAAATAGTTGAGTAAATTTGGAAGTATGAAATGTGTCGCGTGTGTAAACCGTCAGCATTAAAACTACAAAGTCGTTTCAAATCACGGAGGAAAATGCGCAGTCATTGTGTTGTCGTGGAAAGAGTAGGAAAATCCCATTTTATCCCACTACACCTGAAGGCACCAATATCAACAGTCTCTCAAAGACTCTTCCATCAAATGGGTGTGGATACAATGCGCATGCGCAACTGAGCTCTCTCGGAAGCAAAGTCGGGTTTATCCAGGGGGTCTACATCAAAAACCGAGAGCAAAAGGTAAGAATTAATCTAAGAATGACACGAAAACACAGTAATATACCCCAAGTGTAAGTTTCCACTAGTTAAAACAGCTGTCGTTTGAGTTATGTTATTATTTTGAGCGACTTCTCAACAAGAAGGAACCTTCAAGGAAATGTTTGCTAGCCTAGTACCAAAGCTATGAACAAAAGAATCCGACGACACGGTTGTGTTTTCTACATACTGACCACACTTCCTTTGTTTACAACTACAAATTAGACACGTCGACAGAAATGTTGCGGAGTGTCCTGTCAGATATTCTGTTACGCGAGTTAGAAATCAGGAGTTGTACAATTGTTGGTGCCTGCACAAAGTGGTGCGTAAGCCAGGGAGCATCATCACTACCGCGATTGCGCACATAGATAGAAACAACACCAAAGTTGACAAATGACTTTTGTTTTGGTAGCAGAATATCGCTGTTGTGTATACATTGCCGCATACTGTGTGTCTACCGTTGAGAATTTCATTATTATTTTATAGTATGATGTTGAAGTTGTTGTGGTGGTTGTTTCACTTTGCTCCATTTGCTCTTACGCCTCCTCACAGTCATGTCGGGCTTTCTGGACGGAATCCGGTGTGGTGACTGTGAGTGCAATGTAGACTGGGGAGAGAGAAGAAACACCATTGCGTCAGTAGCGGCCGGAGTTCTGGTATTTCACAGACTTTTTTTCTTCCTCTTATGTCTGATTGATTTGTAGCCTTAAGTTGTAAACGAATCTGGTGGTTGTAAATTTGGAAATATCATTACCCGATATTTCCTGATTATACTGAACATTCCAGACACTTACTGTGCAACCTGTGCTTTCTTTCTTTCTTTCTTTCTTTCTTTCTTTCTTTCTTTCTTTCTTTCTTTCTTTCTTTCTTTTTTTCAGTTTTTCACTGGTTGGTGGATCATCATTGATGCAGCAGTGATTTACCCTGAAGAGGAACACTTTCACCATGCTTATCATACTTGTGGTGTCATTGCTACAGTGGCTTTCCTCATGTAAGGCAAACTTTAATGTCAGTTTGTTATTGGAAATATGGTTTAACAACAGAAATTATCACAACGCTGTAACTTTAATTAAACTATTCATAGGTTTTCGGCTAATTATCAAGACTGAAGGGAGTTTCTTAGTGATTAACCACATGAACTGTTAACATCATGTGATATAAGTGTAGACTTTTGCTCATGTGTCACATATCCTCTATCATGATTAAGGGTCATTCCCTGGTGGGAATGCAGCAAGAATGTTAAGCATGAATTAATGTCAATTATTTTCTGGTTCAAGTATTGAAAAAATGTGATTGATTCACATATACTTTACAAATGACATTCCAAAACCTAGAGATATCCTATTAACTATGTGTTAAAAAAAACAGAAGCAGAAAATTGTGCAAATTTTCACATTTGAGAAGAATCAATTAGTTTTTAGAGCTCTTGTTTGTTGTATTTCTTTATGGTTGTGCAGTGCACTCTGATATTTTTCAAGCTACTTTAGTGACATTCTAGCTCAAAGAGTGCTGCTACCACATGACTGAAATGCCACACTTTGATCACATGACAACAACTCAACCATCTCCATGACAACTCTGTAACATCATCCCATTATGCAGGTCTTGATATGTGGCTTTAAGCTTTAGTAACAAGTAAGGCTCAAAATAATTAACCTTCAAGCACATTTGATTTTTTGTTTTAATAGCTGGAACTTTTAGTATTGCCTCTATTTTGTAAAGGTTTAAGAACAACATTCTTTTTCATTCCCTTATCAGAATGTTACCATATACACAAAATGGAAATGAGTAACTCACTCTGAAGCTTCTAAAATGTTAATAATTTCTTTTTTTTTTTTAATTTGACACATTTAGGATTAATGCTGTTTCAAATGGCCAAGTGAGAGGAGACAGCTACAGTGAGGGCTGCATGGGTCAAACAGGTGTGTATAAAGAGAGCAGTACTAACTTTTGTTTCCTGTTTGTTTGAGTAAGACTTTCATTATCTAATACTGTAAAATGTGCTTTTTTCCAATGCCTTACTTTCTAATGGTTTACTCATATTACCAGACAACATACAGACAATTTAAAGCTGCTCTGAGTTGAGTCAACTACTAACCCACCCTGTCTTATCTCTGTCTGCAGGCGCCCGTGTCTGGCTCTTCATTGGCTTCATGCTGGCCTTTGGCTCCCTCATTGCCTCCATGTGGATTCTGTTTGGAGGATTCGTAGAGCATGGTAAGTGTTGTCTGTGTATCTCATTTTACTATACAGTAACCACAAGTTTACCATCAAGGCCTTCTTTTAAGTGTGTTGATAAATTGTATCGATCAAAGTTAAGTCAGTATCTTACAGTTGCTTCAGAATCTTTTCATTACGGACATGTAATAATGTTTTGTACTTACGAATTCCTCTGGTGTCTTTTGCAGGAAATGGTGTTGTGTACCCTGGCATTGCCATTTTCTTCCAAAATGCCTTCATTTTCTTTGGGTGAGTAAACAGTCCTGTGCTACATTCCATATTACATCTGTACTAAATGAAAATATGGTGCTCATTTGTTTGTTTTTTTTCTCCTCTGATTCAGGGGTTTGGTCTTCAAGTTTGGACGTACGGAGGATCTGTGGCAGTAATGGATACTTTGTGTGTCTTCTGCTATACATTCTGCATTCTATATTGTATGAGAAACTATGCTTTAGTGGTTATTCACTTTATATATAAATATATATACTTTTTTAGCTTTCAGATTAACATGTTTAATTTATACCGTTTGCTGTATAAATAGGCTAAATCAAAACTAAGCACAAATTTTCATAGATTCTTTAAAAGTGAATATTTCAAGATGTGGCACATATGTAAATGTGTCTGTTTGCACTCAGACAAGTAGCCATGTTGTTATAATGGTTTACAAAGTGTGTATTTCCAGAGCTTTACTTTGCCTTTAACTGTACACATTAAGTTCTGGTATACTTGTATCTATGGTATTCTTTAAGTTGAACTGTCTGTGGGTTTAACATAAATTATTAAGGTACAAACTATACCTGAGCAATATTTTCTAACATATGCATTTACACCTACTGAATGTAGCCGTGTGGGTTAGCATTTTTCCACAAATAACACTAAGTCAGCGTGCATACCACTCATGGGTTTTTTAATCAGAGGTTTTCTAGGGTAACACTGCTGACCTGAAGGTGAAGAGGTTTCAAAACTGTAAGGTTTTGTTTGTCTACTGAATTCTACCATTTGACTGTAACATTTATCCATTCTGTTTATGTAACATCAATACCATGAGGACAATTTTTTGACAACCATGGCAGCATTAAAGAGACAGAGCATATAAAAATATAGTGAATGAGTCATCCTCACACTTTTGTTCCAGTCATTAACAAAAAAAAAAACACTGAAGAACAACTTGGCAACTAATTTACAAGAATGTGACAGGGAATGTATGGAATTTTTGAAATTTGCATTAATGAAGGCTAAATCCGGTTTCTTTCATCATGGTCAGGCTTCCATCTTCTTTCTCCATTATTTTACTTTTGCACAGCAAGCTGTGAAAACTGCAAAACATAAAAACATAAATCCTTGTGCATCACTTTTCGATATCATCTGATAGACATGTCATTTCCTTTTGATTACGTACCTCCCAGAAAGCCTGATCATCAAAACACTTCCTATCTTGAGGTGGTCTCCAGAATTTCCACTTGAGAAGAAGCCCTGTAAACAACAGTATAGAGAATAAAAGATGTTAGGAAAACAAGCGAAGGATCCTATCAGAAAACCAAGTTTACAGGAGACATGTTGCAGTATAAGTAACTATTAGTGTCAACACATTCTTTTTTTGTCTTGCATCTATTGTTGCACATACTCTGAAATACCCATTGGGGATTCATTAACATATTAATGTAAGGAATAGAAACAACTAAACATACCTGTAATTATTCCCATGGACAAGCTTAAAGCCAATGTAAGGAGGAGAGTGCAAATGTGAAAGACAGCAAACCGGATTGCCCTAAAAAGAAATTCAGGCTTGGTTACAGTGTGCCCCACCATTTGTGTTACTTTGTGTATTACATTACAATGCATATTTACGTTGTGTGATCATCAAAGTCTTTAATCAGCAGGAAGCGTGCTACCCATCCCAAGAGACCAGGCAGGCCATGTGTGCTCAGAACAGCACATGTGTCATGGCACTGAAATGAAAGCACCATGTGGCGCTGGAAGACCGGGTATTAGAAGGTGTGTCAATTTGAGGGTTAAATTAAGCCAGAAAATATCTCCATGTAGTAATCAATACCTGGAGGTATCTGTGTCCAATTGTTGATACAACAGCTGCAATGAATCCAATTGTCATGGCTTCCCATGGGTGATGAACCACTGGTATAGAAATTCCAACTGCTACACCACCAGCAAGTATGCACGACTGCATATGAACCTAGAGGAATGAAGTTACAAGCCATGGTACTGAGCATAAATGGGGTATAGATTTGAGATAACATGTGGGATGTCGTGATACATTTCAGATCATACTGGGTTGAGTTTCCCTTTGGGGCTGGACAGCACAGACGTTGCAGCTGTTGTTACAGCGCTGACAGCTAAGGCCAGGTAGGTGCTGATTATTGCTTCCAGCTTCCTCCCAGGAGGATAATTGTCCACAAGGACTGAGTTAAAAGTGGGCCAAAACATCCATAGAAACACTGTCCCTGGAGAAAGTAAAACAGATGATAGGATATGTTTTAGATTTACACATATGAGAATATACCCAAGGGTACCTAAGCATGTACCTAAACGTGGGTCTTCAGTTAATGAATATCACTGCGCCACAATATAACAGTTACAGTAATATAATAAAGTCCTAAGCATCTACACACCTAGCATGGAGAATATCCCTGTTTTGCGGTCAAATTTCTCTTTTTCAAATGGCTTCTCAGAACCTTCCCGATACAGGATCCATGTTAGCATGAGTCCAAAAAAGGCCCCAAAGATGTGAAGCAGCATGATGCTGTACAGAGGCCGGACCTGAGGTAGTTGAAAAATATATGGGTGTTATCATTTGGAGACAAATAGTTATGTGGTTATTTATTTGTTTAATTTTGCATGGATTGTGCAATAGCATGAAAAAAACTTTACTGTTTACCTTCAAAAAAGTCTGAAGGATGTAATTATTCAGGACAAACCCTGACACTTCCAGGAGGGCGATGAGGATGAGATGGACAGGGTTGGTCTTCCCCAGCACTGTTCCAATTGAGATGAGGGCTGATGCTGTGCACATTTCAGCTACTATCAAGCTAATTATATAAGACACAAAATGAACTGTGGCGGTTTTTATTATGCAGGTTTTCAGGCATTTAGAGTAAAAGAAATTGTTTATCCAGTTATTTGTCAGCAAATCTAAAAGCTGGAGCATGGAAACAGGTGACCTACCTTCTCAAATTTATCCTGATCTTTCCTCTGTAATACCAGGACTCAATGCCATTGAGTACAATGGCCCACTGGGTGGCCATGGCTGCCACAAGGAGGTTAAACCCAGAGCCACTGAATCCATACCGGACAAGAAAAGTGAAAAAGAAGCCAAAACCCAGAAGCACCATTACGTTCACATCCTGGAAATCTGCAAGAGACCAGAAATAGGGAGCTCTTAAAACTATAAGTTGAATCGCAGTGCATTTCTCACTATTGCTGTGTTTGACCTGTAACCCCATGTGATATGCCTCCATGAAGAAGAACCAGCAACTGTCTGTGTGAGCTTATCAACACTGAGCAGTAAAATGCACAACCCCTCCCAAACTTACGGGTTCTTCTTTATTTTGCTTATAAACTTTCTTTACTTATTTTTCTTGATCCTGGGGGAAGTAGTAGGCAATACAAAGTAGTCATTTTAAAATGCTGAAAAACTAAATCAGCTTATTTTTTTATTTATTTTTGTAACGATGCAGGCTCTGAATGTTCTCACACACATTTGTTATTATACCTATTCCTCTGGCACAACTCACCCGGGTAAACGTTTTTGAGGGCAGTCTCATCATCTGCTGTCACTTGGTTGTCGATCTCAGTGTATAAGCCAAATATCACAATAAATCCCATTTGCAGAAAAAGTAATAAAGGCGCCAGACGAGAGCGCAGACTCGGTGCGTACTGAGGAGCCATTGAAGATGCTGCATGCGCACTTCTCCTGGAACAGACGCGTGTGTTCCAGACCAACTGAGCTGGGCGCGACCCCACGCACTCTTCTAATTCTCAGCTTCAGCATGTCTGTGCTCATGCAAAAATTACTTTCTTTTCTTTTCTTTCTTTCTTTCTTTCTTTCTTTCTTTCTTTCTTTCTTTCTTTCTTTCTTTCTTTCTTTCTT
>JAPTYQ010000016.1:14345138-14396338 GCA_029814465.1 Ostorhinchus cyanosoma | reverse complement strand
TTTTCTTTTCTTTTCTTTTCTTTTCTTTCTTTCTTTCTTTCTTTCTTTCTTTCTTTCTTTCTTTCTTTCTTTCTTTCGTTTTTTTATACCAAAAAGGACTGACACAACTACCAATAGCTACAGATGACATTTTTGAGGGAAGATGTTAGATTAATACGCACAAATTGGACTCATATGCATGTAACAAAAAACTTTTAATTTAAGAAATGCGTCACAACCCGAAATTCAGTCATATTATCCAATATTATGCTACGATATTTAATTGTAAAAACTGCCGCTCTAAAAATACTTCAGAAGGTCTATTTCTAGACTGCATAGATATTTTCGTTTGTGTTATTAACAATAATATCAAGGTCATCTAATTTCCCTATTTAATATGTCGGTGTCATTGTTTTAATGTAGACCGATAAGAACCCAGCACTGAGTTAACTTCATATTATACCAAAATGTAAGTGCCACCCACACTTTCTGCCAATTACTTACACGGCTGATACACTGTGCACACATTGTAACCTAGTAACAAAACGTAGATGGCACACAAGGCCTTGGGGTAAAGCCGTCAGTGAATCACACACAAAAGCTCTTATATAAATAACCTCCTAATGTTGGAATGGGTGTTTTGTGTTTAGTACAAAAGGAATTTTGTTCCAAAGACTGCATATTTTCTGCACACAATAAACCAAAATGCAAAAAAAGCCTCTGGGTAAATCCCGCCTTCATTTTCATCTGATTGGTCCGTCCGTGATGCCCGATTTGTCCACAAACACTTTGATTGGCGAAGTGAAGAGACGCTCCACACTGGGCGTCCCCTGACGACTCTCTCTCCTGTGTTGTCTTTGGCGGAGGAGAACTGAGCGACCGGCCGGAAAGCAACATAAATGGCTGGTCTTTGTATCCGTCAATGCGAGAGGCATCGGCGGATAGATTGATTGGATATACCATCCGTCTGACAACTGGACGTACGTGAAATACAGCGCGGTTTGGTCTTATTGAGCCTGCGCTAACAGAAAAGAGGAGGTTCCCGAATAGAGTCCTTTATTTATTTCTTTGTTTCCAGTGGGGAAAAATAATAACAGCGACATATACTACAGGCACTTCATTTATTATCTTTGTCCGTATACACTAGAAAACTGGATAAGATTACAGTGGTTACTCGAAGGCCAAAGCCAAGGGGAGGAGGATGAAGCGGCGCAATGCGGACTGCAGCAAACTCCGACGGCCGTTAAAACGGAACCGAATCACCGAGGGTATATACGGCAGGTAACTTATATGGAGCCTGACGAAGGGGTCCTCCTCACGACAATAACAGGGGCCCTTGAACGGAGATGCTTGCGGCATCAAGATGCAGCAAAATTGATTTCCAAACATTACAATTCATGTCAATGAACTGCAGCTGCTACCTAGCTTGTTAACACAGTTAGCTGCTATGTTCATAGCTCAGTGTATGCTACCAGAGCTGTATGTTTTCGTTGTACATTAGCAGGTAACGTTAGCTGTTAAGCTAACCGTAGCGCTAGGCCTCGAAACAGCCTGGGTTGAACCTTGTCACAAGGTCTCTCTCACACTAATGTTAGCGTTTGAAATACATTGTAGTGTGTCTTCGGTTACTTATTTACTAACAGTCACTATTTGTGGTGTGCCCACGTCAGTTGTCATCTGCTAGCAGCATCAACATTAGCAGCTTCCCCGTTAGACAAGGTAACTTATGTTAGCTAGCATCATAGCTGGGTCTTCTTATTGCCAACTTCACCACATGCACTGGACTTACACAGTATTAATGTAAGCTATGCCAGTCATAAACGTTGTTTGATAAGGCTGCAGTCAGTCTGACCTCTGCAGTGCTCGTGCTGCCTGTTTTGTTTAGATAACCTAAAGTTGCTTGGTTGTCCTTTCCAGTCACACCTGAAAGGCCCAACCTCTCTCTGACTTCCTACATATCTGACAATCCAAATGTTAAAGGCCACTAGTTACACACGTGGCATCTAGATGTGGAGAAGTCTTTGAATTATTGAACAGGTGCTATCATCACAAATCAGTCATGCTTTAGATGCCTGAGATCAGAGAGCACCTATGTTTGTTCACTTTCTAAAGCTCAGTGTTCCAACAACAAACAATGTTTGGTACTGTCTGACAGTCTTGTGCTAGCCTTATTGAATAGATGTGAAAGTTGGAAATAAGCCTAAAAATTAAAACAAATCACAGCATCATTCTCATTGTATATACAATCTCTAGTATCCTTGCAAATTACCTAACTATAGCCTCTCACTTGTGTCCACAGTGGTACCTCAGAAGTTCATAGCACAGTACAAATGTGTCTTCTCTTGGAATGTATACGTACTATAAATATATTTTGTATTCCTACTGTATGTATGCCCAGTGGCTTTGTAAACCATAAGCTGCTCATAGTAAATACTGCACACATATAAGCTGTTAAATAACATAAATTGACTTGACACTTGACTACACTCTCACAACCTTGTGTTAAATCACTATATTTTTTTGTCATGTTGGATATGTAGAAAAAAGATGAGTACCATTCTTTTCAATTCACATCACACTACTAGTTCAAGTAATGTGCGGTTGTTGATTATTTGTGTTATAAACCATCTTTTACATGGCTTTTTTTCTTTCTCCTTTTTCCAGTACCTTCTTGTACCTGAAGTTCCTGGTGGTGTGGGCGCTGGTACTACTGGCAGACTTTGTACTGGAGTTCAGGTTTGAGTACCTCTGGCCATTCTGGCTCTTCATCCGGAGTGTGTATGACTCCTTTAGATACCAGGGGCTGGTAAGTGGACATGTCTCTAAGGTTTTGTTTTTGTTTTGGAAGGGAAGATAAATGTTTCCAACATAAGCCTTCTTTTGCCTGTTTTCAACATTTACGTATTGCTGATAAAATAATGTTGTGTGCATGCAAAACTTATTACTCCTGGCCATTTGTAAGCTACAGACACAGGTGTACAGTGACTCAATGTGGGACATGAAAAAACTTTATACATTTCAAAAAGGTGGCCATTGATGGTACTGTAGAGACACTCATCCACTGTAGCGTTTTTCCCACACTAAGTTTAGTGTATGCCACTCAAGCTAAAAGATAAGGTAGGAAGTACAGGATAAATTGCCATCTGACCATATAAACATGGTTTATTACAGTGTTTTAATATAGTAAACATTTTACTGAATTGCTCTAATTTATTTCCAAGAACCACATTTCATTTGTACAGTTACTATAATTATCATTTAGTTGTGAGGAAGCCTAATATTAAATGGTAGATGAATGGAATGAGTAAAATAAAAATGTCTTGTCCCACTAGAAGGGATAAAGATTATTAGATTGATGAATCTCACCAAAAAAGGTTGAAAACCTGGAGCACAGAGTATGATTATAAAGAGGGCTATAAATACAGGAGTCTGCTCTAACAGGTGCACTATAGATCACACTTTGCAGAGTGTAAACATCACCCATCCGTTACAAATTTCAGACTTTACTTTGTAAGTTGTGTTGTACTCCACTCCCAAAAATGACTGTCAGAGCTAATGCTTGCTTTTCATGATATGTAGGAATGCAGAGTATTAGTCTGCCTGTTTTAATTTATTTTACCTTGAAACATATTTGCTAATTTAATTTAATATAAATATTAATTTGTCACAGTTTTATTTAGCCTCAAGTCCATTTTTCAATCTGGACATCTTGTTCCTGGAATCCTTTGTGTAGGTGTGTGTTTGCCGGTGTGTCTCTTACACACAGATGCAGGGAGAGAAAACCAGAAATGTAATATTGGTATAACAATTTAATGTGTTGTTTATCTTGTTGTAATTATTCCTGTCCAGACCAATGCCATTATAAATGATTAAAACCTTTTTATCAGCACTCATTAAAAAGCTGAATGCTTGATGATATTAGCCAAGCAACCATTTACAAACCTTTTTTTAATCTCTGCAATATTTCATTTATTATAGTAAATATGAAAGACTAACTGGAACAGTAGACCTGTGTTTTTCCTACTTGTGATGTTGCATTATCACAACCACTTGTCTTCTCTCTCAACAGGCCTTTTCAGTATTCTTTGTGTGTGTGGCGTTTACCTCGGACATCATTTGCCTCCTCTTCATCCCAGTGCAATGGCTATTCTTTGCTGCCAGTACCTATGTGTGGGTGCAGTATGTTTGGCATACAGGTAAGGCACTCCTCTGTATATGGGTTTTGATATTCCTCAGCATCAAAAAATTCTAGGAATGAGTTTGATAGATGTTTTGTCTTTTGAATCAAGATTGATATTTTGGCTACAGAATTGTATTTTTAAATACAAGCCAAAGAAATGGAGTAAAAATATTTATGTTTTGTGAAGTGATAGGCTGTTAAGAGATCCAATCCAACTTTATTTAAAAAGCACTTTAAAACAACCACAGTGGACCAAAGTGCTGTACACAAAACAAAACGAAAGAACAAAACACAGAAAAGTTTAAAAGACATAGAAACTGTACAGAAGAATAAAATAAAATAAAACCCAAGTAAAAGAATAAGATATAAATACAACCGTTAAAAAGCCATACAATAAAACGGTAAAAATCCCTTACAGGTAAAAACAACACAAAATAAATAACAATAAACCACTACCATATTAAACTATATGTGTGTGTGTGTACACACACACACACACATATATATATATATATATATATATATATACCTTCAAATATCTCACATGTTTTCAAAAGGCAAGGAGAAAAGATGGGTTTTAAGAAGGGGATTTAAAAACGGATAGAGAGGAAGCCTGTCTGATATGGAGAGGCAGATTGTTCCATAGTTTAGGAGCTGCTGCAGCAAAAGCATGCTCACCCCTGGACTTCTGTTTAAGGGATGTTCATAGATGGCAGTAATTCTTAGAAAGTGTACTGTTTTGGGTCAGAGGAAAAACAAGTGTGAAATGTGTTGCAATACATGTGCACATCATATTATCTTATTTACAAATTCTGGACTTGCATCTTAGAATTTTGCAATGTTGCATGTAAGTGAGCTGCACTGTGGGGATTAGTTGTCAGTCTGATTTAGCGGTACCCCCTGTGTTGACCAAAGGCCAGGTGTCAGATTGAAATCCTAGTGCCAGTTGGGGGAGGACCACAAATTTGTCCCTAGTTGCTTTCCAAGCCCTTCAACTATGACACACAACAGACATTCATATCTACATGATAGCACAAAGAAATTATTAATTCTACTTTTAGAAATGTTTCTTACCTCAGATATATATAAAGTCCTTGCTTAAATTGTCAGTGTAGGCTCTCTAACTAGACCTCCTTTTCTGTTTGGTAATTTCCCTGGTTATTACTTACCACCAGAGGTTCACCTGTTATCAACATTGGATCTTCGAGTATATGATTCAAATTTGGTCTGATACTGTACGTTCTAGTCATTGCTTAATTGGAGGATGTAGGTTTTCAGCTTTGGCTTTGGGGGGAGTAGCAGGTTGGATGATATGATGTACTCTTTGCTAATAATTTAAATGTCGAAGATGTGAACCGATGTTGAAAAATAACATAAACTAACCAACTGATAACATACTTGCAAAATAATACAACCTTAATCGCTTGTTGTTCTTTTTAACAGGCATAGAGGAATGTTAGCGTAATAAGAATAATATGTAAGTAAACTTAAGACCTGTTTTTGACACTGATTTTTAAACGTTTGACTGCTTTGTTTTCTCAGAGAGAGGAGTCTGCCTGCCCACTGTATCACTATGGATACTCTTTGTGTACATAGAGGCAGCCATCAGATTCAAAGACTTGAAGAACTTCCACGTGGACCTGTGTCGTCCTTTTGCTGCACACTGGTAAGCCACTGTTCCCTTTTAAACAGACGAAGTGCAGTCCTGTCATGTTAGGCGTGTTTTCACTGAATGGGCACGTCCATGTTTAGTGCCAATTGAAAATATCAGCATGGTGCAGAGGAATGATTTGAACTAATAGTTGCATTACAACCATTAAACTTTACACCGCTTAGTTCACTTACACTGACTTCATAAGTCAAAGGTGTCATGTGACAGTGTGTTTGTCAGCAATGTGACATGCTTTTTCCTCTGCTTTCAAGTTTAATCATTTATAGTATGATTATATTGGCTGGGTTTCCTAAAGGTTTCGTTAAAAAATGTATTTTAATATTCCTTATTTATTTCAGTTTTTAAGAAGCTGAAATTGTTTTGCTAGTCTGTTGCTTTATTATTTTTGCTTGTTAGTCCCTAGGTTTTATGCTTCTCAGGGATTTCCCAGAAGCTGTCTTTATCATAAAGAGATATCTACAGGCAGCACATTTTCAATAAAAAGAAAAGTAAAGAGGTTTAAGGAAGTATTCAGTCTACAGTGTAAGGTCATGTACTGTGTTAGGCTAAGAAGGGCCTACAATTTTAATCTCAGGAACCCTTAAGACCTATGAGCTGGATTTGGATTTGGCAGCATTGGCTTACATTATCTTGTGTGTCTGGGCTATTCTCTTTGTAAAATTATACAGTATTAAGTAATTATACCTGAAGTACTTTTTGCCAAAAATTGTTGTTTAATTGAGTGTATAAATTGTGACTTTTTTTCTGTCATCAGGTTGTTTTTTTTTGTATTTACATCTATATGTAATTTTTGCATCTTCCTCTCTAGCATTGGCTACCCAGTGGTCACACTGGGCTTTGGTTTCAAGAGCTATGTAAGCTATAAGATGCGCCTCCGGAAGCAGAAGGAGGTTCAAAAAGAGAATGAGTTTTACATGCAGCTCCTACAACAGGCTCTACCTCCAGAGCAACAAATGCTTCAGAGGCAGGAGCGAGAAGCAGAGGAAGGTAAGACGTCATCAGGATGCATTCAAGTTCAATGCACATACGAAGCACCTGTTTCAGGAAAGGGAAGGCGTTATCTCAGAGGAATAATTGAAAATTACTTTTATTATTGAATTAATTTTTTTTTTTTTTTTTAAAAACTACTTGACTGTCAGTGGAAACGGGTTTCATTAAGTTTATCAAAACCAGTTCTTCTTTCTGTCTCATTTGAAATGTTTACTCAAACAATCATCAGTAACCCTATGCACACTGGTAGAAGAAGCAGAAATAATAGATAAAATAGGAAAAACTTTTAGAATATCCATCAACTGAAACTTTGAATCATTTTTTATATTGCTAGTGTGCCTTGAATCTCTTCTTCTTTCTCTGTTTATGCAGCAGCAGCAGCAGCTAAAGGAATGTCTGAGGTGGATGCCACCCCAGTGTCACAGAATGGCGCTCCAGCCAATAAAAAGACATCGGCACCACTGCCAGAGCTAGAATATAGAGAAAAAGGGAAAGAGGGAAGGGGTGGCGGGGAGGCTAAAAAGCAGCACAACAGCAACAGCATCTTACCATCATCAGTGGACTCTAAACTCCAGGAGATGGAGTATATGGAGAACCATATGAACAACAAGAGACTGACCACAGAGCTGGGCAGCACAGAGAACCTGTTGCTTAAAGAGGACAACAATTCCTCCTGTTCCTCCTCTTCCTCATCCTCCTCCAAAAACTACAAAAATGCTAGCAGCAATGCCGCAACACTCAACTCCTCCCCCCGCGGTCATAGTGCCACCAATGGCAGCGTACCCTCATCTACACCATCTTCCTCATCTTCCACGGGGAAGAATGAGAAGAAGCACAAGTTGGCAGTAGGAAAGGGGACAGCAGGTGGCTCCCACAGGGATCCCACTGATAACTGTATCCCCAACAACCAGCTGAGCAAGCCAGAAGCACTTGTTAGGTAAGGAATGCACATGAACACATTTATTTGCCAAGATGCTTATAATCATTAAGAGGACAGCATTGGGAAAAAAAATTCTAACAAAATATATTGTTGTAACTCATTACACAATCATGAAGCCAGTTCAACAGTGCAGGGATCTGTCTCCGTTAACCAGACGGACAAAATTAGCTGTTTACATGTAGCTGTCGTCCCTAAGTGATATAACTGAAGTTGTTGTTTTTTTTCTGGCACGTCTTACGAATGTGTTCACATAGAAAGGGAGACTTTGCACCAGGAGACCAATAACAAACACTGATAGGTCTAGATGACCTATAATTATAATATTAAATAGGTACAAGGAATTTAGAAATGTTAAATAGACGTAAAGTACAGCCGATGCTTGGAGAGAAATGTAATATTCTTATCAGTCTTATCATTTAGTTACAGTACATCTACTTCTATGTTTGTTCCACTAAGTTAATGTGTACGTAGGGTAGGTATTTTAAGTTGATTCTATTTAACAATAAAGAATAGATATTTAAAAAGCAATTCAAAGTATATAGACTCGCTGCCAAATATTATAAAATAATATAATATTGGTTACAACATAATTATGAAAAATCTATATTTTAGTTTTGTAATCACTTTTTTAAGACTGTATAATAGGCAGTATTACAAAAAAAACATCAAAGGGAAAACCAAAGAGTATAGACAGTCTGTATGTTCCCTTCTCATAGACCCTCCCACTTTCCGCACAGTACACCTTGATATAAAAAGATTTAACACCTTTGTGATACCAGAAACTCTGAACTGGATTAGATGCTAACTCATAAACCCTTTAATCCTGCTTTGTGATATGAACATGTTTTTATTGGTAGTTTTTGCTAAATCAGAAAGCTGTGCTGTACCCTCTTAGGCTGATTTACACAGGGTTCCTACGCAAGTATGGAAAAGTATGGACTGTGATTTTGTACATTTACAAGTCTGAAAAAGTATGGAGAATGGAAGCAATTGTGTGGAAAAATATTCATGTTTCCAAGACTGTTACAAGGGTTGTATTTTCTTAAACATAAAATTATGAATATCTAAAAAAAGAAATGGACCAATCAGTTTTTTAAGGCACTTGTTAGAACAGCTAAAACGTTTGTGTGAGAGCACATACAGTAGGCTATGCATCCCAGAAAGCATTTGGGCAAATTGACAAGTTGAATGCTCAGCCTTTTGCGCTTACCCTCCTCCAACCAATTTTAAGGCCCGCCCATGTGTCATCAAGTTTCACTGCTGCTTCTACAGACAGGTGATGTCCACACACTGTTCGTGAACAAGCTATTCAACATGCCTTGTATGATCGTTGACAGAACTCATAATGAGTAGATGTAAATTCTCTAACCACTCGCCCATAAATTCCAAATATGAAGACTGTCCAAGACATCTGGAAATTAGGGTCTGGAAAAAGTATGGAATTTTGAAATTTCAAATGTGTAGGAACCCTGATCGCATATATATTTGGTTTTAACATTTCAGCATTTGTTGCATTTGCCTTTTGTGCTTTCTAACCATTTTTATGGAGCACACCAGTTACTGTTTCAAATACTCCTATACTGCTGTACCCCGTGCATTCAGAAAAGAGCTGGGAATACTTCATACTGTTGTAATTCATCCACCAAAAAACGTGCTATTGTGATAGTGGAGGTCATGGTAGAATATAAGCTATCCAAAGCTAGCAGATGATCATCAAGACAGTCTGTTTCTGATGTGATTTAATTTAAGTGATATTGTTTACATTTATTCTGATCTTCATATTAGTACTTTGTGGTGTGTCACACAGTGAAATGCTAAATTAGGAACAAAGAGTGAGTGAGTCATTGTTCAAGTGTGAAAGTAGGTTTAGTGTAGTTCTGATGATGGAGGATAATTTCAGAATTTGGAGACTCTCAGGTGAGTATTACAAGGTTAGGAGAAGCTCTTTCTTTTTCCTTTCTAAATTGGTAGCATTTTAGTGTTTGTGGTGTCTATGTTTGTGTAGATAAAACACAATTCATTATCTCCTCAGAGGTTATGCTTTTGTTATAGTCTGGCAGTCAGCAGGATTCAGTGACAAATACATGGATGATGTATATACATTTCTTCAACTCTACTAATGAAGTATGACAAAATCTCTCCTTAACAGCACACTTTATTTGATGACTCTTAACCAGAGTAGGGTGTGGTGTGTATGTACAATTACATAATATATGCTGTGCTTTGCATTGCCCTAAATTGTGTTAATTGCTATAAAAATTGTATCTCTAAAAACCACTATTTACATATAAAGGTGCAGTGTCTGTCTGGGTTTGATAGACTAAACCTTTTATTATATTGTACTAAATCAGGTTTTTTAGGTAACTACATTAGATACATGACATCTTATGCTTAACCGTAGTTTTTAGAAAGTTGTTTATTTTACTTTATAACTAAGTTGTATTTAAACCAAAGAATTGTTGACAGTTGTATTCCAAAAAACTGCATAGTACATTTTAAGGCCCATTAATGAAATATACTGAATGTTTTGAAGTGCTTTGTTTAATGTCATATAAATGACATATTAAAGTATCTTTGCTTGGTTCACTCTCCAGATTGGAGCAAGATGTTAAAAAGTTAAAGGCAGACCTTCAGGCCAGCCGGCAGGTGGAGCAGGACCTGCGCAGCCAGATTGGTTCACTGGGCAGCGCTGAGCGCTCCATACGCACTGAGCTGGGCCAGCTGCGCCAGGAGAACGAGCTACTACAGAACAAGTGAGTAGTGTGTGTGTGTAAGATGTCAGAAGGGAAAACTGCTGTAAATGTGACTTGTAAATGTTATAAAATTTTAATGAGCTTCTTTTGTGTGATAATTAGCCAGTGTAAAAGTCATTTGTTAGCAAGTCATCATTACCCACAAAATGATAATATTAATGCTGATATCTGTGTCTGTGTGCATTCATGTCTAGGCTCCACAATGCTGTGCAGGCAAAGCAAAAGGACAAGCAGGCAGTGGGCCAACTGGAGAAGAGGCTTAAAGCAGAACAGGAGGCTCGAGCCACAGCCGAGAAGCAGCTTGCAGATGAAAAGAAGCGGAAGAAGCTCGAGGAGGCCACAGCAGCCAGAGCAGTAGCACTAGCAGCAGCATCCCGGTAGGTGCACATCTGACAAATCTGTTAGCATGTTCCATGTTATTATAAGAACTTAATGCTTATACTGTTCCATGTTTGTTACAGAGGAGAGTGTACAGACACGCTGCGGCGGCGGATTACTGAATTAGAAACAGAGTGTAAGAAACTAACAATGGACATCAAGCTCAAGGAAGACCAGATCCGAGAGCTTGAATTAAAAGTGCAGGTACAGATCTGTTCATTTAATTTTATTTCAGGACTTAATTGCTCTGGTTTGTTGAAAATTGTACCAGTTGCTTTCCAGTTTGCATCACCAAATATGCATGCTTAACCTTGACAACACTATGCACTAAAACTTACATTAAAGACTGGAATTGAGTGCTTTTGAGATCAGAAATTTATGTCCAGATTTGCTAAAAGTACATTTTTCACTGTTCTTCACATTTCATGTCACCATTTATATATTGTTTCTGTTAATTCACTTAACCCAATCACATTATTTTGAAATGTGAACGTTAGAATAACAGTGAAATTGTCAGTAATTATTGATTTTATTCATTTGATCATATTGCTTGTGAGTCAAAGGTTGACCATATTGCCTTACAATGATGTAAGCTATGTAAACATCTGACCTCATCTGTATTAATAGAGAAACAAGTGCCACAGTAAAATGCATATACATCACAATGGAGCACTTCTTGCAGCTCCAATAAGTATGCAGTGTTTGTGATGTCTGTAGATCACATCATAAGCCCTAGTGTCAGCTATTGCCTGCACAGTCAATTCAAGTAACCGGTGCTGTGAGGTTGTAGTGGAACATGTCATTCAGGGTTAACTCAGTTTTTGGAAAGAGTGCAAATGATGCTACAAAACACATCCTTGTTCAGCCATAGTTTTACATTTAAAGTGTCCCACTTAGAGCCTAACTCTGTGTGATACATCATTGTGAAAAGTGCTAAAAAGTTGGCCACATGCTGAAAGGCGTGTGCCACTCCTATGCAGAGCCATATGAGGTTCTGAGGAGGTTTTTTGGGGGGGCGTTTGTACTGCTTCACCATGTAAGAAAGATATATTATATTTAGGAGATATTCACCACTTTTTCCTGTTGTCAGAACCCCCTTACCATGGGGATGTGAAGCACTCTTGGACCTACCAAAGTTTCCTGACTGAAAGAGTAATTTTGGTGCTTGTCTTGTTGACTGCAATGTGGTATATCAGACTCATACCAGCAAACAAATCAATTGATCTAGGCAGCAGTTTTACAGTAAAAATTGCTGTCCCAGAGGAAGCCAGGGGATTTCTAAATGAAGTAATATAACCGCTTCACTTCAAACCTGTTTTATTGCCTTTTATTTAGAAAATGAACAAAGTGAGGCCGCACACTGTTAATTAGATGACATTGACTCTAATTGTTTTGTTTCATAAATTTCATGACATACAGTAATCAGAAAAAAACTACATCAAGGTCCAAAAGGTCAAGGAGATTTAAAACAAGTGATGTGTTCATTAATTTGTCCTGAAGTGCTGATTTTCAGATTGTTGTCTTGAGAGAAACATGTATTATCAGTATTCATATTATTTGTGTTCCATTACAGTTGTCATGTAATTTAATTATGTTTTAGTTTTTAGTATTTCTTCAACACTGCAGTGTTCATGACCACTTTGTTTTGTATGTTTGATGTCTCTCAGGAGCTTCATAAATATAAAGAGAATGAAAAAGACACAGAGGTGCTGATGTCAGCACTGTCAGCCATGCAGGATAAGACCCAGCACCTGGAGAACAGCCTCAGTGCAGAGACCAGGATCAAACTAGACCTGTTCTCTGCACTGGGAGACGCCAAGAGACAGCTCGAGATTGCACAAGGTCAGTTTGCATTTCTGAATCCAAACTTACACTTCTTGTACACACTACATACCCCTATTCCACTGAAATGGTTCAGGGCCATTTCAGCATCATTTCAGCTGAAGCAATATTAATTATCCTTATGCGGAGAGACATTTTTATAAGACATTATACATACATTTGATTGCCAGCGGCATATCTCAGAAGGACTTTGTGGTGCAGTGGTCTAATGTGCTGACAGCCTACATGGCACAGTGGCCTCACTTACTGTCAGTTTAACCGGCTGATCAGCACTGTCACTTCCACTTCAAGAACAACTTTATCATGACAGGTTCTTTTGAAGTCTACACTGAGGTTTCTGCATGAACACGTGGTGCTTTTAGTTCACAACCACATTGGAGTTCTCGTTTTCTTCCTATATTGCTTGGTAACAAAGTTTTATTTGGTTTGGTTTAATAGACCCTCATCCAGCCCCTGACATGTGGGTGCTTTGTTTTAGCCCCGTTGTAGCCCAACAGTGTGGGTTTGAGCCTACAACCAGTTATTCTTTGCTGGTGGGAGCAGATATATAGACTAGACTAGACTAGAATAGAATAACCTTTATTATCATTGTGTGTGCAATGAAATTAAGAGCGCTACTGTAGTTAATGCAACAATATGAATATAAAACCAATACATCAGAAAATAAGAATAGATCAAATAAAATTACAAAACCTACAAAGTAAAATAGGACAATAAAATGAAAAAATTAGCAAAAAGTAAAATAAGAATATAAGTAAAAGTAGAATACAGTAAAGATAGACATAAAATATGTATACATACAATATTATCAATATTAACAGTGTGTATTTGTGAACAAGTCTATAAAAATAGTGCATTTATGTTTGATAAATATTGAATAAATATTACATTGACATTGCAAGAACAGAGGGTTTTTCACAAACTACACAGGATTATTGCACCATTTATTGCATATAATACACGTTATACAGGGTTGTTGCACATTATTGAGAGTGATTGCATGAGGGTACAGTAAGGGAAGTGATTGTAGGGGAAGAATGCAACAAAAATGGTTCCAAATTAAGCATCAGCCCTGAACTAGCCTTGGAACCACATCAGTGGAATAGGGGTCTATAATCTGTAATCCTGTGATTGGTCTGACTCGTCAACGTCATCTCTTCTCAGGTCAAATTATGCAGAAGGACCAGGAGATAAAAGACCTGAAGCAGAAGATAGCCGAAGTGATGGCCGTCATGCCCAGCATCTCCTACACGGCCGACACCAGCAGCATGACCCCTGTCGCCCCCCACTACTCCTCTAAGTTCATGGACACCAATCCCTCTGGCCTAGATCCCAACGCCTCCGTTTACCAGCCACTCAAAAAGTGAACGCTTTGTCCCAGCTCCTACCCATTCTTCCATCCATCCTCATATCTTTTTAAATCTTTTTTTTTTCCTGCAGACCCATCTCTTTCCAATCTGCTCGGCATGTCTGCAGCTGAGAACGTTGTTTTTCTTGGTTTTTTGTTTTCTCCATGCCAGGTCAGAAGGATGTTGTATTGTGTGACTGTATTTGTTGTAGTTAAAACAAAAGACAAAAAAAACTTAAACGGACATCACTTGTCGACTAGGAAAGCCCCAGGTTTTTTTCTCTTAAATGTCTAGTGAAACCTCACAGAATCGGGTATTTATCTTCATCTCAAGGGTGTTGCTCTCCCTCTTCCACCATCACTGCGACCACCTGCAACCAGTTATCTGCTCATGTGTCCTGGGGAACAGCTGCTTTTTTTTTTTCATTACATTTATTTTAAGGTTGCCCACCCCCCCCACACCTGAATTTGGAAAACAGTTCTCTTCTGTCATACAGGCTGACTTGTATCCCAGTCTTGTTTTCTTTTTCTCCCAACATTTGTACAACCAGAGGAATGTAGTGCAAAGTTGGCACAAGCTCTTGCCCAGTTATTAGTATCTCTTGCCCAGTATTTAATTTATTGTTTGATGCCACAATCAAACACCAAACTCACCCTCTCTTGGCTATTTTAGGTTTGACAAATAGTTTTGGACTTTATAAAATGTATTGTGTGAATCTGTTCACTCTTAAACGTCTGGGCGTTGATTGTGGAAACCTCAGTTTGTCAGCTCAAATGTTGTACTTCAGTGAAGAAAATTTTACTCATGCAGATCCAAATATTCAGTGTAATGAGAAGACTGCAGTTCTACAAATGTATTTTCTGAAAGAGTGCAGGTAGAGAAGTTCCCACACCACTGTCCACTTTGTCAATATTCTGCATAGCCAGATCACAGTGCCTTGATTGAAGACATAATGGGTTTGATAAGAAGACAAAACCCTTCTGAATTAGTTGTGAAGCATCTGGCTAAGCTGAAAAGGATAAGAATTTGACCCTGTGAAGTAAAGTGGGACAAAGTTGCCTTTGGTTGTTGATTTGGGTTTTTGGATTCCCTTCTGATTTACCCACTGGTGGGAAGATGATCTGTTTTGTGCACTCGAGGGCAGCTTTGTCTTTGACACAGGTTATATTTAATAGCCCTGATTAAGACATGGATTGGACCAAGATTTGGTCATTATGTTCTCTTCTCGGGATGTCATTACTTTTGATGCAAAGTTATCCCAGACAGCGTATACTGCACACAGGTCTCCAGCTCATCAGTTACCCACTCATGAAGATTCTTCTCTACTGCTCATAAAACCCAAACTCCTCAGTTTAGCTGCTGCCCCCTCTTTTCTTTTTTCTTTGATTTCCAATTTAAAATTGCACTCTAAACAACACATGCTGTTTCAAAGGGAAAACTGTATAGATGGACTGTGCAATGTATTAAAGAAACAAAGCTTTGAAAATGCCAACTTTAATATTGCAGTTGAAATTATTTTATATGAAATTAATATTCCATTTCAGTTTGTGTGCCAAGAATGGAATGCTTGTTTCTCTAGTAATGTGTTCAAGAATGTACTGCAAATACATTGGCTGACATGTTTGTCAATTATCCTCTTCAATTATCACTTAATGGAAGTTTGTGTTAAGCAGGTAGAGAAAGTGGTCACCTGTTTGTAGTAGACGGTAGTTGAAAGTAAGGGACTAGAAAATCAAATTTCTTTTTGTGAATGTTACAGTATTTGCAACTGTTGGGCAAGTGGGTGTTAAAAGCAGTTTTCCTAACTCCTGTTTCTGGTATTATTGTTATTTCCTGTAGGGAGAAATCCCTAGAGTCTGATGTGGTCTCACCATCATCTGAAATGGTCATTGTGCGTGTGGTTTTCACTTTCTGTATATGGAGAAGCTTTTTTGCTCAGATTGCTGTCATTGGCTCTTGGAAAAAAAAATGTTGTGAAATTTACAGTTTAGTCAGTTGTTTGGTCAACTGATTGTTGAAAGTATAGAAAAAATGTTCGGTTTGTTTTTTGTTTTCTATGCCCACAGTCACTGCTCTGTTTCTCCCCAGGTCTGACCTTGGCTGCGCTCTCGCTCTGTGAGGTTTACAAAGAATAAACTTTTTTTTTTCTTGCAAAATGACTTTCTCTGCATGTTGACGTTTCTCTGAGCACATGTCTATGTCAGTGGTTATTGTTGCTTTGACCACCAGGTTGTTTTGTTACAGGTGATATATTTATAACTTTATATACACCTCTAATTGAGTAAATTTTCTCAAATAACGGGCACTGCTGCATTACAGTGGTTAAATACCATGTTAAAGGTAAACTTCATCTCAGTTGCCTGCTTTCAGTTTAGGGCATATATCTTATCACCGCTAGGGGGCAGTGGTCATCAGCATAATGTATGCTCGAGAGATTATCTGTCTACACATTCTCAGGGTATTAGCTGTACCAAAAACCTTTAATTCCATCTTTTCAGGATTATTCTGCCTTGACAAAAGTTATGTCATAATTTGTTCATACCACGACCAACAGGCCTACCATGATGATAACTAATAGCATTTGTGGTGCAGCATCAGGTGGATAAATAAGTTGATAATCAGTGTTACTTTAATAAAACCAGGTTGAAAGCTCATATTTTCTGTTAAACACATTCATTTCATTCTCTTATTCCTGCCTTTTAATAGTTAAAAACAGTCACCAAAGGGAACTGTCTGGACTGTGCTGACCCCTGGTCTTGAGATTTCAAAACATAAATGGGAACAAATTATGGCTTCCACACATTTAGATTTCTGTGATAATTTATCCAATTGGAAATTTTGCAGGGAGATAAAGAATCAGTCTCCCAAGGACAATGAATAACTCAGATGAAAGAGGCCCTCTGCTCAGCATTCTGTCACATGGCAGGATTCTGGAAATGCACATATTTAACCTGTGTAGCAAAGAAAATGTGAGTAAAGCTCCTCAGTTGTGCCTAGGTTAAATGTAAATTTGTTGAATCGTCAGTATTTCATAACCCTCCTACTTCCAACTTGGCACCAATGTTTGGCAGAGGCATTCCAGTGGATTTAACAGATTTACTGTAGGTCTTTTCCAACATTTGGCATTTGGCACAATTATACATGCACTGCTAATATTTAATCCAGCTGTTTGGGGTGGAGACACCATAATTGAGGAATTCTTTGTGTTGCTCTCCTCTTTCTCTTTGATTAACATAAAATCCATGAACAATTTTGTTGGTAAAAACAATTTCCAGCCTACCTGCCTCTGCAGTCTCCTACAAAATGTGGTATGTGTTGAAATAGACTGCGAGTGAATTTGTGTTCTCAGATAACAGAAAATATGGTACATTTTTTGGCATGCACATAAGTACTCACATCTGACATTATGAGGCTTATATTTGTCTACCTAATAAATAACTGTTTTGGTCTTTCATCCTTAGATTCAGAATGAAGGCCAACCTCTGTCTGCCTCCAATTCTGAAAATCATTGATTTATTTTTTCCACATACCTGCTACAATAACTACCACCCATGTTGCAGCATTAAAAGTAAAGACGTATCTCACATGCGTCAAGTACCTGGCTGATTTACTAGTACAGAATGTACTCTTTGTTTCAAGTCTTTCAGTGAAGCGTAGCTGTAGCTGCCATCAAAGAA
The DNA here is from genome assembly GCA_029814465.1 of Ostorhinchus cyanosoma. Lineage (NCBI taxonomy): Eukaryota > Metazoa > Chordata > Actinopteri > Kurtiformes > Apogonidae > Ostorhinchus > Ostorhinchus cyanosoma. The sequence continues at coordinate 14,378,578 of JAPTYQ010000016.1, read as the reverse complement.
ATAGTGATTTAAAAGGAATGTACCATCCTGAGCACAGAGGAATCATTTAGTTTACAGTAGTACACTGGTGTGGTGATAAATCCCCCTTCCATCTCTATTTTGTGCAGCATTAAGGCACTACTTTGACATTTATGTAAATTTCAGATCTAAGATAGTAGTGGTGTTGCCTAATATGTCCTTGGGGACACATTTAGCCTGTTGCACTCCTGCTTCTGAGCTTGTCATCTTGTGTAAAATCAGGTAGTGCAGGATTTTTTTGAAAGCCATTTTCCGGAGTGATTCATTTCCTGTGTGATGATGTAAACTCAACGAAACTCTCTTTTCTTAAAGGTTTATTATCATTTTATAGGCCATTCTTTGTTACAACATGAACAGTTGTGTCAATGCTTAAATAAGATATTCAGACATCAGACAACAGAACTAAATTAATGGCAAATATTGATCATTATAATGTTATTTACAGTTTTCCTTGTTATACCTACAACTCATATAAAGCTGTTTGCACATTCAAAAGGTCTATAAATGAACATATCTGAATTTTCAGATTATACAAATTTATATGTTGTTGAGCATGTAAATTGTGTTTGCATCTGCCAACACGAAATCTTTGTAATGAAGCATCTTTATCTACCAAATTAGCTCTGTGAGACCCTGTCCCCCAGATGTCCAGCTCCCTGTTTGGAACAATGACTCACTGAAATATGTGATCTATGAGTCCAAAGCCTGTTTTTACCTCCCCTGCAGCTGTTCACTTGTATGATGGGCCATCAAGGCACTGGGGCAGAACATGCAAACAACATAATGGGATACAATAGTGGAAATAGAATACCCCTAATGGATGTGTAATAAAATCAGGCTAATTCAAAATATGAGGGCATTGTTAAGACCATAAATATATGGGTGAATACTCTGTGTAGAGTGATAATGGTTTATTTTTTCTGTGTGTTATATTTAGATATTTATTTGTTTCAGCCTGAAAAAGTGTGGGGTAGAACATGTGTACAACATAGTAATATACAACAATGGAAATGATAATGTGAATATATTCAGTGGATTTGGGATAAAAATCTGACTAATTTAAAGCTTAAGAGCATTGTTAATCCCATAAATAAATGGTAGAAGACTCAGTGGAGATTTATAATATGCAATTTTGAATGGTTTATTCTTGTATTATATTCACACATTTAGTAGTTTCAACCCAAAAAGGTGTAGGACAGAACATGCATACAACAAAATAGTGGAAATGATATCACTAATATGGGTCTATTCAGTGGATGTGTAATAAAATCAGACTAATCCAAAGCATGAAGACATCAGTGGAGTTTAATAATATGCTGTATTACGTCGTTTAGTCTTTATGAGTTGTGTTATATTTAGATATTTAGTCGGTTCAACCTGAAAAGGTGTGTCAGCTGTGTTGAAGTGCACCTACTCCCTCCAGTCTATTTCTGGTCTGCTGGTGACATTACGCACATTTCCACTCAATAGACGACTGTTTCATGCGCTCAGAAAAGAAATGCCTTGAGACTGAATTAAACATGAGAGTCTAACCCACAGCCCGTGATGTGACTATCAAATCATTAGTCACAAAAGGCGCTGGGTGGGAGTCGAACTGTACCGACTATTAACGGGAGCGGTGACAGCTCCGCCCGCCCGGGATGCGAGCGCTGCTGCACTCGCGTGATTCCACAAACGGGCGTCACGCACATTATCCGGTGAATTTACATACATAACACCGCCCAGGGGGACGAACATGATAATCTACCATCGATTGAAAACTAGCCGTGCGGAGGGGAGGAAAAAAACAGCTGAAAAAAGTTTCGAGCGGACAGGGTTGTGTTAAACCAAGCCAAGTGTTTCGACAGAGACTAACAGGATCGTGTTGGGCTTTTGCCCCACTTTTGGATTACGATATGGACGCTTTGAAATCCGCCGGAAGGGCAATTATACGAAGCCCCAGTATCGCCAAACAGTCGTGGGGTGCGGGCAGACATAAAAGTAAGTATCCATTTCCTCAGCTCATCAATGTGGAGGTGTTAGCTACCGCTAATTTGGCTAAACCAATGCTAACTAGGCTAAACCAACCTAGCTTTGACAACTAGCTAACACCACAACCGGCGTTCAGCGGAGACTAATTAACTGCTAACTGCTAACCTGACTTTAAAACTCCGAAGGAAAAGCTACAGCTACCGGGGTTGAAAGCAGCCAAAGTGGGGGAAACAACTCTGAAACACAACAGCTGCATTTACGCTCGGAAATGTTTTGTTATGCCTCTGAACTTGACACTCAAACTGACAGCCGAGACCCATATATCGTAAACATAGTCGTAGGGAGTCGGAGCAACTTGAGCTCCCAGACTGGTTCTCCACAAGTCCGACCAGTCCAATGAGTTGGAGTGTTTTGTGCACTCGAATGCCTGAGATGATAAAACAAAAAGTTTGTGTATTTTTTTTAAGCTCTGGTCCTGTTGTCTGCCACGTCACTCAGCTGATTGACTGACACGACTCGAGAGGCTCTGTGTGGGTTTAAAACACTGGGATCTGGGCGTGTGAGGGGAATAAGGAAAGGCACAGGGGGGAGAAGGCATGGAGAGAAGAGTGGTCGTGTTCCTGGCGAGGCTGTACGATCCTAGCAACGCACTGTTGCTAGGCGATACACTCCAGGAAAAAAAAAAGCCAAGTGTGTTTCTATAGAAGGAGTGGGTGCGGAGTGTTGCATCTTATGGTGGTCAATGCCAAAACCGAAGTCATAGAAATCAGCCGTGTTTTTGCTTTGGATCTCCATATTCATCTGCATCCTCTCATGTATGCGGGTATCATCACTTTCACTGCACATGCACAGCTAATCTGCAGGGATCGTGTCATGTTTGCTTACACAAAAGGGGAAATGCCCCCTGCCCTCCTGCCTCCTTTCCTTTTTCATTTCATAGACAATAGACCAGTGGGCAGAAAGATGTCGCACGTGCCAGACAGTGCAATCGATGCTGTGTTTTGGTCCACTCCTCTCTGGGGGGGGGGGGTTGCTCACCACCACCAGCAGTACCATCAGCAGCAGCAGCAGTAGTAGTAGTAGTAATGGACTAGATTGAGGCTTTCCAGTTACAGAGGTCTAACTACCAATCAGCTGCTAATATTGGCAAGCTGAGGCTGATCGAGTGTTATGTCAGTCAAACTGATGCTGTCCTTTCACTGTACATCTTCATCATATGGCATTCTCACTGGAAGTTCCCATTTGGCTATGTAACTGTTCCTTTTTCTCTAGAAGTCTTTGTTCGATTGCAGTCACATTTGAACAGATTTAGACTTGTGAAACTACAGTGTCATCAACAGACAGGAATGTGCTTTATATTGTAGTCAGTAATTTGCAACATAAAAAGGGGAGTATTTTGGAGTTGCACTTTATTTTTAGCTGACTGCATTTCTTCCACATATCTTTTAGTTTGACTCTATCCCTCCCATGTGTGGGCTTGGCCTTGTCAAAGCAGTCTATTCACCTCTTTGGCATCTATCATCACTGCATTCCTTTTCTCCCACTGTCAGAGCTGGATCATAACAGGTTACTATCATGTTTTCACTAAAACCGCCTACCACATCACTGCCCACTGTCTCAGCAGACTTTACGGCTTTGTTGGAAAGGCTGCACAAGTGTGTGTTTGCCCCAGTTCCTGCAATTTTTAGCCTCTGCACGGGCAAGAATGTGTCAACTATGTCATTTCCTGCACAGTTTAAACAGCTCAGTGGTGCTCTGGCAGTTTGCTGAACTGACGAAATGTTCCTGTACACTGCCCTGCCTTGATGTCCAAATACTTCCCATTTTCTGGGGGAAAAAGTGGTGTAGGCCTATTTTTCTGCATCTGTCAAGTGTGGGAGGTCGAAAATCCTTGTCTGTTTTGAGGATAGACTGTCTTCCCACATTCCTGGTCAAGGCCTTCTCTTCTGTGGGATTGTCAATATTCAACAGTTGGACAGTCCATTTGCACTTTATCATATTTAATACCTAAAAAGTGTGAGACAAATGTTGTTGTTAGTAAACATTTGAGATGTAATCAGTATTACTAATTAGCCTAGTTTTTTTTGTTTGTTTTTTACATTTTACGTAGATTGCCAAGAGCCTGTAGCTTCAGCAAACCTGTCATTTTGGGTCCTGCATATACATATTTTATCAAAACGGAGAGTTCTTTATTATCCTCTGTGGTATGGACTGGGAGCCACAGAGCAAGGCTGTCCCTGTGGTTCTGCTTTGGCCAGTGCCATGTCCCCTGCACAAAGTCAACTAAAGGGAGCCCCTGAGCTGTAATGGAGATTGCTTCCTGCGGGATTTTTTTTTTATAGAGTTGTAAAGCCCTTACTGATTTATGACCATGTTGGGTCTTCTGTATCTCTAATCTGCTTCTGTGTGTTGTCACTGTATAGTCACGTGTGAGCATCTGTGGACAGGATTGCACAAACGTGCTTTGTCATTGTTTTTCCAAAAGGACAATTTTTAATCCCGTGAACCAGTATATCTTTGACTCCCTCTTGTTTCGTCTGACAGAACAGGGAGGAAATAACTGAAAATGTTTCTGTCAGTGGACTTTCTTTGCTCTCTTATTAAGTCCTTGGTGTTGATTTACAAAAAGGGGCTGTCAGAAAAGATCGTTTCCTGCCAGTCATCTTGTAATTGCCCTACTTGTATAGATGTCTTCAAAACGCCTGTTTTAAGACTAGACAGGAAGCGCAGTGGCTAACCAGTTCACCCTCCTGGTTAGAAATAATTGATGTAATCTCCTTCAGCCATATGTCTAGACATATGGTCAGTTTGCCAGTTTACAGTTCTTAAGCCCTATTGTCAGTAGAATCTATTGCACTGTCACCACCTGAAAGTATTTGAACAAACAGCTCCACATAAATTTTAGACAGCTGTCTGAGAGCAGTTATGCTCTTGGTCACTCCATGTCTGCAGCAGTTATATCTTGTTCACTTTAATCTGCTCTGAGTAACTGAGATAATTATTTGAAAGATACCACTGCAGGCAAGGAAGGAACGTTGCTCTACAAGCACTAAAGTATAGACAACAAATTATTGCACACTGACAGTAGGAATACCCTTCATTTTCCAGCCTTGAAGTGGAAAGAGTTTACTGATGTCTTTTGGGTGGGAACGAAACCAGGGTGGATAAAGCAAACAGTCTATTCTGTCTCCTCACTCTGTTGAGTGTGTAGTTCAAGTAAAACTTGGTTTTTTTTTCTAAGTGCCTTCCCCAGAACTGATACTTGTTCCTCAAGAAGTTCCAGGTGCTTTTGACCTGAAACTCACAAAAAAGTGGCTCTTTATTTTTGAGTTTCATGTCAAAGCTCTCATTATTTCCAGAGGTGTAGCTCAGAGAAAAGTCCCTGTTGCACTCTGCCAGTAGTGAAATCTAATGAAACCTTACATGACATGCCCTAATTCACTAGGAGAGCAAAGAGGATTGTTTTCTTAATACAAGATTCCTCTGTCTCTCACTGGCCGGTCCTCTCCTCTACCTGTTTGTTTACGACCGCTACCAAAATTACAATTTGAAACATGTCTCTGTGGAGTTGTCCTGAGGCAGTTTTAATGGGGATACAGATACAGAGTTGAATGCTTCAAAAAATCAGTGATATATTTTGTTGGGGTCTTGTTTGTCAGACACTAACTTGCTAAACAACCAGAATATTAATCAGCCCTTGGGACAAGAGTCAGAGAAAATCTGAGGTTTATTTTTGTCATTTTACACTTTTTTTTTTTTTGGTCACTGGTTTGTTTACAGTCACTTGGTGATGCCTGGAACACAGCCTCAGCATATACACATGGTAATCCAATCAATCTGGGCCAAGGTAGGGTCTCATTCTCCCTGGGTATTAATGTCAATATTTGCAATACCTGAAAAGACTTGCAGTCTTCTATGGTCAGCAGAGGATGTGTTTAAAGGCTGGTTTCCATCCAAATGTAGAACAAATTTTAAACAAATGTTTGGAATCTCAGCAAAAGTAAATCCAAATACATGCATTTCCATGTACTACATTTTTATATTCACATTAGATGCAGTATTTCATAAAATAGCCCTGCCTATCTGAGTTGTTGAGGAGCTGAACAAAACTGTTAATTTTAAGGCAACAAAGAGCTGTTGCCTCCCGAACCAAAACATTGGTCTGAATTATACAGTGATGTTTCAGACTCTTTGACAGTTTGTCAAAGCCTTTGTCCAATATTTCTCTGCAGCTTTTCATACATGGAGGAGTTCAATTGCAGTTTTCCATCCAATATGGCATTTGTGGTTCTTGTTTTTTTTCTGCATTTTATTGACACACTGAGTTGTCCCCCTCTTCCGAGAGTAAAAGCTGCAACTTTCAGCTTTACAATTTTGTCTGTTTCAACTGTTTTTATGTGCTTTTAAAAGCCAAAATGTGTGAACTCTGAATGGCAGGAAAATCTGGCATATTTTGTGACCATTTTTAGGACTGCCACTAGATTATTTTTTATCAACCTCCAAATCCATTTGTCTTGATAAAGGTAAAAAAAAAAATAGTCAAAATGCCCTTTCACAGAGCCAACGATAACATGTTTTTTGGTTTTTTTTTGGTCAGTTCTTTGTTTCAGCCTTTAAATAACCTTGTAGTTTAGAGCGTTCTGACCCTTTAACCATGTGCAAGTATGAAAATGTTCTTTGATGTGAACTTGCACAAATCTATGTCATTTCAGCTACAACAGAACAAAGCCCGTTCTGTTTAATGTGGCAGAGCACAGAACTCTTTAAGGATCAGTTTCATTGCTCGGCTCCTTGTTGAGAGTACATTCTGACCTCAGCTGGTCATCATCTGTAATCCCTGACTGGCATGACCACTCATTTCTCCTTACACTCCCTTGCCTCACTTTCCTTCTTTGAGTGGATTTAGCCAATACTGATGGACACGTGTCTTAATGTTAGGACTTAAACGGTGGCTGTAAGACACTTATCCGCTGCAAATCCTTTATTTCACCCAACTGGAATAGTTATGAACAGACTTACTCATGATATATAGTTGTGTAACACTCTGTGTTTATCCTCTAGTGTGATATTTAAGAATGCCATAAGCCTACTATGTCAAAGCATTCTGGTGCGCAAGGATAATGGTGGAAAAATACACACTGTTGGTCATGAAGGAGCTCTGTTTACTGTTTATTGCAATGATTTTGCATGATTTATCACATGAACTGTTGCACAGATACAGTATGTTCTTGCAGGTATTTGCATTTATGTCTGTATGTCTCTGAGAGACTTTGCCTGGGCTGTCGGATAATACTTTATGTTAAACATTTCCTGTAGCCTTTCCACTGCAGCTGACTTTAAGAGGGGAAACAATAGTATCAGATCAGTCTTTGTACCAGGGACGGAGACAGTGACAATCGCCCCATGTGTAGTAACACACTTTTTTTCCTCCTTTGACTGAGACTCAGTCTTTGTTTCTTAAACAATGCTCTATCTCAACCCTCTCTGATGATGGCTGTGACTCCTGTTAGGAAGTGGTAGCAATGGTGCACATCTCTGGAATTAACAGCCCTAACAGAAAAACACATGGCACTATATGAGGTTAAACCACAGCACATATTCTGAGGAAGAATGTAAAATTAACTTTTTTGGTGGCATAGTTAGAGAGTGTCCACAGCTCTCTCTCAAGACGCCTCTGTATATCCCTGCAGGCATCTTCCTTCAACTGAGTCGGCAGTTTCTAAATTAGCTTCAAGTGTCTAGATTGGAATCTAATAATGCTGGAGTAAGTTTTTTTCTTTTCCACGTCTTGTTGTTTTGAGATAAAATACATTTCAGTAGTCGTAGGTCAACCCTAGACCTCAGAATACATTTGACAACAACACAAGAAAATTTTCGTGATTTGTTTGATTTACGCTGTACCTTTTTAGTAATTGTGTTAGGCTGATTTCTTGGACACTAGTTGGTCATTGATCAGATGATCTAATATTACGACTGACCACACAGATGCCCACAGTGTTTCATGTCAGTAAATTGTAGAGATTTATTTCATTTTGTACATCTTTTAACTCCAAGTTCCAAATTTCTCCTGTCTTCCAAGAGCCTTTAATGAGGATCTTTGTTGCGACAGCGATGTAATAGAGCTGATATATGGTTCTGCTGATTGGGCGCATGACTTCCCGAATATGACACACATGCAACTTGAGCAGTAGTGCCTTTGGCAAAGATCTGCTTATAAAACCAGAACTTATGTCTCAGACAAAGTATGACCAAGGTAGAAAATGCTGGAGAGAAGTGAGTGAAGCAGACCGTTTTTATTTCGCCAAAGACAATGCTATTTAATGTGGTTGTGAATGTCAGTTTATGCAGGCTATAGATCTAGTGTGTCATGCAAAGCCACAAATATTTTTCAATCTGCCATTTTCCTACTATGTTGGGTGTGAACAGATCTCTGGACAAATATTTAATTACAGGGATACCATTTTCAGATAACCCTTTAAAGAAAAGTGCTTGCGGTATTAGGCTATATTTTATTTACTCATTAATTGTTTAGTGTCAGTTACAACGCTTTATGAACTGTTTATTTGAAGTATATTGAAGTAATAGTCTATAATGGAAATGGGGCTATTATTAAATGTAAAATTGTTTTCCTTTTGTACATAAAGAACCCATAAACTGTTTAGTGTGTCTATATTCTACAGAACATTTATACATAGTAAGTAAAGATGTTATTCAAAAGGTAGTTTGTCTTTAAAAACATTGTGATATGACCTCTGAACCAGATTGTGCAGCTGTAAGATGTTATTTGTATTTTAAAAACTGACCACACAAAAGTTATTTTGTGAAGTGCAGACAGTGTTACCTCTGATCCACTGAGAGGATCATGTGAAAATCAGCTGCACACAGCTTTTCCCCTCATCCCAGGGTGACGTACATCTCCAGCCAAAGCAGCAGTTCCAACCCTGTTATCTGCCAGATGTCAGAGCTAGAGTCACAGTGTGGCACCATGTGTACTGTAAAACAACAGCAAAAAAAATCCCCAGTGGAGAACCATTAATCTCCTATATTTGTCTGGAGAAGGTATGCAGGTAGGTAGCAGGGTGTCTACCCTGACCAAAAACAATGATTCATTCAGTGTTTGGCATCCAGGGGTTGAAACCATTTGGACTGTCTCCTCTTGCTCATTCACTGAAGCCAGTGTGAGGCTGTGCAGAGGCTCTCGACGCCCAGAAGCTCCTTTCAAATCTTGACAAAGGGGAAACTGTTGATACAGCAGGCTTGGCTGTGGCTGTGGAGTGCTGGGGCTTTGACTGTTGACCTTAAAGCCTTTTATTTGTGTTTGTGAACCAAGCTGGGTCACACTGCTGCTTGTCCTCCCCTCCCTTCTCCCCCGCCTATCATAATCTTTTGTGCCAGACTTGGTTGAATAACTAACAGCTATAACTGAAGGTTTCATGAACTCTCTGGTCTACTGACTTAATGTGATTTCCCCGGGTAGAATTATGTCATTAACAAGGATGTTAAAGGATTTTTCTGATGCAGTATCACTAAAATAATGTTGCCCTGTGAACTTTATCACTGTCCATGTAGCTTTGGGTTAAGAGGAATCCGCTGCCAAAATGCCAGGAAGCATTTTGTTTTATTCAGCTTTTGTCTATCCTCATCTGTCTCATTTTCAGGAAAGCAAATTTATCTCTTACAAGACTCATGAAGAGTATTAATGTTGGCCAGAAGCAAGCTGACAGTGATAAAATTCCAAAATTGTCAGAATGTGATTTTTTTTTTGGTCGTTTTTCTTTTGTTTTTATGACGGTATCGCAGCATATCTCTCTCCCTCCCAGCCCAAGAGTATTAACTGCATTTTTCAGCCTACTCTCACAGCATAGCTCAGCGCTCCTGCTGTTTCCACGGTGATTAAACTGTTGCATCTCCCTAATTGTCCATTACTTCTGTTGAGTGAGAGCGTGCATGCGAATTTATGGTGGGAATTTTGACTCGCTGCCTTTATTTGCATATTTTTCCTGTTATTCGACTCTATTTCAGGAGAACCTGAGCCCTTTTCGGTTGTTTATCTGCTTGTTCTTGTGCCTGTTTGCCTCGGTGTGTCTTCTCTCCCTCCCCCGCTGTCTGCCTGTCTTTCCCTTCTTAAAACAGAGGCAAGGCCAGGCACAGCAGATCTTCTCTCCTCATTACTGTCACTGTCTTTCGCTGTTGACAGGAAGAGTGATAGGGATCCTCTCTGACCCCTCCCCATTTCCAAATGGCATGCTTCATTTCCTATGTGTTGGCTTTGCCAAAAATGCCCAACACATCTACCTCCCTTCCCATGCTCTAATGCTGCTGTGGCTCAGCTCTCAAATCCCTTTGATTATAATTGCTGAGGCCTCTGTGCCGTCTTGCCTCTCCAGATCTCTTGTTGCATCAAAGGGGTCCAAGTGCCTCTGTAGTTTTAGCTTCATTAAAACTTCATGCAGAGTCTCAGCTTATGCATTGACTCAAATAACTGGATCTTAAAGAAGAGGCTAAGACCTTTTCCGCCCTTTCTAGTGTGTTTTCCTCCACCAGGCTCTGAAAGGAGTCAGATGACCACTGCTTGGCCTGAGACTCTCTGCTCTCTGACAACAGAGAACACACATTCACTGTCTGGATTCCTGCCGCCATGTCCACAGCTCCAATAACCTTCCCGAAATAGAAAGAAAGACTCAGGTGAAATGGAGGTGAGGGAGGGAAATGTAGTGTGATATGGTGGAGGCTCAGTCTTTAATAATTCTTTTTATCTTCCTTTTAAATCGGTCCTTTATTGGCATACTACCCACTTTTTGTGAAGTGTCTTTAATTAAAAAAATGGAGAAATACCGCAGATTTGAGGAACTTAAAATGTGCATTAAATGCATTTTGACACACACTTATGGTCTTCCCAATGAAGTTTTCTCTGTGAAGAAGACATTATTCCTTTAATGACCTGCCATCAAACATTTGATCCAAAAATCTGACATTCCTTTTTTATTAAATCTGTCGACTTTCCACAAGCTTTTTCCTTCAGTGACATTGTAACTGACTTACCAGGTACAGTTCAGGTGAGGTGAGCTGCACAGCAAGTAAGTAGCTGCAGATATGCTCTGCTGGTCGCCTGGCTAATCCCTGCTGGTGAAGTGTTGAAACTTGTCTGATGCAGGAGGAGACAGGTAGGATGGAAGAAGGGTGGACTTCTATGAATGTAGCGTATAAGTGTTGAGGTTTAGAAATATGGCTCTCCATAAAATCTCTCTCCAACTTTACATGAAATGCATTGTTTTGAACTTTTAGCTTTTGTATCTATATAGAATAACAGAAAAGTTGTAATTGGTTATTTACATTAGGCTCACAAAAGGGAGGTAACCTTTAGAGACTGCCTGAAATTTGTAACCATAAGCCAAGGTTGAAAGATGCTGGGTGTGACACATTCTTAATTTTAAGCCCTTTAAGCATTTTGGAGACAACCAACACATTTTTTCCCCCAACTCAAAACACAGTTTTTCTGACATTCACTTTTCTGTTCTCAAAAGCCACAACCACTCAGATCCTGTTAAGTATAATGACTCACCTGATTGCAGGGGGACAGGCCCTATGTATGAACACGTTCTGGATCCACCGAGATTCAATCTTTAAATGCATTTGGAGCTGATTTAAGACATACATGTCCACATTCACTCAGCCATGTGAACACAAATGCATTATGGGAAGGATTGAAGGTAGAGCTGTACAATATATTGTTTGAGCATCGTCATCGCAATGTACGTGTGCGCAATAGTCACATCGCAGGTCCTGCAATATTGGAGGCAAATGAACTTGTGTTCTCATCTCATTTCCACCTGGGTACCTGATGCACACCGCATGCAGCCACCCACCAATTACAATAGTTCTTAATCAGTTTGCCAAAGCAGACCATACCCCTGCACACCTAGAGTCGCTGGTAACAACATTGAAAAATGAGCAGTGAACAAGAGAAAATCACCAAAAATGAAGACTTAAATGAAGACATAGAAAACCAACATCAGTTATCTGGAATTCTTTCAGTTACAAGAAGGATGACACTGAAACACATGTTCTGTGTCGATAGTAGCTTGCAGTTGTTGCCACAATGAGAGGGGACACAACTAATATGTTTGACCATTTACATCGGCACCACACAGCTAATATATCCTCCTGAATATTTTTTCATATTGCACTATATATTGCAGGGTTAAAATCGCAATGTCAGTTTTTTCCAGTATCGTTTAGCTCTAATTGAAGGACCGCTTACTCTTTTCACTTGAAATATGTGCACCAATGCTGTCATATTAAGAATTTTTAAAAATCTGTTATTTTCATTTGAACAGAGGCTTAACTATCACTGTAAACTGTACAGGTAAATGGGCAATTTAAAATGAATGTTAGCTGGGTTGTTATTTTTGTTAATTTTTGTAATGTTATGGTCATTTAAAAACACGACCATGAAAAGCAGATTATATGCCAAATTAAAATGGATCATGAATATGATGGGACCTCACATCCCTATATATGGATGTATGTCTGCATCTCGGGTCAAGTATCTGAGTCCACCGACATAGATAGGATTATTGTTTCCTCTCAGACAATTTGAAATATGATATGCTGAACAGTAATTAAGGATTTTATTTACCATTGACACCAAAAAACACTGCAGTAGTTAAAAATTCATACATCAATAAATCATAGCCTATGTCATGGAAGAGAATCAATAAAACAAATGAAATGGTCACATTTGTCATATCGACACTTGAGGAGTGATTGAGTGACATCACCAAGTGCAGTGAGTAACAGGAAAGGGAACATTCCACCTTTAGAAGCTGAACATTGTTTTTGTGCTGCAGGTTAAATTATATTTGAAAATAACTGTGACAAAGGCAGTCTGTGAAAGTTCAAATAAAATATTGCAGTATGTTTTAGACGATAGTTGAACTTGCTAATTTGGATATAGAGCTGTCAAGTGAGGTCTGACAACATGGGAGTGAGTGTGCCTGCAGTTGGACACGTGTGATTGAAGCACTAAAGATGCATGCTAATGCAGGGTTTGAACAGGACCTCAATGACCCTGCTGGTTCATTATCCACACTATTCTTTGAAGCTGATTGGCTAATAAACCCCTCTCCCACAGTTCTGCTTCTCACTGATGCAGCACCCAGCTGCAGTCCTCTACCTGTCCCCCCTCCAATCCTATCCTCTTCCTCTGAGAAAACATCAGCAGTTCATCTTATTTACAGGCAGTGTCACCCGGGTGAGCGGTGCTCACTGACCAACCAGGGCTCCAGCGTAGCCGAGAAGCCTTTGAAGTTCCCTCTAATCAGCATCGCAGCTGCAGAAGGCTCCTGGTAGTGGGTGGGGGTTGGTTGTGTAAATGCAAATGTGACCAATATGAAAATGGATTATTCCCCCATACAAAGCGGCACTCTGGGCATATCTACAAGTCTAAAAATAACTCTGGTTCATAAGTTCCTCATTTTAGCTGTAATCATGTCAGTTTATGAAGAAAACTGCTGTTTTATTGTTCACGTACTGCTCCTTTGTGGGTTTTTCAACTTTATTTTTGGATCTACTTATCCGTTTTTGCCTGCAACATCTTATCATTTCTGGGCTCTCAGTTTCTAGTAGTTTCCGTGGCATCTCATTGGCATGAGCAAATCTGAACACTGCAGTCAGGTTGAACTGCTGGGTGTCCTTAGAGATTTGTGAGTCCTAGTGTAGGTGTGCCTGCTTGTGTTGCTTCCACAGGAATAGCATAAAACCTCTGCTGCAGCTGTGAGGATTATGCCAGTGTCATCTCTTCTTAGTCGTCAGTCGCTCAAGACTGTTTTTCAAAGCGTTCCTGTCAGCAATGTTGCATTTGTAAACACTGATAATCTCTGTGCTGTAGTCATTCTACTGAGGATTTTGATGTCATTATCACATACTGGGGCAGAAATGCCATAGCAGTCAAGGTTAAGTCTACATTATCCCCGTCATGTTTGTCTGTCTGCAGATGTCCTAAGTGGCTACACCTTATAATGGCCATTTATAGTGCACTTGGACCACTTGATAACTTGATTTAGGTCATGAATAGCATCTAGTGATTCCTCCCCATGGATTGTATTACTGTAAGGGTGCTACTTACCCGGGCCCTAATGTAACTACAGGATCAGTACAAGAGGAAGGCAAGATCTGTCCTCTACACTTAGGAGCTCAAAGACCTTGACCTATGGGTGGGTGTTCACTGTCAGACTCACCCATTACTTAAGTAAGGGTTTGGTTAGAGCTGCATTTAGACCATTAAAAACCATACTCCCCAACCACTCAGCTTGGTTTGGCTGGGGGGAGAAAAGAATATTATAGGTTAGCTTTTGGTGCGGTCTCCAAATGGTTTATTGTTCCCATATGGGTTCTCAGGCTAAGGCTGTTCTTAAAGTATAAATGCATCCAGGAAGCTTGAAAAACTTTATTTACTGATCTGACTGGAGGCGTAATGGAAACAAAAAGGACTACAATACCACATCTCATGTTCACACTTTTTTTTTTTTCATTTATTTAGTTTTTATTTGCACGTTTTAAATCAATAACTGATGTCAACTCAGTCAATAACAGGAATCAGTTGAGATTCAGTGAAGATACTAGGTGCCATGAAGACCACCTAGGCAGGGAGGAGATGAGAGTGGTGTTTTCTGATGGGCTTCTAAAGGAGACAAATGACTCCCTCTGCCTGATTCAATATCACACCACCCAGTGGCAAGTCCATAAACCTTTTATGAGCTTCAAGGAGAACTTAGTATGTTTATTGTCAGAGTAAATGGCAGCTTCATACTGGAGAAATGCTTTGTTGAACTTCCATTTAGAAGTTTGTATCGTGTTTGTTTTCACAGTTAGTTCCTTTGGGAACATTTGGGCAGTCTAAAATGACCTCTCTCTGTGTTTGACACATTTATATTTCATTACAATAATGCAAACATGGGTCTCAGTAATTTTGGATAATAAGGCAAGCAGTGGGTCCTTTTGCTTTTTTTCTTTTCTGTTCCGTTCTCTGTTATTTCAGTTTTTCATCTCTGCAGTCACATCCTTTGGCCACATCTGCACAACTCTCATCAATAAAGGATAGGGCATCATCTTGAAGGGCTCACACAGTGTTCATCACAGAATTGGTAAAAAAAAAAAAAAGAAAGGGAAAAAAAAACATACATTATTAAGTTCTGGATAAATGTCATTGTCTAGTATGCTGGAGATGATTATCTTTTATGAATGACTTCACACAGAGTAGGTGACAGAATTGTAAATGAATTCTTGCAAACAGTCAAGAACAATTTTGCAATCTGTTGAACCTGTACTTGGAGTTTGATTTAAGAATTACATAATTCCCTTGATATTTCTGCTTGATTTAATTAAATGCAACATGGAGTGAGAGTGGAGATCAAAAATTATAAAATGGCACTGCTAGACTGCAATGATATTACTAGCTATTCAGGGGGCCATGGTTGTTTCAATTATGCCATTAAGTATTAACTTATTAATGTTATTTTAGGTAACTGAGAAATCGCCTTTGTTTGAAAAATGCATTATTTAGACAAACGTTTGCTTGCATATGTTGCTGAAAATAGACCCAATTTGTTGAGGCAGTATAATCCATATTCTGCCAAAACACAAGCTTTAACCTTCCTGCAAGTGGAGAAGGCAGAAGCATGTGCTCATTACACATACCCATAATGAGAACATGGTTTGGCTCCTGTCACACAATGTAGCTGAGTCTAACATCCTACAAGTGGACTGAAGCAATGCTGCACTGCACTGACACATGCCTCATGGGGTACATCTCCTCCTGCCTTATGGTGAAACTAGCAGAGCTCTTGGTGAGGAGAACTGTCACTGATGTATGTCTCCGATCTGCAGAGCTTCCAGAAAACTGGACAGATACAAGAGAGACCCTACTGGAGGGCATGGTGTTCCAGCTCAAGTACCTGGGGGTCACGATGGTTGAGCAGCCCAAAGGAGAGGAGCTGTCGGCAGCTGCTGTCAAGAGGATAGTGGCCACGGTAAGACACAGTACACACTTCAGCACACAGACACTACTGCGGGTCACTTGCAGCAAACAAGACACACAACTGGACTAGTCCAAATAGTGGGCACCCAGAATGTCACATCACTTATGCTGTTATTCAAATAACTATTTCAAGTTTCTCCAGTGCAGCCATTTATATGTTTTCCACATCATCTCTTCCCCCGCTTGAAAATGTCCAGTACTTTTCTCGTAACCTAACTGACACTGCGGTGAAAAGTGACTGGTTGGCTGCCTGTTTGCCCCGAAGCCATGGCTGACATTTAGAGGGGGATGCAATTAGTTTGGACAGTGTTGCTCAGTCTATAGCTCGGGCCACTTTATCGTAGTAGAAAAGCCTTAATGTTATTGGATCTGGCAGCTCAGTGGATAATGAAGTTAGCAGCAGCAGAATGATGGGACTTGGGACAGTGCGATGATGTGGGGGCGAGGGGCAGGCAGAGGGTTCTGATTGGGCCTAATCTGTTGTCTGCCCTTGGTGCCCCTCTGAGAAGGATGTTTGGCTTTTTAAATGGGATTTTTTTTTTTAACATGTCATGCAATGTAATGGGTGCACATGGTAATAATAATGATGAGTAATATTAAATCAAGCTATTGTTGAGCAAAATTACGTTACTTTGATTGCAGTATGCATTCAGATAACAAGTCAAAACATCGTTCAGCTGGGATCATATTAGACATGTTGGGTCTATATATAATCAGACTGAATGGATTCGAGCTTTATAGAGCTGCACAATTTGGTGAAATTTGAGCCTACCTACTTTGTTTACAAATGGAAATTGTAAAAATTACTTATGTACAGATATCAAGTTAAATATACAAACTTAAACTGGTATCAATCATACAAAAACTTTAAAATCAAACTTATAAAAAAACAAAACAATGTTGTGATTTTCATTTTGCATGTTTTACACAGTAGCTTCTCAGTGTCCTTCATGATTTCCTTTGAATCATCCCAAATCCCCTGAAATCTTGATCTTCATATTGTAGCCTTTTGTAATTATCTGTGTATATATTATTATGTGGGTTTTTAAAGGATGTTAGGCTTACTTTTGCCTTTTACTTTTTCTTTCAGTTTGTTCACCAGCAAATCAAGATTTAAAGCATCATCATAAAATCACCAATTTTGACCTTAATTCTGGATTCACCTAATTTGAGTCATTCAGTTGAATCCAGTTATTCTTGGGATTCCAGTATATTTTCATTAGCAGTCTAAGTCATAATTCACATCAATGCAACTGTGACATGAACTGATTGATTCTTTTGTCTGTGTCTTACTTTATTTCTTTCTGCCTCTTTCCTCCAGGCCAAAGCCAGCGGAAAAAAACTCCAGAAAGTCACATTAACTGTCTCTCCACGTGGAATCATCCTTTACGACAGTGCCTCCAACCAGCTGATAGAAAACATCTCGATATACAGGTTAGGCCTCCGGTGACTGTTCGTGTTTTAACACTTTCTGAATCCCTGACTACTTTAGCACTCCGACTTATGAAATACATTTATATTAAGCTTTTTCTTTACACCCTCAATAAAACAAAAGTTATTCCCTCCTTGCTTTCATCTGTCACTGGATGGCTGTGAGTATGGGAGGGGTGGTATCTGTGTGCATGTGAGAGGAAGAAAAAGTGTGAGGTCTCAGTCCATCATTGGACTGTCTCATCAATCCTAGCTCTCTGGAGAGAACTACAACAGCATTTCGCCTGAGCTTTCACCTCAGGAGTGACTGGCTGACACACACATAGACATGCATACGTCATCTCAAGTTAATGCCTCCAGATCTCACAAAACCGCTCGCCTGCCAAAGCCTGCACGTTTAGCTCTGCCTAACCTCCATTGGCCTCGAGCTTATGAGGCAAGCTTGACTCACTTTGCTGAAATTCCACATTTATGAGTCTACATATCAAGGCGAGATGGGAGTTTCCATCATTTGTTAAGCATGACTAGGCTTATGTTGAATAATTTCTTCTGAAAGTTGGCAGATTGAGGATAAAATCTCAGTTGAAATGTTTTTTTCTCATATCCTTGAGCAGTTTGATTGACAGTATGTCTTCACTGACCATATTTTTAGCTTTAAAGTTTCACCTTGGATTGCTCTTTTGTTTTGGACTGAAGTGAAGTGAAAGTAACTTTCTGGTAGACAGAATGAATGTGTCTTTAAAAATTGCATCTCTACATGGCTTGATGTTTTCCCACATTAAACCTGAATGATATTTCACAAAAATGTCATAAGAGGAGCAGATCACAAATGTCTCTCTTGTAGGATGAAATTTAATCAGTAATGTGGATACATTCTAAAAGCTTTGTCAGAACCCACCAATGTCAAACTAAACATAGTTAACATCTGTTATGGTATTGAGTTCAGTTAAATTTGTGGGTTCTTCTGGTTTAAGTTGCACCCGGCCCATTTCCACAGTACATCTCCAGTTTAATATAGCAGTGATAATGGACTCCTTCATTTGAAGAATATGAGGTAAATAGCGCAGTAATTAAAAGGCTGACTGCCTGAGGTGGGTCCAGCTGTGACCTCAGGTTGGTGTGAAGACATAAAGCAGCTGGTTGTATCATGCACCCCATTGGAGCTCCTTTCCCCAGACATCTGTTAAGAAGACAGACGACCAATAAAAGAAATTGATTTGCTTAGACAACCAGTTTCCCTCAACCTCGTCCCTCCCAAACATTTGCCTCTAAATCTTGTTTGTGCTGTACACACCACAGCAGTGATTCTTCAAACTCTTCAAACTTTTACTCCCTGACATTTATTTACTTTTTTCCACACCTTATATCCTTTAATCATTAGTTAGTGCTTGTGACTCAGCAAGTGACTGTCCCACGGTGAAACTCACAGTTGGAGTACAGCTCTGAGGCTCGAAGGAGAAAGGAAGGACAGATGGCAGACATTCATTAAGCCTTCCTCCATCGTTTTGGGTGTCTCTCCCCAACTGGCCAGTGTATCGTCCTATTACTTTAGTGTTGGGGTAATGACACATCATGATCAAAATGTGGAGATAAGCTATTTGTGGAGCATAACGATTCGATTTAAAGCCCTAGTCTGCACCTGAGACTGACAAGCAAGACTGATACCTCAGTCAGACAACAGTCTCAGTGCACCTGAGACGTCCCACTACACCACAGAAAGTCAGCAGCACTCACCTCTATCAGCGTCTTTTCATGTGCTGAGAAGGCCGGGCCCCAGCTAAAAGCTATAATTTAAAACTCTGTGTGTGTCAAGGTTGTTAAAGAGGTGGACACAGTTGGAGTGTGATGTAGTAACTTGTTTGAAAAGCAGAGAGGAATGGCATCCCTCTGGTTAAACGGCACAGATGTCCACAGCACACATGTTTAGTCCAAATTCATGATGTTATTCAGCTCTCTACCTGCACACAGCTGTGGTATGTGTGTGTTTGATCACGTGCTGAGATTGAGAGTGCAGCTGGCTGCAAGAAAGCCAGGGATTTTTCCTTCTATAATGTATTTTAGAGAAATGCTAGATTGAACTGTTTAACCCAGATTGCTGCACTAGCTTAAGGGCTTAGTGCAGATAAAGTTGCACAATTGCTTAACTCGAACTGTGATGACCTTAAATGAAGTCTCTTTTATTAAAGTGTGCCTCTGTGTTCCTTTCAGAATATCCTATTGCACGGCGGACAAGATGCACGACAAAGTGTTTGCATACATCGTCCAGAGTCAACACAATGAGACTCTTGAGTGTCATGCTTTCCTATGCACTAAGAGAAAAATGGTAAGAAATTTAGGCTGTGAAATCCTATTTATCTGCAATGCAGAGACACACATTGCCTGCACCAGTAGAATGCTTTCACCACATAGTTTTGTGAGCTCTGCATGTGGCGTCTAGTGTGCAAAATCACCTTGTATAATGAAAAAAAAAAAACTGAGTTTGAAAGCAAATCAACTCTGCATACTGTGTTTTAATGCCTACTCTCACATTAGATACCAAACAAATCCATAATGAGGCTCCAACTATAAGGCTACAAATTCCGCATGCAACATGAAAGTGGATCCTGAATTCTGGTTTTCCCCCTGGCAATCTTTGAGAAGCACACAATTTGTTGCAGAGAGACCTCAGAACAAGTGCACTTTCCACTTTACTATTGTATATATGCAAATGTCCAAGTATTAAGTGAGAAAAAGATGAGGAGTGAGAACATGAAGGGAGGAGATGCTGTCATCTCTCTGACATTCTCTCCATCCCTGGAGGTTTGCTGAATGAAGGAGCCACTCCCTCTTCTTCCTTCCCCTCACTAATTTAGCTGTGACCCAAAGGCCACGTATCCTCCCTGTTACGTAAACAACTTGTCGTAGAGCCTATGGGTTTCTCTTCCTTCTCTTTAAATATCTGTGAAGAAGCTCCTTGTGTTTGTCAGTTCCTGTTTTTTTTTTTTTTTCTTATCCAATCCTAGCTTCTCGCTTTCCTGGAGTTTCCCCTCCTGTGGATGCTATGAATGAGTATTATTCATCTTCCTTGGATTTTTTTCTTGTTCCTGTCTCATTCTGCTCTGTCTGTCTCCAACAGGCCCAGGCGGTAACCCTAACCGTGGCTCAGGCTTTCAGAGTGGCATTTGAATTCTGGCAGGCTGCCAAAGAAGGTACGCATGGTCGCCCCCGACGACCAAAGGAGTGTGACGGATGAGTGAAAACGTTTTCCCTCTCCTCCTCTTTCTCCGCCCCCACTGCTGTTATTCTCTATTCTTACTGTATACATCCTTTTTCTTGCTTCATTGTGTTAGGCCAAGCAGTTTGTTTTATTTAGAGAGCTCCACGACTACGCAGAAACGTACATACGCTTATGTTTTCCTGTTCTTGGCCTTGATCGTGTGAAATATAGGAGAGATGTTTGCCGCTCCTGTAAGTCAGTGTTGTCTGTCTCTTCTGCACACAAAGGAATATGCCCATCGATTGAACCAATTTCCCCATGTCGTAGTTGAATCACAGCCCAAAAAGAGAGAGACCTGTTTTAGTTTAGTGACGCCTCTTTATTACAGACAGCTCCGTCATGGTTAAAGACTCATCTAGTTATCGACAGGGAAGAGGTGGAGAGGATTTAAGGTTACCTGAGGCAGAAAGGGTCTGTCAGAGTAAATTTGTTTTCTTTACTCTATGTATGATGAGAATAGGTCTCAGATGTGTCGGAACTCAGACTTAAGCCTCAGTATGTTTTTTTACTGTATTTTTGACGCATTCTGCTCGGCTGCTCTCTTCATTACATATTTATAATTTGTCAGTTTGTTGTCAATCCAGTGAAAGATTGACACCCGCTTTAAGTCTGTGAGCAGCCTTAAAAGTAGACTTTACCCAGACGGTACATTCTCAGGCACCAGTGTGGACACATGAAGCAGTCAAAGTGCTGTGTAAGGATGGTGCCACACATAAGCAGCACATTCTTTTGTACAGCTCAGCAGAACATGCATGTAATTTACTGCTTGTATGACTCTGGTGTAAATGAGCAGTTCTGAGGGGGGGGGGTTGCACCACATAACGTTGGTTTCTACACCACCCATCATCACCATCTTTTACCACTTGTATAGGTGCGTTTTGACTTGAATGATTATCCATTGTTGCCGTCTGTCTTGTTTTGCACCTGGCACCTTCCTTCTCGCCGCTCCCTCCTGTCGAGTTATTTTCTTTTCCCCCTCTCCTCCCCCAAACCCCAGCGCTTGCTTCTGTTTATTATATTGAACAGAGACGGGTGAAGAAGAGGAGAGCGGAGGAGGGGGATGGTGGATGTGGAGAGAGGGCATGAGAGCATGAAAAGGCGGGGCAGAGAGGGTGTTGGGGTGGGATGGAGAGTATGCAAGACAAAAAGGATAATGAATAGTGCCCACGTGTCAGTGAAAGCTCAACCCCCTAACAAATTCACAGTTGATTTCATTGATCCTGTTTCACATAAGCAAGCTAATTTATTCAGCCTGTACCAGACACACTGTTGCCCTGTCTGATTATTCGAGCCACCTTTTTCAATTACTCCTCATTTTTTTCATACTGTGTGTTTTAGAATTCTTTAATGTGGGCACGTTTTCATTCCAGAAGGGGATTATTTTTCCCTAGATCAAGGCCATGTGCACATCTCCTCATGTCTCCTCTTTTGGCTATTGCATTGCTAAACTGAAAATTTAAAGAAACTTGAAAATTAATACATATAGCCCTCTCACGCTTTAACCTTTTATTTCCCATTACCACCCCGTTCTCCTTTGTGTTTTGCATTCTCTTGCCTTCACATGCTTCATCACCTTCAACATTTTCTTCTTCCTCAGAACCATGTCACTTATGGAATAACCAACGCCTCGTCATAGCAGGGTTATAAAGGGGAATGGGAAAATATATTTTCAAAAAAGAAGTCATGGTTTCTCTCGTTGCGGAGAAGAAAGTACGCTAGGCTGGAAAGGGGGAGAGGTAGAAATCCTTTGGAGTCTGCTTCATTAAAGTTACAAGACCCCAGAGGACGAGGGTGAGAAGCAGGGATATCTATGTCTGCTTAGCTTGTTGCTTGTTTCTTACAACCTCTCCTCCACCACCCACAGTGGTTCTCCACAGCCCACCACACATTCCTGACCCACATTCCTCTCTATATTGCAGCTCCCATCTCTATTCATAAGCAGTCTGCATTTCCAGATTATTCACTCTAAACAGCACAGCTGGCTTTGAAACGGGCTTTTTCTTTAAGTTGGTTCCATGTTTAGCAGGAGTTAACAGAACAGCAGACTGCAAATGAAGGCAGTGGGGAGAAACAGGTGCCTGGGGGAAATGTTTGTAACACTGGCATCACTAAGCTACCCATACCCGGGGGAAAGAGGATGTTATTTTCATTTTGTAGATTTTTTTTACACAACAAAGACAGTTATGAAGTTGTCTTTACAGGTTGGCAGAAATAGATGTTTAATCTCTAGCCACATTATTAAAAGTGTGAGTTTCAGTAGGTCAGCCCCTGGGCCCCCTCAGGGAATCTTCACATTTGCCCAGAATGTCTGCTGTCTTCATGCATGGAGTGTTAAGGATTTGTTTCAGTTGTGCCTTAAGTTCATGTCAGGGGAAATGATATTTTAGGCAGAGAAGGGTGACTGTATGTATGGAGAAGTCTGTAACTACTCTCCTAAACTTCTAGTGTGCAGAATTGTGTGACTTTTTCAGTTACCTGTACTGTGGGGTACACCTTTTTCTTAGTAGGTGAGAATGTGTGGAGCGAGCAGAGCCTATTATCCATCTGACCCAGATGCCATGCCTACTCTTTAAAGGCTGCAGTTTTTTTACTTACTGATGTGTGAAGTGTGTTACTATCCTTAAAGCCCAGACCCTGTGGGTGTTCGGCTGACAGATGGCTTGAGTAATGGTCCTAACCTTATCTGCCAATTTACTGCCACTAATTTGTTTACACACATTATGCGCTTGGATAGTGAAACATTCAAGACCTGTATTTACAGCAGCTTGAAAAATAAACACTTGACTTCATCTCACTGCAAGGGCACTAACCTGGTGGGAACACGTTTCTGAATCATAGCTTGCTGGTCTTTGCTGACTGCTGGTTTTTTTTTTCGTTTTTTTTTCTGCACTCTGTCATTCTCAACACAGAGAAAGAAAAGCGAGTCAAGTTAGGTTCAGACGGAGAAGGAGCCAGTAACTCCCAGTCGGAGAGCTCAGCCAGCCTGGCCAGTCTGAAGGGAGGAGGTGAGTCATGTCAACTATCATCCTGTCTCCGTCCCTTACTTGTCACTTGTCTCCTCTCACAGCAATTGTAGCCTCAGGGAGCAAAGAGTATCCAGTTGCTTTTCAAAGGTTGGCCTATATCGAGTCTGCTGGTCAGCTGACAATGATATACATTTGTTTGCTTATTCTTTGTCACTACAAGCAATTTGGCAACGTAAGAATAAACTACAAATGACATTTTTAGGTGATCCTGATGCTAATGGTAATGATGATGCTGCACTCTTGCTGTGGAGCCTTGACATTTAATGGTAATGTAAAAACCGTGTATGAGAACAAACCCCTGTGAATGAATGTCCCAGTGTGTATAAAAAGCATGGAAAAGGTCTATATCTTTTGTGACCCCGTTGTTCATTGTATTTACTATGATTCCAGGACTTAAGATGGGACTCATGCCCTCTAAGCATGTTTCTGATGGCCACTGAGCCAGAAAAACCTTACGGCATCGCTTGAGATTAAATTAAATGAGAAATGTCCTTTGCCCGGGGCACAATGACTGCACAATAATTCCCCATAACCCCTTTCTTCTGTTTGTCTGCGTTTGCGTTTGCCTTTTTCCTGTCAATGTTTTTTATGCCGACGGTCAGTGTTGCGGAGTTTTCCCTGATCCTCATGCTAATGGAGGCTTCTGTTTGAGAAAGACACAACTCCAAAACCATCTGAAAACATCAGCTTTGTACTGAGCTTACTCTCTGGCATCCTGTCAGAGCAGAATCTCTATAAATCAGCTCTGGCACTTTATTTGCGGCTTGTTGCCCTGCGTGTATAGCATTTTATGACCAATATGGCTTTAAGGATGATCCCTTGTGAGAAGACTTGACAAACTGGGCATTGGAAGCAGATTGTGGTAACACAGAGACTTGATGTGCATTTAAGCTAACTCTATCCGGCTACCCATTTGGTTCGCCATTTATAGCTGCCAGCCCTCTCTAATGTAAATTGGCATAATTCTATAGCAGAGTAATATATGGTAAAAGCTTCTGAATGCTTTTTGAAATAGGCTGAGTATTCCTTCTCAGCAGAGGTTTTCATCACCAACTGTAAATCAGTGATTGGGTAGAGAACAACTATAGTGCTATCACAAGGTTACATTTATGTACCCTTCACTGCAGATGATCAAATGGCATGATACTGAGTCAGAGGGGATCTCAGGATTAGCAGTACTGTCAGGGATGAGTCAGCTTTATTCACGAGACATGATACTTTCACCTCTCTTCCCGTGCCAGGCCTCTGAGAGCGGCTGCAGATATAAATGCCACTTCTCCCTGCGTTAGCCTGACTCTTCTTTTATGCAAACATGCAAGCTGGTATCTTGGAGGCATTGACTTCAAATGAGCATTGACCCCCTCCTTATCTATAGATGTCCCCCGATACCGTCAAGAGAATATTTTCACTGCCGTTCAGCTTACTGAATGAGGCTGCTGTTGCTTGTCCAGTCAGTTCATAGTTGGCTATATGACCGTCTGTCTCTTGAGGCACTACAGGAAAACTGATGGACAGGGTTATTCAAAAAGAATGAACCGATTTCATTATGTAATATTTTAATAAGGAAAAGCAATAAAAAAACTCCAGGCAAGTCACAACTATTCTACTCACAATCAACTTTTATTTCCTGTTTTACAAGTATTCAATGTGACCACCACCTGCAGCACGAACAATATCAATTCCTCCCAGATGCGTATCAGCATATCACGATCCACTGAGGTGATCGCTGTTGTTCTTCGATGTTTAAGGTCATCGAGGTTAGCCATTCAGAACTTAGAAAACTCCTCTTTCAAATGGTCATTGACTCATTCCATATCAATGTTTGAGAACTAAAGCAATGCGTCAAGAACTCAGTTTATTCTTTTTGAATAACCCTGTATAACAAAGTTTGGTTGTGTGGGAATTCTCCAAAGAGGCATCATGATGTGGGCATCATAATTTACCCATGCCCATGAAGATGAAATCAATTATTTTTACTTCTCCTCATGAAATGATAGCGAAAATGCGATTTATTCTTAAATTGGTAAAGTGTGACTGGAACTATATAAAATAAAATGAAGAATGAGGAATTTGTCTGAAAACAGAATTTTTCCCATTTTTTCAGCAGACCACTGGACAACTGTATTTGTCCAGTTTAATTCAAGATTTATTGTCATTGTCACAGAGGACAATGAAATTATGTTTGGAGCATCAACTAGTGTTCATAGTTTTAGCAGCAGGGCAATGAGAATTAAAAACTGTCAGATACATGGAAATAATGACCTAGTGCAGCCATGCATTGTCCAGCTCATAGCTATTGTACTGGGGTGTGTGGTTATTGTCCATGGGAGGGGGTCAGAGAGGGGAAGGGTTGAAAAACGTATTATTCAACAATTTATATTAAAGCACCTTCAGAGTTGCCTAATTTTGAGATACTTGAATGAAAGCCAACAATGTGCAGGGAAACAGAAAATTCAGGATGCTAGACCTTGAAATGCATCTAGAATTATTATACAGTAGCGTGTTGACCCGTGGGGAACCATAGGTCATATTAAAACCAATATCTAGGGACTGAAGTTAGTAAATGCATTGTTTGTGTTTTTAACTTAATTTCCCATCATGCAGCACGGTACGCACTTTCTATCAACCATCATGGGCAACGCAATGTGATTGTAGGGCTATTGTATTCTAAAATTACTAATATCTCCCAAAATATTGGTCCTATCAACTTGCTGAGATATTTATTGTGGAGATGGGACTATTCCTCCACTGTAGGTATCAAATTGGCCATGTCTCAATTTCTCAAAACTGTGCAGATACCAGATACACACACAGACACCTGAGACCTTCCAGTATTATGATATAGATTACAAACATGGACAAATGAATCTGAAGTGAATTGTGAGGATAGTGAAGATTCACACATCTAGCCGTTGTAGCATCGCTTTTTACTGTTAATTCAATAGACAACATGAGCTTAAATATTGAAGCAAAATTGGAGTTGACACAATATTGACACACATTAATCATCAGCGAAGCCCATTACAGACCAATCCCATTACAGATCAGCGGTGTCAGGAGGTTATCCTACACTCACTTATCACAAGGTGACAATCCACAGATGGACACATCAATGAGATACATCCTAGGACAAGTGGAATTACAGTGGTTGTGCATGCATGCTGCTATTTACTGTTCGAGTTTGATAATCACAGGACCAGTCAAACGGTTACATGCAGACCATCCATCTTCATAATTACACTCTGCGCTGTTACAGTTAATATAGCCTTCTAATTATACAGCAATTTAGTTTAATGGCAGTTGTAAAAAAGTCGAATGTAAATGTTCATGCTTGTGTTTGTTTTGTGTTGCAGAAGTGGCCACGGGGAAACTTCTCGATTTGGCAGAGGGGGCCAATGCGGCACTGGTCCACTCAGGAACAAAACAGTCTGAATCGGATCCCTTTATGGTGCATAATCACGCAACAGAGAACAACAATACTGTATGGGTAAGAGGAGAGTCAGGCTGGTCACTAAGTTTCAGTCTGCGAGGGCTCGATAAGATGGAAACCAGAAGAATGCCACGCTGCTGGGGAAAGGGAAAGCAGAGAATAATTGGCCATAGCGCCCGGTGATGTACTGTACCTGTTATATTCAAAGGAGTGGATTCGAGAGCCATACAAGCTGCTACGCTTAGCTAGACAATACCCCATTGAACAGAACTGGCCTTATCTAACGGTCACATAGCTGGAGAGGGTGTGGGGCCACAAGTAGCCTAGACTAACCTCCCACGACCATGTCAGGCTCAAGAAAAGTTGGCTAGTGTGTGTACTTACATCTCCTAATGGTAACACTCTATATACTTTTACTGAATGACATGTGTCATAGCAAAGAGTTGGCTGTACATGCAAATATTTTCATCAATAAGCACTGTTTACCTTTGTTTGCTCAAGACAAACTTTACCCTTTGAATGTATGTTTTGTCTGGCAGGAGCTGGAGGATGGTCTGGATGAAGCTTTCTCAAGGTGAGAATAAGTATGGGGCTGGTGTTTCCCTAAAGCCCAGGCTCTATTCCACAGCCACACACAGTGTCATTCTGAAAATAGCCACCTGTGGTTTGGGCTGCCCTCTGTCTCTTGTACTAAACACCACTGCTCCCTCTCCTTGATTCAGCTCGGTGCACTCCCACCGACAGGAGACCGGCTCCTTTCACAGGCCCCGACACAGCCGACACCCAGCCTGAGTCATGCTGCTTTTGTAGGCTCAGTTTACCCACAACCTCTCAGGCCCACACACTGATTTCATGAGTTCTCACACTCACTAACTCTTTTATTACAAATGCTTGCTGAAAAACAAATCATCACAACATATACTTATGTCTTAAACCAAGAGACAGATAAGTATTTAAGGCATTATACTTCTTTTTTTGTGGTTTAGCTTTGACAGGAACGTGTATTGTCCACAACGACTGGAATTCCTCACTTTCTATCCACGACATCCACCAGCCATTCAGACCAGAGCTCAAGTCCACTATGATTAATGTTTCAATTTAGTCTGCATCAGTGGCACACGCAGATAAGACACGGTGGTCTGTAGCTATCTAACTGTTTACCACTATTTGTTTTAGACCCCCATAAAGACTCATTCAGTCCTTCACTACAGCTTTTCATTCCCTCTGCTAATTTGACTGTGGCCTTCTAATGCTCTCACTTTCATTTAATGGGGGGTGAATGGGCTCCACAGCCTCTGTAATCAAGCCCTAAGAGGCCATTTCAGCCCCTTTATCAGATGATTATTTGTCTGCACACACTATAATTACACCCCAGAGCTGTTAATCTCCCTCTCTGTGATTAATAAGGATGCTCCCACTATAAACAGCAGTGTATCCAGATGCAGATTTTTGCAGAGCCAGGCTGACATCTTCATCAATCCAAAGCAGCTGTTTACACTTACACTGTATAATATCAGGATCAGAAAGAGCCAAGATGACTTAATGACACTGATAAAAGATGGTGCATGTATTATCTTTACATTACCTGATGGCACATGTGCTTGTGCAGTTTGATATAAACTCCAGATTAATGAGTGGTTCAGAGAAGAGGAAGATAGATGTGCCTTTTCATTATTGTTCTTTCTACGGAGGCTCTATATCTTTATTTCACATAAAGCAATAAACAGTGGAGATTAAGCATCTTAGGGTGTGAATTTGAGAAAGTGATAGGGCGTATATAACTGCTTTAAGACTTCTTTTTTTTTTTTGCAAGTTCTTGCTTGTCTCACAGTTCAGTAAAAGACCAAAACAGTGACAGAACATGCTTTCCTTGCTCCGATCAAAGTACCCAGTGTGCAAACAGTTCAGAGGCACACAGCCCTTTCAACATGCTCAAGATCATGTATTAAGCAGCAACTTGTGGGAGTCGTAAAAACATCTATTCCTTTCCCGGCAAACTGGGGTTCTCTGAGGATCAAAGTGTCTGGTAGTTTGATTCCTTTTAATTTTTTTTTGCCTGACTTTACAGATTTCTTATAAGAGCAGATTACTTTTTGATTTGTTCCGTCTCACCGGGTTGGTTCACGCTTTAAGTGCTGGATTGCTTGTGTTTTGATGTGAGAGACGACACTGCCATCTTCTGGTTGCAGTTTGCTGATTAGCTTTGGAGATAGAAAGGCCTGTGAGGCACCTGTTGAGTCACTTTGATGATTAAGATCAGGTTTTCTACCCTGCTAATTTGGTATAATTTGGACTGATTATGTATATCTACCAGTTATGGCCCTTGTATATGGCATCCCTAGGTATAAAAAACAGACACATGGTCATTCACTTTACTATAAGGCAGTTTTTAACTGTTACCTGACTTATGGTGTTTCCTTTACACCCTCAGCCGCAGTCTGGATAGCTTTGAATCCTACTCAGGTAACATCATCATTCGCTGGATATATTGACTTCCACTTCATTCTCACATAGTTATTTCCACAATTCTGCCCATCTGTCTCAATATTAGTGTTCAACCAAATGAATTAAATCTCATCTAGTTGTCTTTGGAGGCTGTATTGGTACCATTAAGTATTTTCTTAATTTTATTGACATAGAGATACACTATAAGGGGATCCTCCTCATTTTCTTTTCACCATTTGATTAAACATAAGAGTCCTTTCTTTGCTACAGAACATGATGTAGTCCTTCACTGTCCTTGTCCTCATCTTGTGTTTCTCTGCATCACATTCATCTGCTGTGTACTCCTTTAGTGCTGTCATGCAATGCGATATCATGTGACAGCACTATGTGTTTACATGTAGGTCTCTAATATGTTCATGTTTATGTGGGTCTATTGTGTGCATATCAGATCATGTTAGGCTGTCATAGACCAATCATAAAAGAAACCATTCCAGTACCACCACTGGTTGTGTGTGGTTTGGTTTATTTTGTGAATCTTCATTATTACAAAGTAGTATCCCACCATGCATTGCTCATGTTAATTGTCCATGAGTTTGTAGTAATGATAAGAATCTTTATTCATACCCAGGTTTTCATCTTAGCAGTTGCTAATAAAACATTTCTTTTACTCTTTTCCCCCAGACTCGCTGAGTCTCGCACTAACCCCCAGGTCCTGGACATTGGGGTAAACCCTCAGGACTTCAACACTGAAGAGTGCCTGTCCCCAGGCAAATGGGACCAAGAGGACACAGACTTCACCGCACAAAAAGACTCTGTGGGGTTCTAATGTGAAACTTCTGCCCGTAAGATGGAAACTGGTAAAGGATCAGGTGGAATAGTGAGTAAAACATCGTTGAATCCTGGACAAATGAGGAAACGGACATTGTGACATCAGTAAGGATTTCCTCCCTGCTGCCATGTCTTCTCAGCGGTGCCACCTAGTGGCTTTCAGATGCAGTCACACAATGAGAGAAGGGCAGCATGAGCCGGCTGCTGACAGAACAGGCCAAAGCAATACAAACCAATTTATCTCTTTTCTACAAAATACATGCAGTCATTTAATGTTTGTCAGTGTATTACTTTGTTTTTTATGTCTGGTTACCCATTCACTGTATGTAATGTGTTTGTGGTATGTGCTGTGTGCATTATGTTAAAGAAAGTATGCGTATGTATGTACAGAATATAAATGTATAAACTGAGACATGAGAAATATGCTTTTAGTTTGAAGCAGTTCAGTAATTAAGGAAAAGGTCAAAAAGGTGCTGTCACATATTTTATTTACTTAGAGGTTGAGAGATGTAACTGGATTAGAGGGAAAGTTTACTGGTGACGGCCACCGATGCCCCAGTTCTATTATGAGATAAAATAATAGAGTTACTACCTACTGCGTGTGGTTTAAGGCTTCAGCCTTTTGTTAAGCCTCAAAAGCTTTAAAATGTGTATGTGTGGGTCAAAGACTGTGTGGGAGAAATAGATGAGAACAAAATGACAATCCTATTTTTTTTTCTAATGCAAAAATCTATTTTTGCACTCAGCATTCATCCATCTTTAAAAGCACACATTTCATTGTAAGGGAATATATTGTCAGCAAGCATCAAAGTCATTATTGCAGCTTGTATACAGCCACCTCTATTTATTCTTCCCCGTGGATTTGTACATGTTTTACTATTTTACAACTTTAAATCACAGTGGATTATCTAGGCTTTTTTGACGGAGATGGACAGAGCCTTGTGCCTCGATCCTGTTCACGTCATGCAAAGGGTTTTTCTTAAATCCTTGTACGCAGGAAAGTAGCAATACATTTTAAACCATTCTAGTGACTGTCTATGGCACTCGGATGAGACTGTCTTTTTTTCTTTATTTAGTCAAAAAAGCTTCATTATGCCACTGATTAACAATTAACCACAAACCATAAAGCCAAAGGGACGACGGAGTACATTTGACATGTATGGGCATTGTACCACTGTATGTTAAATTATACTATTACATTGCATTTAATTTGCAAGTTATTTTTCCAGGGATGGTTCCCAGTGTAACTTTTGACAAATTGTTTATGTATGAATTTAATTTAATTCATTAATTTACATAAACTTGAAAGAAAAGTAAAACTGTGTATGTGTGATTTTTTTTTTTTTTTCAAGCTGCCTCGTTATGTCACTTTCAGTATTTGTGCATATTGCCTGAGTCATTATGCTAAGAACAGGACTCAAGAAAATGATGCCCTGTATTTGTTGCTTAATAAGTAAATTCATTGTAAAATGAAGGAGCTTATTTTTTTTTTTTTTTTTTTTTTGGAAGAACAGCTTAACAACCGTGAATAATCCAAAAATCTCCAAAACACACAAAATAAATGTTCACAGATGTCTCCTCAGTTTGATGACTATTGACTGTTTTTCTTTCTCATAATTAATGCAGATTTTTCTCCTGCTGAGTCAATTATTAGTACATCGCTGAGTTATACTACTATTTAAAAAATATTACATTTTGATAACAAGATTTCAAGGCTTTGCTTACTTATTAAACCAACTCGGGAGCACACCTTTCTAACTCCATTTACTTCTTTGCTTCGAATAGAAACGTGCCCTGAAATGGTGTTAGGATTGAAGGGGGACATGTCCACTATTTATTGGTGGAAGGTGGTAACAAGATCAGTCACTCTTATCTGGAGCTGTAGTCTGTTTTATTTAGTTATGTTGCTTGTCCCAATATTGCTGCTTTGGCACTTAATGGGTTAAAATGCCATCTTTGCAGTGCAGAGCAGTTGCACCTTCAGGATAAAAGGTTACAGGAATAATCTAAATTTATCCCATCATTTGGTAGATCATGACACAGAAACCATCCCTACTCAATAAAACATAAAGATCAATAAATAAATCTGTTAATTCATCTATTTAAGCCTGTCTGACTTTCATAACCCCTTTGTACCATTTCCTTAATAAAGTGGGTCAGTGACACACATAAACGCCCCAGATGTCAATCAGCAGTGATGATAGAAACCACACATTCAAACCACATCCAGTTTCTGTGGTCTTTATTAACTCTTTAGCTACAAAACAAGTATCCACTGTGGTGAGGTCTTCTAAGTCAAACCTGGGGCTGCTTCAGACCCAACTCTATTATCATGGTTGTACTTAGATCTGCAGGAACACCTCTATGCATCAGATACTTGTTCCTGATTGTTTAGCTCCTTCAAAGATGAGAAAAATAGTGCCTATAACTGAGGGAAAAAGTCAAAATATGCTCAATTTTGCAGCCATTTTTTGGAGATCCTGGAGTCAGTTTGGCCTTGAAACATTCATATGTTTGCTTTCCAACAGAGATCAGTTTGTGCACCTACTGGTTAGTGTCGCTATGATGCTTCTGAACTGATGTGTGGGTCAAATTCCCATGAAAGACACTGGTTCCATCATGCCTCTGGGTGGTGCAGTAGGACCACAGTTCTGTCTCAGCTTAGGTTATGTGGTTCATTTGTATCTGTTGTTGAGGGTTTTTTATTAACCTGCCTGATGTATGTCATTTATTTTATTTTGTGGCACTTCCAAAGTATTTTTTTTCTCTATATTTAACTTTTTTTAAGTGTTTTATCACCATTTATGACAACATTATCATCTGTTTTGTTTTCTTTTTTTGCAGTTTTTCAGTTTAAATCAGGTATTTTCCTACATTTCATTTACTGATCGTACAGAGGTTCATAAAAGCTCAGATTAAGGTTGAAGGTTATTATAACAGGAACATAGAAAATTGAAGAAAAAGTTACTTTTTCAGCAAAGATTTCATTAACTGAAC
>JAPTYQ010000016.1:14333146-14340646 GCA_029814465.1 Ostorhinchus cyanosoma | reverse complement strand
TAATAGATTGTCTAGGATAATGTGACCAAAGCCTGCTCAATGAGCCCCACAGTTTAGATTAGCAATGCTTGTTTGCGACAAAGTTAGTAAGGGTGAGTGTTTTACCTTGCTGACATGTTTTGATGTCTTTACTCTTTCTCAGAGCACCACAGTTTAGATTATTCACAGTTCATCTTGATGTCACATTCTCAATTTTCTATAGAATTGAACATCACAAATTTTTCATTATATATATTCAAGTATATCTTAATTCCCTTTTATTTAGACTAGGGTTTGTAGAATCAGCACAGCAGCTGTTTTTGTTTAGTTTTTTTCAGAGCGGTATCAGTATCAATACAATATGGTGATTAATGCATAAACAGAAATCCAGTTGGATTACAAGTTAAGCTATAATTGATTAAAATACACTTTTTCCCCCATGTAGCTGCTTTAAGAAAGGGTATCTGACCCCTAATACCCCATTACAAATGACTGATTGCAGTTGTGGTTATAGTTGTCTCAGATTTGTTGTATCCCCAGAGTATGTCATTTTTGTGGAGCAGATTTTACAATGTGTGTCTTGTCTGGTTCATGTTTCACAGCAAGTTCATAAACTCCATAATGTGCCCAGATGTCTGCTTGATGTCTTGTTTATTGCCTGCTGTGGGTCTTTGCCTCCCTCCACCATATCTCAACACAGAAATAACCTCAGCTGGAAGTTAATCCACAGTCCACTGCATGAGACCAACATAGAAATGTGACTTTGCAAATGTCTTGTCCAGTTGAGGCCTAAAGGACAAACAACCCAAAAAACCCCCAAAACAATGAATGTTACCGTATTATAATGTTGCATAGGGTGCAAATGCTGAACTGCTTTACTGCATTGATGCATGTTGTATATCTAGTTTTTTTTTTCCTTGAAGAAACTACAAATAACCGATGACCTTTAACTATAGCTCAAACAGCAAAAGAATGATGTGTATCTACTTCTGTCTGTTTCAGATGTGAACGAAGGACGATGGACAAGAGTACAGTTTTTAGTAGACTACAAGCACGAAAATCAGAGCACTTGAAATCCCTTTCTTTGCACTCAAGGGTGATCAGTTATGACTCAAACACTCAACCACCCACTAGTCCCTTCATTAATTTTAAGGTTGAAATACTGGCTGGTTCCAAGAAACGTAAATTAAAGGATATCAACTCAGATGAGACCTTTGAGATTCCGGCCAAAAAGCCCGTTTGTCTGAGGGCTTTGTCTCCAGACCAGGGTTGTTTTGTAGACTTTGGAAGCACTCTTGGAGCACAGGACTCTAGTATTGCTGGTTCTTCACCCGCTCTTCTGGACATAAAATCAGGGACTGGCAATGATGCTGAATCACCAACTCCCGAGCCATGTTTTGATAATGACATAGACGGTATCATGTCACTCAATCCATTGAGCGATGCAGTGCCTAAGGAGGAGGACGGGCAGGTTGAGGGAAAGGATGAGGGTTATTTTTCTCTGTCTTATGTAAGGGGATCGGTATCGGAAAGTACCAATGAGATTGTCAGAGGTTATGAACAGTGGAATATCGGGCCTCCGCTGCTGGAGTCGTCCGTCTGTATCAAAGATGAACAGGTCATTAAGGACCAAGTTGGGGCGGAGTGCCAGGCCACACTGAGCAGGGACGACACACAGGATACGAGTTATGAAGCTTCACTACCCCTCCAAGTACAGGTAAGCCGGGAAGCTTCCCAGCTGTATGTAGTGTACTTAGGTTGTGTTTTGACTCAACTGTCTTTTCTTTTTTTAGGTGAAATCTGTTGTAGTGGCCGTGAGCAAACCAACCCAACATCCAGAGCAGAGCAGGAAGTTTGACTCCAATACACGTCAAAGGTACTATAACAACCTCTGGGGGGAGCAGTCTGACCATTTTTTGACAGATGCATTTGAGTTTTACTTTTTGACATGAAAACAAACAGTTGTTGACAGCACTGCACAACATATCCATCATTCAGTCAGTTACCACTAGGGGTTGTATTGATGGAGGGCTAATGAATGAATTGTTTGGCCTGTAAAATGTCAGAAAATAGTGAAAGAATGTTTCCCAAAACCCACGATAACATCCTCAAATGTCATATTTGGTCCATAACTCTAGTGTTATATAGGATCTGATAAACTGGAAGAGATTCACATAAAGAATATGCTAGTAGACTTTACACTTTTTTCCCAACTATCAAGAGTTGACAATGAATTTATTAAGTGATGACTAATTGAATCATCAATGAATCTGGGCAGCTGTAGTTACTGCCATACCACAGCTGTCACCAAATCTACAAACTCATATACAGATAAAAGCTTAAATTGACATATACATATTCATAAACTATAGAATTGGTTGAAAAGTCTAAGATCAGACAAGTTGCCATACAAATATCTGTAGTAAATGATGTAATTGGGATTTCCTGTTTATTTTGTGCAGCTAGTATCGCATAGGTCTAACAATAGTAATAATTTATTCACACACAGTACAACTAATGAAGAGCCATTGTTGGTATTGAACTCTGGATAACATAAATTACAGCTGCATTTCTGTATGTGGATAAAAAAAACAAAAAGCTACATACCATGTTTGATAAATATCCAAAAACCTATTTCTGAAATGTACAAAAACGAGGTAATTTAAAGAACATCAGTCAAATGTCAAACAGTGGAAAACGATATGGAAATGGTGTCAAAATATGACGTTGTTTGACATTGTTTGTTTAAAATGTTGCCTTTTACAGACCAGAGGTGTTGAGAAATGCGATGGACTGGGAGCGCGAAAAAAGGCTCTACGTGCATTCAGTCACCAGACACATCAATGAGAACCCAGCCGCAGGTCAAGGTATGAACCTGACCTAGAAAATGTCCGTGAGCATCATTTTAAATGCTGGATGGATGATGGATAGCACTCTGAAGTGTGTGTGTATATACATATTTTTGTACAAGATAAAAATTTTAGGAGCTCAAATCACAGGGGAAAGAAATGCCATAATGTGAATATGTACACCTT
Organism: Ostorhinchus cyanosoma; assembly: GCA_029814465.1. Classification (NCBI taxonomy): domain Eukaryota; kingdom Metazoa; phylum Chordata; class Actinopteri; order Kurtiformes; family Apogonidae; genus Ostorhinchus; species Ostorhinchus cyanosoma. Next base: position 14,337,632 of record JAPTYQ010000016.1, on the reverse strand, counting down.
CATTCTCTGGCCCATATCAAAAGACTAAATATATAGACCACATATAATATAGATGACCTGATGCTGATTCATACACTCCTGACTGTCTTACTGCGTCCAACCTCAACAGCGATTGTTAGTTCCAAGAGGCCTTGCTTATGCAGCTCAACAATCCGACCACGTTCAAAGAGAGAAAGCTTTTTACCTTTGCCATCAGGAGGTCATGAAAGTGTGAATACCTGACACAAAATGACATAGAATCCACATTTTTGCAAAGATTTTGGTTTGTCATGGTTGTGGTCTTAAACTTTTGATCTGCCGATAAACAGCCTATTTCAGTTTAATTGTTTTCAATAAGTTGCTTACTCAGAATTTTTTTTGTTTGTCTCACTCCCATTTTTTCTTTTTGCATTTTTAAACTCTACATAGAACCTTCTGAAGATCCAACAATGCAAAATGTAAATGCTTGCAATTTTTCAGCTGGTTTTAAAATTTTGATCAGGCGTGTACTGCTGTGGAAAGAAGAATCTGCCAGTAGTGGTGCAGTAGATTCATGTCCGGGAGTTCATAGAAATAAGTAGAATTGTTGTTTCGTCTCAGACCATTTGTGTTACAATACGCTGCTGAAAGATAATTATAGAATTTTTGCTCAATGGCACCAAAAACCTATCAAGCAGCGCGGTTTTAAATAGAATGTCAATCCTTTAAGCTGCAGTGCTTGATAATGTTTTAGCATCGCTGGGCAACAGTTCCATAATTCCCTTTCAGCATATTGTAATTTAAGTGGTCTGAGATTTCACAGGACTTGAGTCTACTCCTTTCCTGTGTTTTCAGGCTGTGGGGGGTGTATTTAACAAGGCCCAGATTTTGTCTAATCACAGGAAAGAGGGTTAAATACATGACAGATAGCTGTAATTACTGATCACTGATGAGATTCTGTAGGATTTTACTGCTCTAGTCTGTTTTAACACAGACGCCTAGAAATGTGGCTTCACGTGTTCATTATGGCAAGAAATGTCAAGTCATCTGTATTTAGTCTTTTGATATGAATACTGCTTCCTATACCCCTAAACTTAACTGTGGATAGTTAGTGTCTACAGATTAGTGCTGTCAAAATTGAACAAAAATCATGTTTGATAGGGATACATTGATACCAGTATCTGTCCGATACTGAGCGCGTGCACTACTCATACTTGTAAAAGTGCTCCGATACAAACACACTGATACCACTTGATGGCTAACCCTAATCTTATGCTGGTATAAATATATTTAAATGTTACTGGGTCAATATAGAGCAGCTGCTCTAAGTGAGTTACGCTGTGATTAGCATACCTTTCTCACATCCACAGTTGTATAAATCAGTCAATGGGTTCACATGACACCAAAAAAACCCCCAAAACGCTTTATTGTTAGTCCGACTAAAACTTGACTTTAAAAGTACATGGAAACAAAGTTAGTGCAATTTAAAGTCGATCTACTCCTGCATGTAAATAGACCAGGCGGACTGGAACTGGGTTAAGTGTTCAGCACATGCACTAGAACTCTGTGCCGAATCCTGACCCAGACGTCGAACTGCATGCTCAAAAAGTACAGTGAAGAGAAAGTACGCAATGTACAAATTTGCAACATTGTCCATTGTCGTGCCAGTTTACCTCTGGGTTGATGACTTGCTAGTTCTGTTGAATATTGTTGTGGTCTTTGATGTCCTATGTCAACCAGAAACGGCCCTATAGCAGTGGAGGAGACATGTTTAAGAGATGAATCAATTACACTCCTGTGCATGTAGACTGAGACAGTCGTCCAATTATACGGATTAAACGGATATGCATGTAAACATACCACGGCGAAGTCTGCCTGATACAAAGGATAAAATTCCACTCCCATTATTTGAGGGTCCAAAATTTAGTCTGCCAGAACATAGGTTGCACACAAGATTTATTTTGTGATTCCATAATTTTGCTCTATACTGACAAATTATTTCCAAGCGGGGCAAATCACTGACCAAGTTTAGCTTAAATGAGACTTTGAAACCACAGCAGTGCGGGACAGTTTAATATTAATTTCATAATCTGATATCATTTTTATTTATTTGAATATATAATATAGAATACTTGTTGGCAGCCCTGATACAGATGGCTTTTAAGCCTGTTTTCTAAGTAAAGTGCGTGTGTGTTTGTGAAGATGTCATCTCAGAGCTGCAGAGCCTGATGACGCATGTGGCTGACGAGACGCGAAGCTCCAGTGGTAACCGGTGGCAACATCCCACTGACCTCACACGCAGGTACAGCAGGTTTCTTTATTCTGAGTCGAGGTCAACTTTAAAGATGGGAAAAAAAACCAAAAAACTTTAAAGACAAATCTAAGGACTTTCTTTATTTTCAGGAACTACCAACGACGTTTTGGCAACATGGTACCAAAACTGTCCCTCCGAGAGTGGCAGGCCAGAAGCAATACAGGTCACAAACGCTTTGCCAATGTCCGGAATATTTTTGAGAGGAGTCCATTCCCATAAGAGCTCATCTTGTCTGAAATCATTGCACAATAAAAGAAGTGTAGCAATTTGTCAGCAGTGAAACATAATATTTTTTTGTGTATGCTGTAAGTTTTCTATTTGAGATTCCCTTAAAATTCATGCATGTTTTAATTGTTCTGTTAATTGTTGTGGAGTGAGCACTTGTTTTGTCTTGCATGCTTGTCCTTTTACCATATTTGAAATAATGCATGTTTTAGTGTTTCTTTTGTTGTGTATACAGAAGTTTTCCTTATTCACGTTTCTTTTCTGTGCAGTTAATGCAGAAGAACCGAGCTTTGAATTTTTAAAATATCTCCTGCTATTTGGACTTGTACAATCTAATAAGTATTGTGAGTAACTAAGCATGGTCTTTGAACATGCAGTTGTTTTTGATGTCCTCATATGTGGGGACATTGGGTTTCTCGGTTTACAGTGTGTAACCAGATTGTGTGAACAGAAGCTGAGCTTGAAACAAGGTAAAAAGGGAAAAGCCTTGATTTATTCAACGCTATGTAATTTATTACATCTTTACTTTGTTCGCCCATTTGGCCGGTGGTGTTTGTGCGAAGGATTAGTCTGAGATTTATTCTGTAAAATGACGGAAATTGTTTTCCATTTACAAGGACAGCGACACACTGTGCATGAGATTTCCTAGATTAGTCATGTTCTCTGCTACACGCTGAGGTTTTCAGTTGGATTTCTACACTTTCATGATAATCTAAGTCACACCATCCTCAAACAAGTCTTCCTGATTAATTTGGAACTGTTCTGAAAAGTTGCGAACTATTGCATGGGATAGCAAAGTGCACATGTTAAGCATGAATAGAACAAGTTCCAACCAGATTAGGCTGAGTTTGACAATCTCTTGTTTTGAGGAGAACAGGTTTAAATTATGAATAAACTCTGAGGTGCATGAAATCCAAAATGTGAGGAGGCTGGGTTTTGTGAGGTTAAGAGTCCAGGACTTCAAGGACATGTCTGTTCTCTTTGAAATAACTGCATGCAGGCTTTATATTCTAAACTTGAACTGTGTTAATGGTGTTTGGATAATGGCTTCAGCCCGACATTATCTATAGTGTGCATCAAGTGCAGGGCAACAGTCATGTTTATTATACTGTACATATTTGGATCGGTATTCTTCCAAATAGTCTGTTTTTGCAGAGGGTATGGTATAATATCAGATGGCTTATATGGCAAGACTATCCAGTATCAGTTTATAATGTCTAAGTGTAGGGTTGTAGTGAGAAATGTTGGATTTTCCTGTTCCACTGCCTTGTTAACCTGCACTGTGTTTACTGTGAATGTCAAAGGTATCACTCTTGTCTTTGCCACTGTTCTGTTTTGAATCACAGGTTTCTCTGGGACATGCATTGTCATCCCATATAGCTTGTGAAATAAAATAGTTTCTGAAAAGCAACGGTTTGTTGACATCTGTAGATTACCTTATGTAGTTTTGCTGTGGTTTCCAGTTTCAAGGTTGTCTGTGGTTTGAAATAGAATTTACTTATATACGTAATAATGAACATAGTCCTTTTTGTATGGGCATGTTTTATCCCCATTAATGCTCAAATGGAGGCTGTTTATTGCTAAAAGACAGACTTTGTTTCAGCTTTGTCACAATAATCATTAGACCCTTGAATGTCAGAACTACTGCCCCTTACCCCTCAAGCTTGGTAGTAATGTTTGTTCTTTTTGATATTAGCTGTACAGAAACTACAATATTACTCTTGTTGATAAATATTTTGTACCTTTGTAGATCCACTGTAATCTGGAAGGTGAAATGCATATCTAAAAAAAAAAATTGAGGCACAATACTGTTAAAATTAAACTTAATTTTCTTCAGAAACTTAAGGTTCATATTCAGGCTGTTCACATTTTTGTGACAGGATAGCTTGTATATGTTAACATTTTTATAATTAAAGTTTTGTCACTATAACAAAGGAACATTTGGAGTTGCCTATAATACACACACACCCATAGGGGAGGCAAGGAGTA
>JAPTYQ010000016.1:14315701-14329147 GCA_029814465.1 Ostorhinchus cyanosoma | reverse complement strand
CCCCTAACGACCGTCCCCCCCCCCCCCCCCTCCACTCACCAGACTTTGTGCATTGACAGGGACTTGTGACCCGTTATGTTTGTGTGCACACATGTACAGTATGTGTCTGTGTTTACAACAGGTGACTACCCACTGTATCACAGAATGACACAGTTTGAGCTGAAAAAAAGTACTTATTCTTTCTGTCAATACAGATATTCAACATCTGAACAGCTCTCAGCTAATATGCTTTCAGAACACCGCGGTCAATGATAAGAAACATTCATCGCCTTTCATTCTTTTTTTTTTTTCCAATGAAAAGAGTCTCTCCTTTGTGCAGGTCAACAGCACATGAAATAATGTAAGATAAATATATAACAGTTGAGAAAGGATATGAAAAGCTTATTAATATCAGGACGTTTACAGTTGCTTTTAAAAACATCACCTACACTTTTCACTTGTACCAGTACCTTCTTAGTTACATTTTCCACATTTGTCATACCATATTTCATCAAAGGCTCTTAAAACTGACACCGACAAACAAAAATGAAATATAAAATGTATTTACACATTGAAATGTCAAGAGCTTTTCAACAAACCACCTGACGGAGAAGATTTACCTGTTCATCATCACTCACTTCCTTTTTAAGGTTAAGAGTATGATGCAAATGTGACATACAGGGCCTACCATCTTACGAAAGAAATCATGAGATTTTATTATTTTTAAGGCAGTAACTACTGAATTTGAAACAGCCCTCAAATAAACCATTTTCTTATCACCTCACGCCCCAACGCAGCCCACTGGAGGCTGAACCATATCCCACACAGTATACAGTGCACATAACATATGGCAAAAGTTGATCCCTTATAGTTGTTTTAGCCTCTGCAACACAAATGTTGACTTTGAATTGAGAAAAAGTCTCAATAGGAGCCCTTCTGTCTTGTTGATGTCTGTTCAAGACATCTAAGTGAAGTCTCAGGGTCAAAGGCTGGGCCCGTACTAAGTTATTTCCATGCTGTCGATCAGAATGTTTATAGCTTATAGACGTTCCTCTGAAAGTTCACACACAGATCACCTGGAAATTAGGCTCATGGTAGGTTTCCTCATATTTGCATGCGCTCTTACAACATACAGCTGTTTATCTGAACTTTGCATGCTGGGAGGTCGAGTTTTGTACGAAGGGGCTACTGTGCGCGCGCAAATTTCCCAAGTTCGAGTTCTTGCTTCCGTGCTTCACTGAAGGCTGTTATTGCTGATATAAGGGATCCCTTAGACATGCGTCCAGCCCCTTCTGAAGACAAAGTCATTAATTAGACAAATGCACTCCTTTATGGCAGTTCTTTTTCGTCCCAACAACACCTGACAATAATCACCTCCAAAGAGAAAGACACAAGGAAATACTAAAGGGCTCATCCTGGACATGGAATGTAACATTTTAGAAATCTGTAAGAAAAGCGTGAAAGAAGTTAAAGAGGACATTTCCACCAAAGTAAATGTGACAGAGCTCATTCCAAACCTGTCATGTTACGGGCTTCACTTGTATATATGTGTTTAGATCAGATACTTTCTCCAGGCATCCTCAGAGTTAATGAGTTTCTTCTTTTCTGACATGATTGGATGATTCAGCTCCGGTGGTGAGTGGAGTGATCCCTCTAAAGCTGCTCTGGCGTCATCAAAGCACATCTAAGAAATGGCTCCTAAATTAGCCAGGTGGAGTCTGGATTCCCTGAGGGGGGAAACAAGCTCGCAGAATCAAAACATTTCCCACAGGGTGGCAAAAGAGTTTCTGCCACTGGGGGAATCTAAACAGAAAGAGAAGAAGAAAAAAGAAAACCAGAACAACAGAAATGTTCTGGTGGCACCTTGTAAAAATTAGCGTAAAAAAACACTTAAATGATGAAACTGTTTACTTTGGACTAAACAAGAATAGGAGCGCAGTAGAGTGGATTAATTGGACATGTTTGTGGAAATAACATAATGAAAGACAGCGAGAGGAAAGAAATAACAGCAGGAGAGAAAGAGAATGAAAAGGTGTCTGGCTCTGTATGTCGGCTTTGGTCCCTGGGGTTGGTTTTTCAGCAGTCTCTCCACCGTCGGAGCCATTTGGCCCTAATCTCTGCTGCCCCATGGCACCGGAATTACTGAACACCGTGGAGCCACTGAACCCACGCCACTGTCTCTGCACCGTGGACTCTGCTCTCAGACCTGCACCAGCCACACTGTGCCTGGTCCTAGAAGCCCCGCAGCTTCGCCCCAGCACCGGGCCCCGTGCCAAAGGAGAGTTGGCGCCACCGAGGGGGCCCAGAGTCCCGGCCTCATCCTGACAAGCAGATGGGCTTAAAAGGGGCCTGGTTGTTTGTGAGAGCACAAAGTCTTGCAGATAAAGAGAAGACGTCCTGGCAGTCACACCTCAATGATGTTGACAGATGGCATCCTGTTGTTGTTGTTGTTGTTCTTGGGGAACTGTGGAAGGAAAACAGAAGATGACAGGTATGAGAACGCTGGAGGACTCACAGGAACGTGCAATCTTCAATGAGCATGAGGATGCTTCTCTGCTTGGATGTATTATTGAGGTGGTTTGGAAAAGGCCGTCTCTGTTTTCTGGAGTGATTTGAACATTTAAAAATAGGAAGTGGATATGGTATGCAGCTCTGTGGATTGGCCAAAAGAGAACTTATCAAAAACCATGACTTGTGTGTGTGTGTGTTTGCCGGTTGAAGCTGAATGTTATATTGCACACAAAAAATGAGGACGTATTGAAGCAGCGTTTAGTTTCGTCCTGAAGCAGAAGCTCAGATGACACTATGAGTGCGCATGAAGTGGAAAAAGTCTAAAAGTGGCCGGGACAATTCACCTGCCCGGCGCCGCGGAGGGGGAAGCACCCGGGGAAAGGAGGGGGGTGGGTTATACCTTACTGCGCAACAGCCCCCCTGTTGGATGTTCAGGAGTGCTGCACTCTGAGGAGTTTTTGGCTTTGTCCTTGTTGTTGTTGGGCTCGTTGTCTTTGATTATATCATACTGACGACAGAAGAGAGCGATCACACCTGCGAAGAGAGGCATAGTTACAGTCCTTTTTCCAAAACCAAAGCTGCATGTTCTCAAATGGTGGTTAACCCATAAAGACCCAGTGCTACTTTTTATGTGAGCTGATCCTTTCTTATGTGATTTATCATAATATTATCCTCTCCATTTTGCATTTATTTCAGTGAAAATCAGGTATTTTCCCGATATTTTATTTTACCGATCATGTACTTGAATCATCATGCGGAGATTACGTTTGAAGGTGATCATACCAAAAACAGAAAATTTGAGAAAAAGTGACTTTATCTGTAAAATCTGTAATTAACTGAGCATAAACCCAGTGTCTCCATCCACTGTTATTGATCCAACTCCACAGGTTTTACTGGTGAATCAATGTTGTAGAAGATGACGGTGTTTCCACGGTAACTACAAAGCCTCTGAACGTCCAAATGGGTCATATCTGATGACCATACACCAATTATTTACATGGATTGATCAGGTTAGTGGCTCTAAAGTTATTAAACATTTTAGATCAGTAGATGCTTTTGGGTACTGGTGTATATCTGGGTCTTTATGGGTTAATTGAGTGTTGTACTCACCTGCCCACATGATGAGTACCACCACAATGATTATGAGCTCCCCTGCCCTCAGCTGGGTGGTCTGGCCCACTTCTTCCATGGTCACTTCGTCTATAGGAATCAAGAGGCAACATGGAGTAATTAGCCTCATACTAGAAGCTCAAGAGGAATGAACTCACTGCAGATTTCAAATCCAAGGGCAATCGATGGCGTTTCTGAAAGTTTTCACAGAAGAGTTCATTATATGCTGTCAATGACTCTTCAGGCAAGTGTGTGCTTGGAAGGCAATGACTAATAGGCTGTAAATGGAACAATTACACAACATATCAGAAATATTTGCTATTAAATAAAACTTCTAACTGGGATATTTTAACTGACACTTCAAGTTTGCCGAGCTCGGAGGTGAATATATTGGATTTCTTGTGATTAAAAATGCCAAGACGTTGTGTCAGACAGTGAACGCCTCAGTTCTGCGGATGTTATGAGAGCAACTTTGCATCAAGTGTCTTATCCGAAATATTAGAAAGTCTCCTGCGATCACCACTTTATGTTTTGAATTTCATTACCGTCCACTTACGGTGATTAGAGATGATTTTTATGACGTCTGAATTTTAAACATTATTCCAGTCCGTGACCACACAGCTGAAAATATTATTCGAGCCTATTCTTATTTTGTTCCACCATGGATTTCCTTTTTTTTTTTTGTTTGTTTCTCTTTGTTTTTCCTTCCAAACAGACAACGCAGTTAGGGGCTGCATCTTCAAAAAAAAAAAAATTGCAAATATAGTACATTTCTTTTACATCCACCCACTGTTTTCGGTTGCTTTTCAGATCCCTCTTCCTGTCCTTTTAATGGTGCCTTTGCACAGCAGTAGCAGATGTGATTAAACTGTATATTTGAGGACGTATTTCCCGTTTTTGAGTCGGCTGCTGCCCACAAGTCGACATTTTTACTCTTAAAATCTCAAATGTCCTTGCAGTATCTTCTGTGTTGCTTTTAGCTTTTGAGTGATGAGTGCTGTGTTGCCATTTTGCAGCTGTCGTATTGTCTTAGTGATGCTGTGTCCAATTCTATTCCTGTTTTGGATTTCAGTCTATTCTTTTTACATCCAGAAGCAGAAGCAGTAGGAGGACAGGCGGTTATAAGACCTGATCGTTTTTCTGAGACTGAATTCGTATTAGCAACTGTCTCAAACCAAATACACAGAAATATACCAACACAGACATCCTAGACGATAACTAATAGGCTAAATTCTCCAAACACCTCATGGGCTGACAAGATCAGACGCAGAACATGAAGAGAATAGTTAAGGCTGTATCTAGGTCACATGGGATCTTCCATACTAGAAAGTGAAGGAGGATGAAGCAAGAAGAAAGTGAGTTAATCACAGCAGTACGGATCAATCCATACTGTCCTCAATGAAACTTCATCATCATCTTTGATGTTGGACGGCAGGAAGGATATCAAAGCAGGCAGTGTATGCACATTCAGCAAATGCTGCTCTTCGACCAAACAAAGCAACAACATGTAACTTTCTTCCACAGCTGAATGTTACGAAAGCCAGAGGGTGTATCTAAAAGTTCACAGCAGCATAGGGAGTTCTCCTATCTTTTTATTAGATGCAGTGGATGACATTTGGAGGGCCCTGAGTGGCAGGAACCCTACGCTCCAGTAGCTTTTAGCAACAAGCACTTCTGCTGATCGATCGCCCTCTGTTGCCCAGTATTAACTAATCAAAGCACAACAGCCCAAGGCGCCTGACACGGTTGCCAGCTGGGTGCAGCGGGGCTAACCGGTCACTTGTAATACCTCTACTGATTCACACTGACCAGAGTGTGGACCAAGTGCAGTTTTCTGAATCGCAAGTTGTATTTACTTTTCACTCTTCAGCGTTGGGACTTTCCTACTGTAGCATTTAAAGGGGTTTTATGTAATATTACTACTTAACAGTCTAGAATAAAGCACCATTAAGTTATGCCAAAATGTATTGGATTGTAGTTATGAACTCCTAATACGTATTAAATGATTTATGTGACCACTAGAGGGAGTAGTGAGTCACTCTGCCACTGGGCCTTTGACCAAAGCATCAGAAAGTGACAAGATGGAATAAGAACCTAAAAAAAAACTATTTCTAGAGTTAAAGAAAGTGACACAGTGACAAAAGATAGAAGTACTATTGTGGTTTTCATCACTGAACATAGCTCTAAATGAAAAGAACAGGGTTTTATCCTGAAAGCACAGTGATTCTCCTTCTACACGTGTGAGTTTGATTAAGAGGCTTATGACAGTATGAAGTTATTATAACCCCGCCCCCCAAAGGGAAGGAAAGGACTATTGTTTTTGGTTCGGTTTGTTTGTTTGGTAACATTCTAGTAGAAGAAGTATTGGTTGAATTCATACCAGATTAGGTTTATAGATTGCCAGTGACCCAGAATAGATGTCATTACATTTTGGGAAAAATAGGTCAAGGTTTAAATGTTTTTTAATTAATTTTTTTTAAATCTTTTTTTTCCCCCCCATTTACTTATAATGGGCAAAATTTTAAATATCTATAAAAACATCAATTTTGTTTCAATTTACTTAAGACTTGGCACATATATAGAGGCAGTTAATATGCTGACATCACCACATGCATAGACATGATGACATCAGCTGGATCGATGCCAAAATAAGCTACAATATGTGCGAGGGGCGGGGTTTGTTGTGCCTGGCACCACTTGTTATGTGATATTATCATCTTTGCTGAATTCACTGTTGATTCATGGTTCAGACTAAACTGTGACGCTTCTGACTTCATATGGACAATTCCAAACAGATCTTGAGTGCAGCTGTCGACAACACAAACTGTACAGAGAGCAGAGTTGATTTGTGGGTTTATTGTCTGAAAACAGTGCTACGCTAACGGAACTATAATGTAAACTATCAGCTGATGTGAAGATTATGACGCAGTGTTATTTTTACCTACCAAAATAACCAGCTATGAGGTTTAGTTTGAGGATGAAAAGGTGATGAAACTATAACGCAGATGTAAACTATGAGATTTATACTTTATTCTGTGAGTGATACGGTCTGTGGAGACATAGTGTTGATTTGTTGGTCGTCCTAAGTGTGCTCCAGTACGTGACTATCCCCGTGCTGTTGATAGTGTTGAGTATGTATATATATGTATATGCAATACAGTGCTAGATGTAACTGCTTTAGTACAGTGAAATAACAAAAAAGACAAAAGAGACAACAGAAGTATAATTTGCACTTTGACACATTCGGTACTAAAGCACTATGTATTGTAATTCTTCACATCTGTGTCTGTAGAGGAATGTTTAAACCTTTTATGCAGTTTAACTTGCTTGTGTGGGTTTTTTGGGGAGTGGACAGAACTTTTTCACAGCAAACAACAGCCGGGCTTTGTGACTCATAGTGTGTTGTTATCACAGTGATGTCGCCACATTTTGTACAGTCCTGCCTCTACGGAGACTAAAACCAACATTTGGAATCAGAGAAACAGTTGTATGATAGTTTATTGTCTTTCAACTTCAGATGTATTTTAATGTGCCTGTTTTTGTAGGCTTTACTCTAAACTACATCACACAGACTGGATATTTCCACATTTACACTCTAAGCATTTTGTGAAACTCCTCCTTCAAGGGGCTAAAACCAGACAGAAATCTTTCTTTGTCTTTTACATGGCTGCTTCTGCTTCAGTGTCCAGATAGTGCAAAAGAAAATGTGTGAGTAGTGTTTTTGTCCTTTGGGATGTAACAGAGATAAGGGAAGCTGTCTGGAAAGATATCTTACAGGTTTTTTTTTTTATACTGTAGATCTATTTTGACATAGATATCAAACATCTATATGACAGAACAAAAGGGACACTTTGTTCCAGCCTATTTTTTGACAATTTTCATGTGCGGCCAGGAAGGCAAAGTTTCTTCTTGATCAGATCTGACAGGGTTGGTGGGTTATTTTGCAGTACATATATTGAGTGTTTGTGTGAATATATGTAGGTTTAGATCAGACTGAGTGTACATGTTAAAAGTGTATCTCAGTCGTTTTTTGGGACATGGAAGAGGAACTCACTGGCAGTATTTTCTGCTCTGTGACTTTTTGTCTTTTTGCCTTCTCTTTCAGGTAGTTATCTGTTCCCTGTTCCTCTTCTTCAGTGTCTTTTCCTCCTGTTTTGTGCACCGGTTGCCCTGTATTTTTTATTTATTTTTTTTTATCTCTTTCTCTTCCTTTGATCTCCCAAAGCTTAAACCCATTGTGTGAGGGGAAAAAAATGCAAAGACGCATGGAATAATCCAGCATTTCAGGCTCATCCTTTGCTCTTTCCACTGGGATCAGCATGATATGGCAGAACAGAAGGGCTGAGAAGCTGAGTGAGGATGGTGAAAACCTTCCTTTTCTTCTTGGGAAGTTTGTCATAACAGGAAAAAAGACAATCAGCTGCAGAAAGACACACTCTCGCATTTGCTACCCCATGCAATTATCTGCAGCAAAAGACCAATCATATATTCCTCTTTTTTGGTTTATTCTGTCAATACTTTAGTATGGCTTGGGTTTGTATCCACTGGTGAAGGGGAATTTAACACGTGATGAGTTAAATATATATCTCATGAGATAACCTTGCAACTAATTTTACTGCAGGAACGTACACAAATATTATTTTAACGTCTTTAGAAAGTCTAAATTGAAGTTAAAGAGAATCTAAACACTGATTATATTTGCAGCATAAATGATTTGCCTGCCATACACATTGTCCCACGTATATAAAAGTATAACTCACTTTTCATCTAAAATCATACTATAAAAAAAAATTATTTTCCGTTTAACTGCAAGATGTCAAGTTCAAGAACTGCTCATCTGTCATGAATACACTCCATTGTAGCAACAGAGCTAAGCTAATTAAATCGAAATTCTCGAGCATAAAGCATGAATGAGACAGTAAAGCATGTCTGGGGGTGAGATAAACTGTGAAGATGTTAAATATGAGTGAAGGATGATGAATCGCAGACCTGCTTTAGGAAGAGAAGCTTTGTGAAATGAGTGCATAGTGGAAAACGTGTGCAGCAGCAGGTAAAACTGCAGCGAAGGGGAAATTTCCATTAGTATTTATGTGTGCAGAACCTGCCAGTATGTGGAAATGTTTTTGGTGAATGGGTAAGTGAAGGGAGGCAGGGTGCTTCTTCTTCTAGATTTCCAAAGAAACCAAGCAAACAAACACTCGTCAAAGCATCATCTATAGGGATGGGAATTGAGAACCGGTTCTTTTTTAGAACCGGTTCCCAGTAGCTCATTTCCTTGGAATCATTTGTCAGCCCACTTATCAATTCTGCTTAACGATTATTTGTTGCATGTGCGTGGTGACATCACAAGTACGCTGCATTGTTTTGGTTTAGAACGTAACCAACGTGGCGTCGAGGCAGAAACGCTCCAAAGTATGGCGATTTTTCACATTAAAAGATGAAACCCGGGCCACTTGAAACACTTGCAAAGGTTTCATTTCTTCAAAAGGGTGAAACACGTCCAATATGCTCAAACATTTGTCCACACAGCATGCGATTCATTTGCAGGAATGTCACGTGTTTGATACGCTACTTAGCGAAGCTTCTGAATCTAGAGGCAGAGCAAACAGAAGGGCAACATCCAGGTGCAGTTCTACAAAATACAAACAAACAAATATCCTGCCCGTTCAAGGAAAAGCTTCCAAAGGTAGGGAAAAGGAAAATGAGGTGCACAACAGTGGGAGACAGAGGAATTAGTAAAGCGTCTTAAGTTTCACTTTCTCTTTGTAGGGATGTATGGTGTGACCCCCCCACCCACCGCCCCCCAAACCTGGACCAACGTCATCTGTTATAATTTGTGCATCCTGTATATGTTATATTTTTCTATCCAGATATGGAAATATAAAAGACAGTTAATGCAAACCAACACATTTGTACTCTTCTATTCTCTCACCCAATGAGAATCGATAAGAGAATCGATAAGAAGTTGTGTCAATAAGTAAAATCGATAATAGAATCAGAATCGTTAAATTCTTATCAGTTCCTATCCTTAATTACCTTTTGTGTAACGGTCTCAGTTAACAGTGTGAGGCTGCATTCTGAGGTGCAGCGGTGGCCTCAGCGTTTCGAAGAGTGCATTGTTTCCACGTTGCCACTTTGACTCTATTGCTCATGAATATGTAATTACAGCTCAGTATAGATATATATCTGTGGCTCTGAATGTTTTTTTTTTTTTTTTACTTCTGTTTATTTCTGTGCATTGTTCAGAGTTCACTGGTGAAAACAGTGGGAGAGAGACTCTATCTGAAACCTGAAGTAAAAGGCACGCAATAGGAAGAACCCTGAACATAAAACCACTTGTTTATCTGAGGTCTGTGCTGTTATTGATTTCTTTAGTTTCTTTCCTCTCACAGAAAAAAAACACACAAAATTCACTTCCTGTGCTAATTAGACCTCAGTGGCACAAAGAGCATATCTTCAGCTTGACGATAATTGTATTTACAGTATATTCAGTGCATCTTTGCGAGTGCTCTGCAGAGGGCCGTATTCCCTCTCGCTCCGCTCTCTGAGAAGTATTGGTATACAGTATAGCGCTGGATCGCATGAAAGATGAGTGTAAATGAGAGAAGGAATAGATGGAGCAGGGCTTCAGCCAAAAGCACATCGATTCGCCATCCCCTTCAGCTCCGACTACCTCCTCGCCACGTCTGATGAATGCCTCTCCTCATTTTGGTTTACTGTGGAGTTGGGCTGGGTGCATGCAGGGTAAAGCCCGCAGTGGCACATCAATACACATTGAAGCTTACACCCACCTCGGCTGTTTTATTCCCAAGTTGTGGTCAGTGGGGGTGAGGTTTAGGAGCGCTCTGTTGTAAAATTTCATTTCACGCTTTGTGTGACTATTGATTTTTATTGGTTTTTAGACAAAATCAGTCAAGATGTTGTCAAAAGGCCAAAGCCTCCTCTGTACTCACTGTCTTGAAAAAGTCAGAAACAGAGCTGAGAAATTTCCATTTCTGCGTGGATCAGATGGATGAGGGAGCGTGAGTTTGGGTTTGTTTTGTCTTGGTGCCACCTTACCTTTACTCTTAGACGCCTGAGTCTCGGCCTCCTTCGGTGTTCGAAAGCGCAGGGGTTCGCTCAGTGGGCTCGTACCCGACATACTGATGGACTGCACGTGCACAATATAATCCGTCTCCTCGTCCAAGTCCCATAATGCACAGGAGCGTGTGGTGGTGTTGACTTCCTGGATGAACCGCAGCATGTGCACGTCTTTCTTCTGTTGAACAATAAAATAAGAGAGACTGATGTCTTTAGCTGTTCCAACAAGGGTGTGCACTGACTGACTGTCACCAGGCAGTCAATCACACAGTAAAGTTAGTTAAACAGAAGGTGAAACAGACGGTGAATTTATGGGACTTCTGGGAAGACCTCTGCGCTGAAAATAATGTTTGGTTGCGTCCCATTAAAGTGTAGTTTTTACTGTGGTGGTGAGATTGGGCCAATGGAAAAAACACAAGAATAAAGGGATGCATCCATACAAAATTAGCAGAGAACATAAATATAATTGATAGATAGATGGTAGTGCAGCAGCAGCAGCATGGCAGACAGCAAAAAGATAGAATACAAGAGCAAACACACTATACATGATAAATTAGAAGGATAAAAAAAAAAACCAAAATGGCAGAAAAAAAGTAAGGTGCAACAATAAACTGTAATGTGCAAAGTAATATGGACAGTGAAGTGCAAAGTGGAAATATGTTTATGACCAGGTTTGAAAATCAGGTGAGTTTATTCTCCAGTGGAATGGTGTGTCACAGGAAAGAGTGGATCTGTCCATTCAATAGTGGAGCTGTTATAGTAATAATACAATACTGAGCTATAAGGAGCCAAGGAATAGTTATTGATGATTTTCTTTTTTTTTTTTTTTTAGTTAGTGTCCATTCTGAGGTAGCTCAGAACAGACAATCTCTTCTTTTGTTCTGTTTCAAAGCAGTTGATGTTTAGCCTTCAAGTGTTAATTTGCTTTAACTATGTTTGTAGTGTTAATATCCTCATACCAAAAAATGAAGGATGGTCAAAACAAACACAGGCTCTAACAAGAACCTGTCCTTTTTTTAGGTTATGGATATTCATTTGGTTGCGATCTGAAATTTCACCGCCTGATATCTTAATATTTTACAATAAACCTTTAAGAGACGAGACAGATTCCATGAGTCTCCGACACTGATACTTGAAGCAGTCCTTCTGGGATCTGTCACCGGTGGTCCAGGGTTTAAACCCAACATCAATGTGATGTATGACGGTAATTTTCTGATCAGGGCTTTATAGATAGAAAGGCACCAGTGAATATTGCATCTCAGAGTCAAAGAGGCCAGATGACCTTATCTTAGAGGACACAGGGGTGAGTATCGTAGCCATCACCAGTAATAAACCTCAGGGCTGAGTGGTAAACATAATCTAATGGCCTATGAGTAAAGGCAGCAGCATGTCCAGAGGATGATAGGAACATTGATTCATTAATGTTCTAGAGCTGGTTTGAGTTCTGCATTGACAGTCAATCATTTGTTCCAATTTGCTGACAAGGCTCCTGATGTCATCTTTAAATGTAAATTAGTTACGCAGCCAGATGACAACACTGGAACCACATCGAACAGGAAAACTCGAAGGTTATTCACCTCTGTACATTTTTTACCTATTTTATTTTAGATCTTTACTGGTTATACTAGTAAAATACCTCCAGAATAAAAGTAGTGAAACTTTAACAAGTTTGTGTAACTAATAAAGAAACATTAATTTAAAATTTGGCTGGAGTTTGTAAGATACAGTCTATAGCAAAAATGTAAATTTATGTGAATTAATGAGAGAATGAGTTTTACTCCAAAGGAATGTTCATCTCAGAGCAACCAGATCTACTTCAAAACACTGTCTGCACATTAAAATGCATTGACTTTACAGGTTCTATCTAGTGGAAGATTTATAAACCTACAGCATAAATGTATATAAACTAATATATATGAGTAATAACGCTTTAGCATATGCATTAAAAACATCAGCTAACCCACACTTTTGTCATATATTTTCCAATTCATCATAAGATTCAACACATTTAATCTCCGTGGCAGGTACTATAATGTCTAAACAAACTGTACACCACTGCTACCAGTACATTTCAGAATTTATGGTAAAATCTTTATTTCTAAAGCCTTACATTGTTTTACACCGGAGTATATTTCTGCACATTGGATCCACGTCAGACAGTTAAACCCTTATGATCCTCAGACCAAAGCTCACTTGCTGTTCCAAGATCTAAATTAAGCACCAAAGGTGATAAAGCTTTTGTTTTTATGAAATTTTATTGCTAGAAAAACACTTACAATATTTCTATGTGATAAATCTACAAATTAAAAAAAAAATATGCAGGAAAAGAACAGGAGGTGAGGGAAAATGTGTAAAATAACCTAAAGGAAATAGAATGGGTGAGGAAAGAAGAGAAGGGAGAAAAAAGTAAGTAATAAAACAGTAAATCTTTCCCTGTAATGGCCACTAAACTGCATTTTGGATTTTTAAGTGAAAATCAGGTATTTTCCTGTATTTAAGCCACTGATCATGCAGATATTTCTAAAAACTAAGACAAAATGCAAAGGTTATTAGATCAAATCAGAAAAAAAAAGACAAAAAAGGACTTTTTCAATGAAATACATCATTAACTGAACATTAAAAATAAGTGTCAACAACTACTATGTTTTGTCAAACATGAGTTTTACTGGTGAATCAATGTAGCAGCAGGTGACTGTGTTTCCATGTTCACCACAGAGCCTCTGAACGTCCAAATGGGTCAAATATGACGACCATGAAATGATGAGA
>JAPTYQ010000016.1:14288980-14301154 GCA_029814465.1 Ostorhinchus cyanosoma | reverse complement strand
ACACACACACACACACACACACACACACACACACACACACACACACACACACACACACACACACACACACACGGTTTCTTCTAATTAAATGTCAAAAGGCAGAGTATGAAAATCAATGCAGCATTGTGTGGAGAGAGAATGCAAGCCAGCTAATTCAAAAAGGCAAAGGAGCGCCGTGAGGCTGATTATTTGACAAACCCAATGCTAATGAAATCTACGATGAAATCAGGAGCGACCACCACCCTCAGGCAGGGAAACGACAGTAATATGGGATGGGGCTGATTACACCAAGGAGCTCACAGCTTGATATGAGTCTATGAATACGATATTAGTGGCTCATCACACACTTTTGTAGTTATTTTTTCTGTCTCTCACTTCACATTTAGCTTTTGTCTGTGGAGTTTTTGCAACCCTGCTGAGGACTCACAACTGGTTGAGTAACACCTACAATAGCTACCCGAGTGGATTGGTGTCACAGGCTGGTGGAGGAGGAGGACATGAATAGTACTCTCATAATACGCTCTTTCTGGTTCCATCTAACACTCCATGTTTTTCCCTCTTCTTCCACTGCTTACATTTTCCGTCCCTCTTGGTTTCCCTCTCGTACTAGTTTCATTTTTGGAATGCACACTTTTTGTCAGCCATTAGCTTCTCCTTTTAGCCATGTCTGTGCTTCACTGTGTATTCCCCTCAGACTAACACATGTCGTGTCACTGACATCTGACCCCTGACCGAGGATGTCCCCTCCCATAAACCAGGCTTGCAGCCACTGGCTTTGGAAGTGAAAATAGGGAACTGGCATCCAAGGATAAAAGCACACACATCTACACCCAGACACACAGAGTGTTGGTGATGATAAAGGGGTTACATCTGAATACTGTATGTTGTTTCCAGTAATGCTTATGACTACAATATAACATTCATTATGTTACTATTTCTCCTTGTTTCAGGAATGCTTTGCTTTGCATGTTTCTGGACAATATAGACCAACTCACTTATGTAAATATGAGCAAAACACCATGAAAGCCATGAAGGCTGACATCTATATACAGCTCCAATCATTTGGCAGTATGTGTGCAAATTTTGCGTGGTGTTTGTGATTGATTTTCTTGCTTGTAGTGGCACCACCTGTCATCTGCCAATCAGACTAATATGCGTGACTCTAAGCAATCTGAGTCGTCCATGTTTGGCTGCAACCAGAAGGAACCACCATTTGTTAGTATCAAAAAGCAACGTAATAAGATACTTGATCTGAGGGTATAATTAAAATAAGTGTAGATTTGAATCTGTACCTGATATTTAACTGGTTTCAAAAGTACTCTTCACAACACTGAACACACGTAGGCATCTAATTTTTCTTCGTAGCCATCTTTCAGTGTCTTTTACTTGTAACCATAGCGAAAAAAATGAATTATCCGTGTCAGACAACTTTTGAAACACAAGGCAAAAGTTTGAAAAAGGAGGTGAGGAGCCTCAAAGACAAATCAATGTATATGTCTT
Source organism: Ostorhinchus cyanosoma (assembly GCA_029814465.1). NCBI lineage: Eukaryota > Metazoa > Chordata > Actinopteri > Kurtiformes > Apogonidae > Ostorhinchus > Ostorhinchus cyanosoma. Next base: position 14,299,654 of record JAPTYQ010000016.1, on the reverse strand, counting down.
GGTGTTGGTAAAGGTAGAGGAGGTAATCTCCTTGGGGGCCCCCCCGTGCTGCAGACTGCTCGAATGTAAAACACACCATCTGGGCCATCCCACCCCCCACAGGCTTCACTGCCCAGAACCGAATTAAAATAGTATTTTTGTGCTTTGCTTTGCTGCTCAGGAGAACTGGGATGAGGAGGAAGAAGAATTCAGGACTTGTTGAAAAATAACCCATGACACACATTCATGTGCACATATAAATAAGCTTCTGACGCATGATAACCAATGAAAACCTTTTAAATCGATAGCATGGTGGCACAGACCCTCCTCCACCTGCACACATGATGCCAGACAGATGACAGACTGCGTCAGCCGCTGCCACGTCAGTCTTTTGGCATCGCCATCTCGTTCTCCCACAGATTCAGGGTCCAGATGATTGCACCAATCTGTCCTCTAATGCCTTCTATGTCCCATTTTCAGCAAAAAAAATCCAACCTGAGATCACTGAACAAATGTGAATGTGGTACAAGGAAAAGCAGCTTGTATTAATTCCAAATAAATTACATTGGGAACAATTTCTAAAGTGAAAAGATTATCATCTAAATCATTTCTTCATGCACAAAATTGCTCAGTACTCATGTGGAGGAAGCTTTGGTACATGTGGGGCTTCAATAAACAGCACAAGGCCATCGCTGAATTCATCTGTGTCTTTCTAAGTCATTGGCGAGCTCTTAGAGAACTCCAAGAGGCTTTTTGAAGCAGAGAAGAGGGTGAAGAGGTGCTAGAGAAAAGAGCAGCAGCAGGAGCAGAATGTTGATACAAACACTCAGCGGTGCCGACACTTGCACAAGAGGACTTTGAAAGGACTTTGTAGTAACGGATTCTCATCTCAGTTCATTTAATTAAGCTTGTCAGGTGTCAATTAAAACATGACAGGGTGCAAGTAAGATTATCTGGGCAGTGTGACATGATAGCATCAGCAGAACTAGAGGGATGATGGGCCAAGAACGGTCTATTTACCAGCTCTGTCAAAGCAGTATTAGTATAAGGAGGGAAAGTCTAACTGTTCAGAAAGCTGAACAATTTTTCCTTGGAGCTTATTTTTTTCACAAGAAAATATTTCATTTTTAACTGTAAAGATCGATCATGTCCTGCATCACTAGAACACTGTTCATTTTGTTTTAGTTGCTACTGAAGCTGGATTTTTGGAGGCTTCAACAAGTTCAAATTAAGATTTTTAAGACATTTATGAAAGCAATTTAAGATCTATGTCATGTCCACACTGGATAAAAATGTATGAAAGGTCTTTGGTGACTTTACTAATGCCCTGAGTGTGAATACTGTTTAATATTGTGTCTTTTCCCGATGGCTTTTAGTTTTATTTTTTCTTCTTTGATTTCTTCTGAGACTCTAATGCCTGTATACCCAGAATTCTACATTTGAGCTTTTTCTTGTGCAAAATGCAACAAGCTTCAAAACCATTATTTTCAAAGGTGGCTGTTCTAAAGAAAATAACATTCACAAACAATTTAAATGTTACTTTCACTAGCAGAAGTGTTGTTTTTTTATATGAAGAGATGTCATACGAGGTGTATTGTGATACTTTATGCCTGATACAGTCACTGGGACACAATTTAGATCCATGTTGGTTTTATAATGTGTGATCAATGCATTTTCCCCCCAAAAAACACATTTAAGTTACACTGAGGTTAATGAAACTTCATAACAGTTTCTTTCAAAATAATTTTTAGGCATTTTTTGTTATTTAAAGACCTAAAACTACACTTTACAGACCCTGTAAACATAGTCCCACAAAAAATACCCAGTGAAAGTGAGGAGGTAATAGTGAAGGCTTTACTGATCTATGATGGACTAACCTGGTCCATGGGGATAGGGGGCACATTGGTCTTTTTTTGACTGATGTTATAATAATATATGAAACATGCGACTTTGTTTACATTTGTCCGCATGATTATAACTGCAACATTATGTAGACATACCTTTCTTTTTTTTCACCTTCCCTTTCATAAAGGTTTATCATCCTTGATACAATGAACATTATTATGACGTGATAAAAAAAAGAAGTTAATTATAATAAATGTATAAGTTGATAAAATGGATGGATGGCGGTCTTACTGCTTCCACTGCAGTACTGCACACCTTGTGGATTATCGTTATTCTGCAATAATTTTTTATGGTAGTAACTGTATTGAAATAAACAAATGCTATGAGTGAATCCACAAAGCACACTTTTTTTTGCAGAATTAAGAACTGCAGTTAGAATAAACTAAATTACAGGGGCTATATGACTTTTTTTTCTCCCTTTCAAATATTAGAAAATGACCGGAAATTACCATTGGAGTGTTTTGAATAAATCCAAGCTACACCAAAGATGCCAAAGTATCGGGTACGAAACAACTTGTAGTGTCAAAAGTAATGAAAACGAGAAGCACTGTTATTGTCTAAAGGTATATATGTTGAAGGTGTAGTTATTATGTGATGTTATCATCTTTGCTAAGTTCGCCATTTGTTGAGCCATGGTTCAGACTAAACTGTGACAGTTCTGAACTTGTTTGGATGATTACAAATAGATGTTTGGTGCAACTGCTGACCAACACAAATCATATAGAAAACAGATTTGATTTGTAGCTTTACTATGGCTGTTTTGTGTCTAAAACCAGAACTAAGCTAACAGTGCTATAATGTAAACTATCAGCTGAGCACAGAGATTACTGTATGAGACACTGTTATTCTGATCCATTGTCAAAATAACTGTGTTCTAATACGGGACCTCCTCCTGCTGTTGAGAGTTTGAAATACTAATACTACATTAAACCCCTTTAACACTTCATCCAATTAAAACCATTATGGAGTAACTTTGTGGTATAGTTAAAAAAAAAAGGACAGTACGGTGCACCGCTTTTAAAAAACAGCAAACACCATTACTAACAGCTACTAATTACAAACAGTTTATTGTCCTCACACAATTGACTGGGGGGAAACTAATGAACAAATAATCACATGCATGCACGCACAGCTCTGCATCCCCCGCAACTCTTAGATGAAGACACAAACATGTACACGCACAAAAGTCTGACCCATCTTTTCTGTGCTGTTAAAGAGCTCATTCAGAGGCAACAGTGATGATTCAGTCTTTCAATCAAGAGGCTGCCCCAGATACCCAGCAGGTTTAAAGGATTTATTCTAAATGTTCTAGAATAAAAGAGGTCAGAACTGCCGCTTTTACAGGACTGAAACACACACGACAAAGGTTGTGACTTGTGTTTCTAATGCCCACAGTGAAAAATATCGATGTGCTTATCCTCCGACACTATTGATCTGTTTCAGAACGCTGTGTTCAGCAAAGATCATTCATTCCATACATGTAACAACAAATAAAGAGCCACAAAGCCAAAAAGACTGTGTTATAAAATGTGGTGAATAATACAGTGTGATGCGATGATCTACCACATGCATAAACAACTATTTGTAATATGTGTTTGAGAGGCAGCTATGTGCAAATAAAATCCCCTCTTGTAATTATTGACACTTCTTGTTTTGTCCATTTGGAGATTTCTAAAGACTTGTGAGGTTTGTACTCATAATATTTTCCAGTATAAGTCTGTTTCTTGGTGGCAATTTTGTGTGAGTGAAGAGAAGATTCTGCTTTTATAAACTATGAGTTTGTTGAGGCCTATAACTCCTGTCTATGGATGCTAGATGGCTTGGCTCTTGACACATAATATACTGTACTGTCAGAGAATTTATGACCTGGCAGGTGGTTGCCAACATTCCTAGATTTTTAGTTTATAGCATAAAAAATAACCTTGGCACCTTTGAAAGACTCAGCTTTCCCCAGTTATTATTATAAGCGTCTTTCAAACAAAGGGAACAGGCTGGAGCCTTTCCACTGCTTGCATCAGTATTCAATTTGTTGATTGATTCATTGACCCCCCCCCCCTCTTGTCCAAACTCAGAACTGTTGGGGACTGAAGAAACTGCCTACGAGGATTTATGACCTCATTTAGATAAATGTGTTAGAGAGTCGATTTACATTTTAAATGGAAACATTATCTTCCCTTTCCTCGTATCAACTGACTGTTTATGAGTCACTATCAACACAGACACTGTAAAGATGTCAGTATAGTGTAAATTTTATGGTGGTGTAGGCATGCACCCACTCGCTCCTACCCATCCACTCCTCTGGCTCGGCATCGATTTGGCCTGTTTTCCTGGTGCAGGTGTCTGCCTAAATCTTTAAATAAACTTGGAGAGTTGAAAACTTGAATCAAGCCGGATTTGAAGTAACGCCTTCGCATCAGATGTGTGGCTACATGGTTTTCTGAACATCTCTGAATCTGAATTGGCAACGCTTATTAAAAAAATCAAATAAAATTAAGAAGCTGTTTCTTGTATTTTGAGAGATTTTTGTATTTTGACATCACACTGTGTCTGTATTTGTGCTTAGTATGTCTGTGGTTGAAAATGTACAAAAGGCATCGAGTATATATTTCTATACATTAAAACATAAACACAACCTTACACTTGCTCTCTAATAGTGACATTCATAAAATCTAATTTAAACATTATCAGTTCCAGCTTCATTTATAGAAGTACTTTATAACAATCACAATAACATAGCAGGCTTCATAATAACGTTGTGGAAAAAATGATGAGACCACCCCTTGTTTTCTTCAATTTCTTGTCCGTTTTAATGTCTGGTACAACTAAAGGTACATTTGTTTGGACAAATATAATGATAACAAAAATAGCTTAAAAGATTTTCATTTAAGAGCTGATATCTATCCATTTTCCATGTTTTCTTGATAATAACCAAAATCCCTTCAGTTCTTACATCAGTAGCTATGGCACTGTACTGATGAAAACAATGTCTTTTAGACATTCCACGTTTTCTTTTCTGTCTGTTTTAGTCACATGACACACACAGGAGTTAGTACTTGATTGCATAAGCATTGTTTTTGATGACTTTTGATGGTCCAATATTTTTTTTTTGCATCTGTAAATCTCTCTAGTGCTAATGTAAAACTGACAAATACACACAAGACCAAGAGAGAGTTGAGATAAGTATGAAGTGGTGTGTGTGAGTTAACTGTGCCGCTGTTAGTGTGTGTGCAGTGTGCAACAGAGATCAGCAGCACAGTGATCCATCGCCAGTGGAAGGCAGAGGAGTGGGAGGATACAGAGCGAACCACAAGTGTGTTTGGCTGACTGGAGTGTGTAAATGTAAATTGTTGCTTTCTATTACTGTGAGTGTGCACATGTGTGGTGCAGGCTCTAAGAAGCATGTTTTATCGATGCATGAATACTGCATGCTTTCACACAGATAACACACACACACACACACACACACACACACACACACACTCACTCACATACAAGCACGGCATGCATCAGTGACGTTTCCATGGTTCTTTGTTCCCTATAAGCAATTCCATTACATTCTTCATTCAGTCGCTTGTGGACATTCATTTCAAGCAGATTTTAGGCTCCAAAAATGAAAATGTAAAATAAAAAAAACAAGATTACAAACATACTGATTTAAAGTGTGAATAAACAGCTCAAGATGAAATGAATAGGAGGCACTAAAAGAAAATCCCAGGTTAAGGTTGTGATGGTGTGTCGGTGTTTGTAGCAGTTTATAGTACCTGCCTGAAATGAGATTGAAAGGTCAGCTTGGCTCACATCAAACAGACACACACACCACACCACACACTGGGAGGTAAACATAGTTTGTTACAGATCAGTCTTCCTTCACAATTCATGATCAGCTGGCATGGCATTTACATTTCCCAGACAACCACAACCACACACCGACTGAAATCTTTACTGTAGACGGTTCAGATGACAAAGTGTACCCCTTCAAGAGATGACAACACGGAAATGCCTCCACTAAATGCAAACACCATCAGCTCTTCTTCCACAAATTCAACACAATACGCAACGTCTCACAACAAACAACATCTAGAGCCTACACACAAAACCAAAGCCTGTAAAGCACCAGGATTTTTTACCCACATGCTGCTGCTGCTGCAAAAGCCTCTCTGGTTCATTTAATGGAGGTGATTAAAATATAATAAATATCAAGGATGAAAAGATAGACTTGCTGCTAAAAATGAATTGCACATAAACATAAACTTACCCCCTGTGACTCGAGAGACGCCGAGACAGCTGAGGACGAGCAGGAAAATTCTCTCCATTTTTCTAACGCTGGGAAGACGTGCGGTCCCATTTACTCTGTCCGGGGGTGCTGTGATAACCACCGAACTCTTGTGCTGCTGTGTTGTGCTGCTCGGCATTCACGTCAGTTCATGCGTTTCGTCTCGACTGGGAAAAAAAAGACAACGACGATTCCGGCAGCGTTTCAGCACCTTGGACAGCGGCTCGTTCATTCAACAGCCTCCGTCGGTGCTCTCTCTTGTCACCGGCAACCGGCAACCAGCAACCCGCCAGTCGGCATCGTTATCGACTGGTCTCGAGTCTGGGGGTGGGTGTGTGTGTGTGTGTGGGGGGGGTGATGATATGCGTCGTCGGTCGGTGCTCCAACTGTGCTCCAAAAACCCTCCCCGATCCGCTGCTTCTGCCTCTGCTTCTGCTGTTGCTGGTGGTGGAGGTGATGCTGGAGGTGTTGCTCAGCACCGCTCGGTTGCTGCAGACAGAGTGAAACGTGCTGGCTTTGTATATGAGCAGCCTGGACTGTCCCTGCCTGCCACACTGACTCCTGCCTGCCTCAAGGCTTCACAGATGAAAACAGTGGAGTGGAGGCAACATCAGCAAATAATTCCAAAAAAAAAAAAAACAACACACAAGTCATTACATCATCTAAAACCTCAACATCCGGTGCAACTTTATGCAATGATAGACCTATAATGGAAACCTTATTTATTTACTCACTTCTAAGAATGATGCACCTGCTTATTCCTCTTTTTTTTAGTTTAGACTTTAAAGACGCACAACAACGAGCCAAACTTGTCACCAAAGCCCTCTGTCATGAGGGACAGTTGTCTCCCACTCTCCAGCTTCAGCCCACTCGCTGAGATGTACTCTAAATTATTACTGCCCACTCATCGATTAAATATGCATACACTGGCCCACGCAAAGATGTGGTCTCTGTGGCGCCGCTATCCACTGCTTTTCTCCACTTCAGGAACAAAACACGTGCCTCTTGACTTTTGCACAGAGTTGACCAACATTTAAAAAAAAAAAAAAAAAAAAAGCACAGATTCAGTTTGAGTTGCTCAATAAAATATAACAGCAGCGGAAAGTGAGTGTGGAAGTGGGAAAAGTCTGTGTACAGTACCTTGCACTTGAGATGGTTTCCCTGCAGCGCGCTGTGCTTGCACAAGGTTTGAGTATGAGTGTGTTTGTGTGTGTGAGTCCCAGGTCTGCAGAGCGGTACTGTCCCCTAGCTGTGTCCCCAAGAAGTGTTTTCTTTCCCCTGCCGTGCACCTCGATTCATAGCCTGCCGCCTCTGACGTGCTTCACAGGAACAGTGTTAAAGCTCCACTTAGCTGCTCCCCCTCAGTGTGTTTGTGAATAAATGCTCCTGTTAAGTATGTTTGAGTTGGACAAAGAGTGCACACTATGTCCACCAGCAGCAGATTCAACATGTTTGTACTCGTTTTTCTATTTTACCCACTATTATTCTTGATGTGAGCCTTCTGTTGCCTGTAGTGTTTTAGCCAGATCACCATAAGGCAGAGGGAGTTTTGGAAACAAAATGCTTAAAATACCACACAACAAATTATGGACACATTCTGTCAGACAAAATAAAAAAAAAAAAAAGGCCAATGGATATAACGCTGTGGGTATGTTCATCTGGGTGGATTTGTAAGCTGTTCACTCAAGTATGATTTTATTTTAGTTATTTTACATAACTATAATGGCTAAGAACAATATGTCTGAAAATTATGAGCAAAAAAAAAGGCCACTTAATGAATTACAGTCATGCAAAAAAATTATTAGACCACCCTTTTTTTCCTTCAATTCCTGTCTGGTACAAGTAAAGGTCCATTTGTTTAGACAAATATAATGATAACAACAAAAAAATAGCTCATAAGAGTTTAATTTCAGAGCTGATATCTATCCATTTCCCATGTTTTCTTGATAATAATTAAAATCACTTCAGTTCTTACATTAATATCTATGACATCGTACTGACAAAAACAGGGTTTTTATTCATTCCATGTTTTCTTTTCTGTTTGTTTTAGTCACATGATACACACAGGAGTTAGTACTTGATTGCATAACCATTGTTTTTGATAATTTTTTGATGGTCTAATAATTTTTTCCACAGCTATAAGTCAATTAAGTAGCATGCATCATTTAGAAAGTATGCATGACTCAGATCTATTTGTTGCACACCTTTTTTTATTACCATTTTCAATTACATATTTACTTTTAAAAATGCCTCACATTCCAATGAAGAGGCAAACAGAAAATAGTCATTCACCCTTTATTTTAATAGTGAGTAAAAGGATTCATTTGTACTTTCAGCTCATAAAGACTTTATTCAGTAGGGGTTTGGATGAATCGGTTCAGAAAGGGACTCTAAGGCTCTGGTGAAGGTGTTATTTGAAAAGAACCAATCAAGCAAAATATGCTCGGCAGGTTGACCCAAAGAACAGGGTTGAAATGGAACTGAATCAGGATGGAACTACCCAATAAAAGAAGAGCGTTCTGGTTGAGTGGTCTTCTTTTGTAGGTCGGATAATCAGTGTCTGTTGCTCTTTATCAGGTAGTGAAATAATGTAATACATGGTTGGAGTATCACTAGGCATTTGCAATTGGACAGGAGTTCACATTCATTGAACCAGGTTTAACAGGAAACATCTGAGATCCTTCTTTACCATCAATGTTGTGGTAAAGAAGTAAAGAAGAAAAGAAAAGGGGGTGGTGGCGATGGGGGGGGTCGTATTGGTGGATCTTCATGTAAGTTATGGTGTAAGTATGATATGTAGAAACTAACATAAACCAATTTCTTATTATTATTATAATTAAAAGTAATAGTAGTAGTATTTTATTCTCGTATATGCCACTTGACATGCAAAAAAAACATTTAAATCTTTCAATTTTCAAAACACAATTAAAGATTGTGGTTCTTTTCCACAGAGGTAGGTGTTAAATGAAGATGACAATGCAGGAATGCAATGCATGAAGGTAAAACAAAACCCCAGAGTAACATCTGAAGTCTTAAAGGAGTAGATCAGCAGATGGTAAATCAGAAAAAAAAACCAAAACCAAATAAAACAAAACATGTCTGTGTCTATGTTGACATTTGGAAAATATAGAGCAAAAAAGGAGCTGATCTATCTCATCTACATAAACCTTAACCATTATATTTTTATTATCATTATGGTTTATTTCTATATATTATTATTTTGGGTTTATTATTACAAGAAAGTAAAACCATGGGCTCTTCTTTAAAATGTTGGTCCAAGGCGCCTTTAGGCTTTTAAGTTAAATATCTAGACTTACATTTTTTCCTAACAGAGATGAACGGTGTGACATTTCCAGACAACAGTCCATTTCAAGAGTCCTGTGAGAGTCAGTGAACCTTAAAAAGCTGCAGAAACTCACTCTATGCATAAAAACTTAACAAAATGTTATTCCTCGCTCAAACAGAGAGCAGCACTGAAATGTAGATAAGTGTAGAAGGAAAAATCAGTGATAATCCAGTGACAAAATATAGTGGGGATAAACGGTGCAGGTGCCTTTAATGTTGTGTAATAAAGCGGTGAGCTGTATCTGATGTAAATGTAAAGCCATCGTCGAAGCAGCGTTTGGAAGGGGGTTAAGAGAGGTCAAGTGAGTAGCTGATTGAGTGGAGAGCTAATGAAATGAATGGATCAGTGGATGGCTGCATGAAAAAAAAAATACTCTGACAAAAGTGGTGATTGCTTGCTAATATTCCCACTTAATTGAATTTTCTTTCCGGAATTGATTATTTTGGATTGATGAAAGTGGACACAGGATGTTCAGCAGATGGTACGATCGCTGCCCGAATCACTAAAACCACTGCAAATACGCAAAAAAGAAAAATAGAAAACAAACAACAGCACGCGCATTTGATTTTTCCTAATTCTTATAATAAACTTTCATGGTTTTCCTCTTATCTCTGCCTTCTGCACCACTGATTTTGAGTAATGAAGCTAAAATCATTACGGTTCTGCATCATCAAACCCCTATGACGCTGGTTTGATTTTTTTGCACATTCAGCAAACATGATTGTTCTTCATTCCTCAGAATCTGTCAATACTAGATCAATACATATCCCATTTATATATGCAGCAAAAAAAGGGAATATCTGACTCAAATAAAGTGACTTGAATTTGGAATATTCATTTTGAAAGATCTTTTTTTTTTTTTTAGATTTATTTACTTATGGAGACTTACTCCTGCTAAATTATTTAAATTGTTCCAGGAACTTTCATCTTGAGCTACACCACTGAGATATTACAACTAATTTTAAGCGATATTTATAACAAAACAAGATACATTGTTGGGGGATGAGTATTTCTTATCACACTGGCAGTTAATTTTACTTGAAATAAGACATTTAAACCCAATAGTGAGTTTATTATTCTTATTTTTGTATGGATGTCAACTCATTTACCCGACTGAAGCACTGCAATAAATTAACATGTTTGTCAGGACTAATTAAACACAGTCATGTCA
>JAPTYQ010000016.1:14264874-14282778 GCA_029814465.1 Ostorhinchus cyanosoma | reverse complement strand
ATAAGTTCTTATATCTCACTGAAAAGTTACTCTTTAGGTGATTATGTCTTATTTTAAGTGTGATGAGATATTTGGACCAGAAATGAGAAAAATACACTTGGTAAGATTTCGATTTTTTACAGTGTTGTGGAAGACTGGGGGAGGAAGAACTGACCGGTATAGACCTCTGAACCCGGAGAACTGGGTAAGTGTTGAACTGGTGCCTCGGACAAGTAAGCAGGGGTCTACGGTCAGGAAGTAAAAGAAACTAAGCAAACAAACCAGGAGAGGAGCAGGCTGAAGGCAGGTCAGGTAGGCATTATTAGTGTGTTTAGATATTTGACAACTTTGACTGTACTGGTATTCAAATGGACCAGCAGCTGGTCCTATAAAAAAATGAAAAGTGTTTGTAAAGTGTTTTTTTTTTTTTGAGTATTTAGTCAGTTTCATTAGTGTAATGTCCAAAAAACTGCTTATAGTTCATTTTGTTGAAGTTCAAGTGAAATACCTTACATCAACAACAGAGGTTTTTGGTCCCAGGTGCAGGAAACAGCGTTATACAGTAAAAGCAGGTTTGTTCCTGTCGACATCACTGAGCTCAATCAGAAGTAGTGACATTGCTTTTTATTTTATTTATTTATCCTTTTTCTTAGCTATATATATTATTTTGATTCTTAAATTTTACAATTTTATATTCTTATCCTGGTTTTTATCCCAGAGACTGTTTTTATTTCCCTACGGTTTTTTATTGCATTTTCTTTTTATTTATCTTGATCTTATTTATTCTTTTACTTATCCTTGCTACTATATTGGCGAATGGCAGAACACTGAGCTGACTTTTTGTCTTGACACTTGACCAAGTACCTGCCTGTCAGGTTCAATGTGTTTTATAATGGAATGTCAAATGCAATCTTTTTTTTGGCAAAACAAACCTACTCACAGGTTTAACAAAAGTAACCTTGAACAAGTCTGATGTACAATATTAATACAATAACAAGTATTCGTGATGTCATGGATGAACTTTAGTGAAATAAAAATAATCCACTGTCACTGCTACACCAGGTTTTTGCTGATCTGCTAAAAATGCTTTTTTCAAGGCTCCCTTTTGGAGATACAAGAAAAACAATGGAAAAAAGACTGTCACAGCCTACCACTAATAAATGCCGTAAAAAGTTTTGTGCATCATTTCAAAGATTGTAACTATGAGTGCCAACCAAAAGCAACGGGATTTTTGCTTTCTAGTACTAAGCAAAAATGAAGTGGTTATGGCTTAAGCAGTGTGAACATCTTCACCAAGGCAGCTCTTTAACACCAAAACTCTGAGCGCCGTATAATAAACAAAGTCATCGACTATAACCGCCTCACAGTGCAGCTCTCATATGTTCTCAAGCACATGAAAGCACACACTTTAAGTCTAGTGATGTCCCAGGGAGCATGAAAAATCAAACAATGCAAGATGGGGTTTTTTTGGTTTTTTTCCCAGTGGATTATCTGCATTTTCTTCTCGTTCACTCAAACTAGCGAATGAGTTTTATTAAAGGAGATGAGGGGGGGTTAGTTTTTACACTGTCCAAGCCCAAGAGAAATGAGGTGGTTGAGCTTTTCCAGCACATACTTGACCACGTTGAAGATTTTGACAGTGAAATCGCACACTGTGCACCTAGACACCTGGTGTAGTTAAAAAGTTTCACCTTCTGTTTTTTTTTTTTTTTTCTTTACTTATCCTGGCATTTTTGACATTGCTGATGTGCTCTTTGGGATTCTACAAAACAAGACCTTAGACGTGCTGTTTAATCTGGCCAGAATTTCAGATTTATTTTTGTCAGTGTTGAAAGGCATTGAGCTAAATTCAGCGATATATTTGACAAGATGGTGCAGGCGGTGGAACAGGCCAACACACTGTGCAGAAAGCCTGACACACACATCCATTACGGAGAGTTTCAACAATGGAATCACACCAATTACGAACAAATCTGAAGATCATAAAGCGCCGATGGTGGTTGGATTGTTAGATTCAGAGAAGGTTGAACAATTGAAACAGACCCATCTAAAGGGGTCTGGAGGCTGATGGAGAGCTATGGTGCAGTTTGGATGACTCGATGACATTTATTGTTACACTCTTAATAGAAGTGGTTGATGTTTTCGGTAAACTCTGGTTTCATCTCTTGCTTTTTTCCAGCAATACCCATTTATTTCCGTAAAACCAGTCTGGCAATGACCATGTCATGCACCTTTAGGCTTCAGAATTGCAGTTCACAAACCAAATCATGGAGTGTATCTACCATTTGTGTACTATTTGTGATCTGCAGCCAAGCAGGTTCAGAGTGAAAGACATAGCAAAAGATAAGTAAGCTGCAGAGTTCAACACGGTGGCACAAAACAACCTGACAAATGGACTGTGGTAGAAGGCTGGTTTATATGCAGAGGCTGATGACAGATGAAAGCAGGTGAAGGAAACAGGTGGGAGTGTTTACTGGCAGGTAAACAGTCAGACAGGAGGAAGAAGGAGGCGAAGAAGGTGGAGAGAGCCAGCAGGTGAAACAGATGAGTCGGTGGTTCAGGAGATCGACATTAAGCATCTAATGAGCCTGTTTGGGTTTATGAGACAAACTGGATTAATGGATAGAATTGAATCTCAGGCCCCACACTCTAGGACAGAAGATGATGGGACTGCACCTGATAAGCTGCCTTCCAATCACTGTTAATTAAAAAGATGATGATGACGATGGGCTGGTGATTCAGGACATGGGACGCAGGAGGAAGTGAAGAGGAACTTCGACGTAAAGATATTTCATTGTGATTAGTATGAAAATGTAAGAATTAGAAAGAAAATGTATTCATCTATGTTGTGTGTTCTGCCATGTTTGCAGCTTCACAAAAAAGCAAGAACATCTCAAACGGTTCCTTTTTTACTCATTTGTTGAGTAAATATTTACTCCGCTTTTAGCTCTGGTTTGATCTCCACCATTTCCATAGAGAAAGTTTAGTCCAACTTTTCCAGTTACAGTACAGTTCTTTGAGTTTCATGTTTTCTGTCAGTATTTGATAAACAAAATCTCAATGATTGACGAGCTCAAAATTTCAACAGACTGATAGACAGGTGGTTTTTCTAATTCCACTATTCACTGGAGATCTCTTGCAAAACTGCTGTTTGTTTCAAACTCATCAAACTGTTTGCTAATGTTGCCATATTTCTATATCTCAGACGTGAAAACTAATAACTTGGTGAGTGCTCTGTTCTTTGTGCCAAGTTGTATTTAATCTAAATTTTCCTTTGAAGCTCCTCCCAGTCCTGCAAAACAGCCCGAACAAACATTAGAAGATGAGGATTAGCAGAGCGCACTCTCACAGGAGGAAACAACGCAAAATCATAGCAACAGGAGAATTTAGATGCACAAAGTCACAGCAGTCACATTGCACACGTGGGTGGACTCACTGGTTTGAGCAATGCAATTACTGACACGCCATAGATTTAATTTGCTTCATGAAACAATGCTGTATTCTGCTGTGCATCTCATAACATCATGCACACTGTCCTGCTGAGCCTGTGTGCTGCCCAGAGACCTCAAACCAACACTGCCCTTTGTGAGTGTGAGAGTGTGTGTATATGTGTGTGTCCTGCCTTCTACCCAATTGTTATAAGGAGATGCTCCAAGCGTGCTGCTACAGCTTTGTTCTGCCGGCTTCTCAGCTTCGCCCTTTTCAGTGTGTCGGCCTTTTCACTTCATCTCATCCTCTTCTCCCTCCCTGATCCCCTCTCTCTCTCTCTTTCCATCAGTATGCTATATGGTAGCATTGTTTTACCACAAACATACACACACACGCACACAAACAGTATACAAATGTCTTGTGCATTGACGTCACCCAGTTTTCCATTTCTGTTGTTGCCTCTTTCAGTTAATTGTCCTTCTATTCAGATGGATGCAGTTGGAGATGCACACTCTCATGACGCACACAGGGATGTATGATAGATTTAATGTCTTCAGAGTTAAAGCTGCCATGTGCACAATTTTCAGTAGCAGTAAAACATTTAATACCCATTTCCTTAGAGCTTGGCATGTGAATTCCACATTTTAGAAGTAAAATGCGCTAAAATACAGTATGCCACATCCTCACAACACAAATAAAAATTCACTAATCGCAGTGGAAAAGCTGGAGGAGCAGCCTCTAACTATCTGTTTGCCATTTTCTTACGCTCTTTCTCTGTGTTGCAGCTGTGGCAGGTCAGTAAATTGAGTGCAACTGCACAGAGCATGCAGGTTCCCCACACACCCACCACACTCTGGCAGTTGCCTCCCCATCATCCTTTTCACCTGTCACTCAGTGCCTCTCTCAATTAAATGGACCACTAAGCACTACTGTTCGTACTGAAAAGAGAGATTGCCTTCGTAATACTGTGAATCCACAACACAGTTCAGAGATGCTCCACGGTGAGCAGTTTGCTGTGTTTTGAGTAAACAGGGAATTAACAGTCTTGTATGTTTTTGTTTACCTACATACAGCTCTGGAAAAACATTTAGAGACCACTGCAATATCCTGTGAAATCAGCCTGTCTGCATGTATAACAGTCATTCCATTCCTGTGTCTGTTGAATTCCAACACAAACACACCTTATTCTATTAATAAACACCTGATCCATGTCTTATTAAGAAGAAGTAAAAACTGCTACTGTGGCTGTCACTGTCTCTTTGCAATAGGACTAGCTGAGTGGCAAAAACACTGCTATTAGTGGCACAAAAGTAATTGGAATCCAAGAATAACTATTGAAAACTACTGGACTTCTGCTCTGACAATGTTCCCGAACTCTGAGAACTGGTTCTTCTATCAGGTCAATGCTCCTGGACTCAGCTGGCTCCATAAAAGTGTGGATGACGGACCACCGGAGTTGTTTCACCAAATACTGATGTCAGAACTTTTCCCAAGTTACAACATTAGTATTGTGTTGTTTAAAATTGAATACGAACTGGTTTTCATTGCATTATTTGAGGTCTGAAAACATCTGCATCTTTTTCTTATTTTGACCATGTGTCGTGTTCTGCAAATACAATTTCAAATTCAAAATAACAATATTTTTATTTGGAATTTGGTAGAAATGTTGTCTGTAGTTTAGAGAATAAAACACAAATGTTCAATTTACTCAAACGCATACCTGTAAATGATAAAAATCAGAGAAAGTGCTCATTTTGCAGTAGTCTTATTTTTTTTCCAGAGCTGTATGTAGTTGCATAAGAACTGTAAACATATCTTAGTAACACTCATGGGAAAAATCCAACCCTGTGTAGACGTGAAATAAAAATCAATATAAAAATCTGATTTATCCAGATAACTTGTGTGAAATCACCCAAACATACGTATTATATTCCTGATGATGAAAATGATTTTTTCTTGATATCACTGCTGCTGACTTCCACTCACATGAACTTACATACATGCATTTATCCAAGACTGAGAGGAGGTGGGATATTCAAGCAAGCCAAGCCACAAGGGAATAACAGTGGGCAAAATACCAATGCTCTTTTCAAAGTGTGAGTGGAAGCTGGCCTCTAATCGAAGACGTTCTCTCGCCCCCTCAGCCTCTGATGTAACAGGTCACTTTCACACACCTACTCTTTAACACCCCTGTTCATCCTTCATTGAACTTGGTCACACGGTACTGGTACTACTACTACTACTACTACTACTAGTCTGAGCCATTCATATAAGAGTGTTTGGCAACAGTAAAACATTAGAGCGGCCTCTATTGGGTGGCGAATAGGTTAAAGAAGAATCTATATTCAGAAAAAGGCAAGGCAGTAAATGAAAATGACACTTATTATAGACTAGTTATATAAAATATGCATAAACTGCACTACATAAGAGGTTCTAGTTTTGTTTGATAATTTATCATATGCAGGTGCAAAATCCCTAATTCTGGGTCATATATACCCATCACTGACATTGTGACAGGTTGACACATTTAATGTCACATTTGGATAAGTTGCACTGTTGCTTGTAAAACTGTTCAAGAATAACCTGTTCATGGCAATTAAAATATCATGATTACCCTGTTCATGGCAAATAAAATCAAGATTGATGTGATTATGGACTGGAATCATAATGTTAATATTGAATAACAACACAAACCTCAAGGCAATTATCTACGGTATATATCAGTGTGTTAACCTGTGGTTGTTTTTATGCTGTTGTGTATTTGTGCATGCTGTACTGCATTTGTCCTGCAGTCACTGTCAAAGTGTTCTAGGCATAGCAGCATGATTGTAAGGCTATTTTATTCCAAAATTACTATTACCCAAAATATTGGTCCTATCAACTTGCCGTTTTTGCTACTGTCTTCCTTGACCACAAATACATAGGTATGCCAAACTGCAGCAGTCAACTCTTTCTTGATTCTGTGTGATTCCTGAGACACACTGACACACATGTATGCACAAATGCACACACAGAGGCCACTTTGCTTTCATAATATAGATAAAGACTGAATATCACTATTGTATCCAAATATTTATTCTGTTTTTGTCCGTTTTTCTCCCACTGTTTCTCGGTTTATTTTTTCCACATTTGCATTACAGTCTCCTCAAAACTGACTCTGTCTAACCTGCTTTTTATGTAAAACCCATGTAAATGTTGTGCTAGTTCACTGTGAGGCAACACTTTCTCCTGCTGAACCACGAACCTGAATCGTCTTCTCTTTGTACAGTATCTCTCTCGCTCTGTCCATCTCTCGCTCTATTGTTTTCTTCCCCCTTATTGTCTTTGTGTTTCCCAGGTTATTCCTATTAGACATTATTCAGCATGGGGCTGACAAAAACCTGCCTGCTGCATGCTGATACGGCCGCAGAGCACGGCTCCAGCCTCTCCTCTCTGATGTTACGCCAAACACACACATACACACTCAATACACAATAAATTCCCTTTATATGTTTAGAAGAGTCTGATGTGTGTGTATACATGCTGAAACTGACAGAAAGATGTGAATCTTTTGAATGACTGAATAATTCTTTTTGCTTGGCCAGAGAACAAAGAAGTGAAGCAGCTTCAGTGGACAATGGAGCAAACACTGAGGTTTTGATTTGCCAAAAGGGGACAGCGGTGCATTCAGAGACAGACGAAGGACTGCAGACAGTGATGGATGCACACAGACGGTGGGCGACAGTGAAAAATGAGAGGATGGGAATTGCTCTTGAGGTGACACATACTGATGATGTCGACCACAGAGTGAGGCATGAACAAAAGTAGGGATATGGAGAGGTGTAAAAGATTAACCTGTGCACAGAGGTCAGTAAAAGTGAGTTTCATACTGTGTAACCTGTCCACATGTATGAGTACTTTAATTGGGTTTCCGTCCTTCATTTGTCGGACATTTTGGTGTATGTATGAATCTAAGTGTTTAAGAAGAAAGGAGGACCAAGGCAGGGTGTGTAGAAGGAGTGTTCAGACTGATGAAAAAGATAAAACAATGACAGAAATATTGATATTATAGGGGGTGTTGTTTGACAAGAAAGAAACTACAGAATCAAAAAGGGAAAATGAGAAATTACAAAGACTTTGAGCTGGGTTTTGAAGACTGCAGTGCTGTATCGTTACATCCAGTTTGATCAAGCTGTTTAGAGAAGCTTAAAAGGATTTTAAACTTGGCTTGATTTACACAGACAAATGTGAGAGAAGTAAAGCAATGAGCTTCATTATCATATCAGATGAAAAATGTCACAACATTTGCCAGATGTACACTGACGAGTTTGCAGACACTTGCAGTATTCAGCAGAGGTGTTTGCCGGTTGTGAGACAGTAATTGACTCATTGTGAAGATTGAAAGGGAAAGCTTTGGTGTTTGCATTGCTTTTTTGTAATTTAATTCAACCCAACTTCTATTCTTGTTGATCATTTACATGAAGCCAGTGTGCTGAACCTGGATGCAGTAGAACTTCAGTTTAAACCATAAAGACCCAAATATACACCAGTGACCAAAATCATCTACTGATCTAAAATGTCTAACAACTTCAGAGCTACTAATCCTATCAATCCATGTAAATAATTGGAGTAAAATGCAGTTTGTCATCTTTTCATGGTCATCAGATATGACCCATTTGGGCGTTTTGAGTCTCCATAGTTACCGTAGGAACACCATCATCTTCTACAACATTGATTCACCAGTAAAACCCATGGAGTTGGATCAATGACAGTGGATGGAGACACTGGATTTATGTTCAGTTAATGATATATTTTTAGTGGCGGGCCGTTATCGGCGTTAACGTGCTGCAATAATGTGAGACTCTTATCGAGCGATATAAAAAATACCGCCGTTAATCTATTATCAAAATTGGGTTTGGAACTGAGTCCTATGGCCTACTAACCAAACTGATGACTTTCATTATCATATTTTAGCGCGGATGCATACATAGAGTTGCATTGTAGGGGGCGAGAACGAGTTTTCCAACCTCTATGCACCTGTGAATTACCCGAACTACCACACCAAGCCTGACTTTCTAACATGGATGCTACCACGAAGCCCCCAGGTACGATGGCAGAGAAGTGCAAAGCACTGCGGCAAAAGCCGAAACACAACAGCATAAGAGGAAACACAACGGCAAAAGCTGAAACACAACGGCAGAAGACGAAACACAACGGCAAAAGACAAAACACAAAACAGGAAACCCACTCTTCAAGCCTTCTACAGTAACTATTTGTAGGCTTAAGTTACAATTCAAAATTCATGTTTAGCTGAATAAACAGGTCGTCATGCCCCCTTATGTAGGCTTACAGTTCAAATTTTCATGTTCAATTGAATAAACAGTTTAACACAAGTACATCTTATTAAATATGTTGTTTTTTCATCTCCAAGTATCAAAGTAGAACAGCTTTCTCAAGCAGTCAGTGATACATTTTGGAAACTGATGCATTTTGGCATTTTGGCTCCTGTTCTAATGCATCCCCTGGTTTAAGAAACCCGTTCTCAAAGACTTACTTTTACTCATTACTTCGATATTTCGCGTATTCTGAACGAGCCATTTTAATCTAGATTAATCTAGATTAATTTCAAGATTTCAGTGAGATTAATTTAGATTTAAAAAAAATTATCTATGCCCACCACTATATATTTTACAGAAAAAAAACACTTTTTCTCAAGTGTTCTCTATTTTTGGTGTGATAACCCTAAAATATAATCTCAGCATGATGATTAAAGTGCATGATCAGTAAAATAAACAATGGAAAATACTTGATTCTCACTGAAAAAAAAAGCAAATAGAGAGAATAATGTATTTGGGAACTAACACAAAAATACTGGCTCTTTATGGGTTAAATGAGGGAGGCAGAGAGGGTCGGAGAAGTGGCTTGAGAAAGAAAGGTCACCAGTTCAATTCCCCAGACTACCTCTCTGCACAACCTCTTCATTAGATGGCTGATCTACCCTTGAGCAAGGCGCTTAACCTCCCATTTGCTCCCCTTGTACCTGACATGGCCGCCCACCGCTCCTCGTTGGACATGTCATTGTGTTCCTACATGTTCACCTGGTGACGGGTTAAAGGCAAAGGGTCAGTTTCAGTCTATACTGCATGCCCACATATACAATATACTGACAAAGACTCCTATTCCTTTTGTGTCCTATTCGTAAAAGCACGAAGTGAAGGATGGCATTTTTGCACGAGCAGAAAAAAAAAAGACATACAGACTATACAATAATGGTACTGACACAGGAAGGTGAAATGATGCACACCACTGCATTTAAACAACTTCAAAACCAAAAATAAATGACACATGAAACAAAGGGAAAAAGGGCAAACATGAGGCTGACTTTAGCACCACCTCCAACCTGGAGCCCAGGCAATTATTCACAGAGCGTATACGCAGGCTGCTGTATTTGGATCCTGTAGCAGCTGTTATGTACCCATCCACTTCACATAAATAGAGACATCTCATCTAGCGCAACCTGACCGACAAATATCCTTACTTTTCTGCAGACGCGGAACTTAAAGGCAGTGTATAGTTCACCTAAAATGTTTTTGCTGATTGGTTTCTCTTTGGCAGCTTGACCTACAGCACCAATATACTTAAAACCCTGTATGTGCCATAAACATACTTCTCTGCACAACCTCTCCATTAAATGAAAGAAATATGCAAATAAATAAGAGTAGCAATTAGGATAGTGGAGTATCTCAGTTTGATCACATTGATCAGGGCAGAGATGAAGTACTTCTTATTTAATGTGTCCAAGCTCAATGAAGTACTCATTAGCAGAAGACAGATAACAAGGGCTTCTTAACCATCAGAAGTACATCCCCTCCTAATATGACTCATAAACAACATAGTGTAAGAATATGACGTCTGTCAGGCGGGCGATCAATCATTCATTCATTTTAACCCACTGAGGAGGACTAAAAGGCACACTGCTGAAATAGTGTGCCGGGCTGTCAACCTGTCAACGTCGCTGCTCAAATATACTGTAGTGCACTCTGACTGCTGTGTGAATGATGAGGAACACAATCACAAAGTGGAATTTGGCAGCCGAATGAGGGTAACCCTGCATGACCTCATTTTGCCATCTCTTTAGCACTGAGCGAGAGCTTTGCCGGACTGAGAAAGAACCACTACTGTAATTGAGCCGACTGGAGGTCACATTTAAAAAGTGCTTGTTACTTATCCGGTGCTTTAAAAATAGGATTTCGGATCATAAATAAAGAAACATCATCCAAATGAAATTACAGGTTTTTTTTTATGCATGTCCCTGAGACGATTTGTCTTTTTGCCATTCTGCATTGAAACATTGAATGTGCAATATCCCTTGAATAATCGTTTGGACTCAGGGATGATGTGAGTTTAACAAATCAAGGTTGCTTTGACCTCACAAAACACTTACAGACTCAAGAACCTGATTAGGACTATCTGTGGAATCATAAAGCTCTGTAAAAACCCTTTTGTGTCCATTATTCAACATCATACTCCTGTTTATAAATGCAAACAGCAGGTTCCTCATTATCATCATATTGTTATGCTTAATATAATACTCTGCGAATCCTGTTTCTTTTTTCTTTTAGGATAATATTTTGAAATATTCATATGCATCTATTTTTACATAATGAAAAACTTCCAAGTAATAATATTACAATAGCCATAGAGTATTACAGCTGCTATTTATCAGGTCTCCACAGATAATAAGGCTTATTGTAGGATGTGAGTGACTGCATGAACAGATTGTGATGCAAGGACAGTGGACACATCTGATTGAAGTTGCGCTTGTTGTATTTATTAATTTTACATTCCACTAGGTTTTTTTGTTGTCTTTGAACACAGGGGAACGCCAGAAACTTTGAAGGCAGCGTTGTGTGTCTGAGTGACTCACTGAGTTTAATGAGGGTGTCTGTCAAAACAAAAGACTTTTCTTTTGATGTCTGGTGGTCCTGTCATCTGACAACTATATCAAAGCTGCAGCCGTTTGTGGTGGCTTGAGGTTTGCCTTTCTTATTTGTGATTATCTATGATTCATCTTTGTATGAAACCTATCAGGTTCTATTTGCTTTCAACTGCATGTGAGAAGTAAAAATTGCCCTTCATCTTTTACCGGAAACAAAACAAGTGTCCTCTTATATAATCCACACTAACAAAGCAGGTTTGCTTGTGATTGGTCACCTCAGTGCCCCCGACCTGCCCGCCCATGTCCCGACTGTCCCACCATCTGCTTCAATTGTCCTAATGAAGCACATCCTTCTTTGAAGTCCTCTGAGATGCCACCTCTCCACTGGCTTAATCATCCTCCGTAAGCTTCAGCCCCTCTTTGGTCCAGGCCACATCTCAATCCACATCGGTAATTTCATCAGCACCCAGTAGTTAATGAACTAGAGGGTGGAGGGCAGCAGGAGGAGAGGAAGAGGAGAAACCAGGGAAAACTATAAGACTAGGCCCTTTGTGCTAATAAAGAGACTCTTTCCCTAATGAAAGTGGCTCTTTTGTTCTGTATGTGGCACACTCCGAGGACGGGACTCAGCGGTCGGGGCGATCTGACCACTTTAACATTCAGCTCTGTGATAAACGGTCAAGGAGTAAATTATTTCTCCCTTTTGGGAGGTCTTTTTTCTCACATGCCAGCACTGTATTAAGCTTTCATTCTAACTGATTGGCTCTTTTGTGCTTTGAGGTCCATGCACTGTACTTGCAATCTCTCATTTTAAATATGTATATTTTTTCACGGAGGCAGTACTTTTTTCCCCTTACCTTTAAAAAGTCACATCAATTTAATACCAGAACAAAGGATGCAAACATCGCAACTACAAAGACTTATGTTCATACGGTGATTTTTGTTCTGAACAGAAAGGTGCATATAGTACTATTAAATGAACAGATGTAACTGATAAGTTACCCAGAAACAGTCATTAACAGAGATGTATCTCCATTTCAAAGTTACTCAACTGGCCTTGAAAAATTTTACTTACAGCACTAGTTTCAATGTTATAATCGAACATATTAATCATTTATATAACCCCATCCACCACACAGTCCGCCCCACCTCATACAAGACTGTAGCTCTAAATATAGTCCCTCCTGTTCTTTCTGTCTCCTACACACATATTGTGCGAACAATTCTCACAAACATACACACAAGGTAACATTCTTTCCGATTTTCCTCGTAGCAAGGATTGATCTCTGGATTGATACAACAATTTACTTTTGTATGGACAGATGCCAGAGGGAAGCCAGTCAGGCTTCAGTTAGACACTCAGCTGAACCCTGTTTGTGCGTGAGTGTGTTTCTGATCATCTGAAGGGCTCAGAACTTTATGCCAGGTTGTGATGCTCCTTTTTAAACAAACTTGATTTATATGGTTATTCTTGTAAAGTAAGCCTCAGCGACGATGGTGGTGCATTTCCATTTAGAGGAGTTTTATTGAGGCTGGAGAAATGATAAAGCGTATGATTTATGAGTGGGAGCGACATGCCAGGCTAAATCTAATCCCGCGGAGGGAGAGGGAAACCACTGGTTCCATTCTGAAGGAGGAAAGAGGGCAGTTTGGCAAATTGAAGATAGTGCAAGGAGATGAGAACAGTACGTGATGCAAGGAGATACACCTTCTGTGGGCTGAATATTAACATAACTACGTAATACAAAACAAACTAAAATGAACAGAGGTAGGGACTAAATTTGGACCATTTTTACTAAATTGAACATATATGTAATAGTGATGTGTGGTTTAACCAAAAAAGACCCAGCATTACTTTTATGTCAGTTCCCAAATGAAATTTTCTCCATATCTAACCTTTGTTAAGGGATTTATCACCATTTATGTATAATATTATCCTCTGTATTTTGTATTTTCTCAGTATGAATCAGGCATTTTTCTGGATTTTATTTATTGATCATGAAGATGTTCATAAAAGCTCAGAATATACTGGAGAAGCCACTCTTCTCCATAGCTATGTTTTGTGTCCTAAATTAATTTAATAATAGACTAACATATTTAAAACTTTGACAGATATGCTTCATATAGAGTTGAAACCTGATCCACTTTTGCTTGTACTCAAATCACTTTTCGCAACTTAACAAACACCACAGTCAACTGTTATCTTATGCACTTATCGTAGCAAAAAAGCTTGTTTTGTTGTTCTGGAAAAAATTGGAAGTTACTTCAGTTAAATTATGGCTGGAAGAAATGGTTAAAGTCTCTCCCCTGGAGAAAATACAGATCTCATTATTAAATAAATTACACCAGTGTAATCAGATTTGACATCTCCTTTAACAATATATTAATAACTCAACCTGAATACGATTAGAATTTATGTGGCCTCCCTTGGTGTGATACGTACTAAGTCCTGGGATGATACACTTGCTTTCTTCTGTTGTACTTTTGGTTCATTCACTCTGTTTATTTTTCAAACTGTGGACAAATTGTAATAATGGATATTTTTATGACAAACTT
This sequence comes from Ostorhinchus cyanosoma, assembly GCA_029814465.1. NCBI lineage: Eukaryota > Metazoa > Chordata > Actinopteri > Kurtiformes > Apogonidae > Ostorhinchus > Ostorhinchus cyanosoma. The sequence continues at coordinate 14,268,896 of JAPTYQ010000016.1, read as the reverse complement.
TTTAATAAAAAGATTGATAGTAAAACAGCTCAGAATAAAGCTGAGGGTTATTATATCAAAAAACACACAAGTGACTTTTTCAGTCAAATCTATCATTATCTGAACATAAACAAAGCATTTCCATCCACTGTCATTGATTAAACTCCATGGGTTTTACTGGTGAATCAATGTTGTAGAAGATGACGGGTGTTTCCATGTTCACTACGGAGCCTCTGAACGTCCAAATGGGTCATATCTGATGACTATGAAAAGATGACAAACTGTATTTTACACCAATTATTTACTTGGATTGATAGGATTAGTGGATCAATGGGTATTAACCAGTTTAGATGATTTTGGTCAGTGGTGGATGTTTGGGTCTTTATGGGTTAAGAAAAGGCTAAAACGATGCACATCACAAAAAACTTTTTCAGAAGTCCCCCAACACCCCCCAGTGAAGCATCTGCCAGTGTCTTCTGGCGACTCTGCACTCATTAGCAGGCAGACCAGTACAGGGCTTCCTCCATCTGGTAGCCTGAAGCACACACGCTGTTCTGTACTCAGCACAACACAACACTCATACTAAATACCGACGGACTGGAGGACAGAAGAGCGTGGGACTCAGGGTGAACACTTGGCACTGAAGACAATCCCCTCGCTGGATGTAGACTGGTACCCTCTGGAGGGCGGCCGGGGGGCTGACCAGAGGACAGGCTGCAGGCCAGGAGGGACCATCTGGAGGGTGGGAAGAAGACCAGGTTTCCAGGTGGGAGGGAGTCTGAATTTGAGCAGAAGACAGGTTAATGGCTTGGTGAAGTGTTTTCACAGGGGGATAACTGGAGACGTTGATAGCATTGGTGAACTCACAGGAACCGGCTGATAGATGACAGAGGAAGAGGCTGGTTATCAATAGACAGGTCGGAGGATAGTGGCATTGCGAGCAGCTGAGGGTCCAGGTCACTGGGCAGTAGGGGTCTTAGGCACTGATGGCAGGAGATGGATGGACATAGACAGGGAGCCATTTGTATCACCAGATTCTTGGAACGGGAGATGCCAAAAACCGCCTGGTGACTCCAACAGAAAATCAACTCAAATATCCAATTGCTTCTTAGACAAGTTTTCCAAAAGAGATGCTACAGGCAGAAAAAAGGATGTGCTGGTGCTTTCCTGGAGATTGAACATGGAAGAGGCTGCTGGGCTAGTGGGGGAACAGGTGCTGAATAGATACAAACCTCAAGTGAAAAGAGTGTATATGGGTAGAGGCTAAGTACTGGAACACAGAGTGCTGAATAACAGGCGTGAAAATCTTCTGGGGTAAACCCTGAATCTGCTGGGTCTGTATGTGCCAGATTCTACCATCACAGGCAGTGGAGAGACTTGGATAGAGACAGGCAGGTACAGGATTTAGTGAATTTATAAGTGGCAAAAATACTGGCAGGTAGTCAGAAAATGAGGCCAGAAAGGTGTACTACAATCTGCAGGGAGACTGTATGTCTTATCAGCACCACTAACAATATAAGTGGGAATTTTAGTCGTATGATTTCAGCATTTTCTTTATGTGGATCATGTTTTAGATAAGTTTTGTCGTTGCTGTTTTTTTAATTAGGCCCATTTGCATAAACTAGATTATGTTGCATCAGCTTAACAAAAGTACATTATAGCAATCCAGGAGTGCCTGTCAAAAATGTGAAATCTTGAGTCCCACATGTCAAAAATTGCATAAACAAAAAAAAAAGAAAAAAGCCCAACCGCAGCCTCATCACTTCACTTAAAACAGCCACGTTTGACACTGTATCAAAACATCAGTCCAAATGCAAAGTGAGCACATCCACAATTTTCCGTGGCTGCTTGCAATTTGCTGGTTTCTAAACAGGAGAACAGAAGCTACTGGATTGTTATTTTAATGTGACCCACAATATGTCAAGAGAAAACCACTAAAACATGCATTTTTAGTGTGATTGCTCCCAGCGAGAGGTGAGCTGCTAACCCTACCGGAGTAAATTACATACTTGACAGGACAAAAACGTGCTTCGTTAAGTGTTTTTCTGCTGCAAATGAGTTATTTTTAAGCTTGGGAATAATGATGTACTCCACTATAGGCGGGCACATTCTGTAGTTCTGTCACATTCTGTAGCACAGTTTTAACAGCGTGAAGATGTAAATCAGCCTTAAATAGGACATTGCTTTATAGAGGCTGATCCAAATAGATCATCTGGGGCCTGTTGTCACTCATGTTATCAGTCTATCTTGCAGGCGTAATATAAATTAACATTTCTGATGGGAGATGTGGCAGTGCAGTGAATTGGAACAGTTTGTGGATCTTTTAGGAAGACACAAACATCCCCAAAAAGTGGGATTTCTTCTGCCTAACATGTCTGGTAAGGATCATCAGTCCTTTATCTTCCCAAGTCATTTCAAACTAAAAATGGGTTTAAAGCCATTACAGTCTTTATATAACAGGCGTGACATGGTTTCACCTAAAGACGACTGTAAGACAAGGAACACAGGGCTGAACATGTGACACTGTGGACAATTCCCTATGCAATTGGAGGGGCACAATAGCAGGATTAGTGCGTTTCCATTCACAGGAGGGATTACATGGAGGGGGCGGCACAGACTATGTACGTCTGTGGTGCAGATGAGACTTTTCTCACACACTTAAAATGATTTATGGAATGAAAAAAAAAAGGCCAGAATACAGAGATGAGGCAGAAAAGAGTCAGAGGAGAAGGAAATGTCTTGGGAATGAGAAAGGAGTTGGAAATGAGGTTGGCTTGAGTGGCAGGTGGATAAAGCGTCTGCAGTGAGGAAATGAGGTCCATAAGGTGCTGAATGGATGAATGAGTTAAGTTCACTATGAATTAAATTTAAAAAATTACAGTTTCTTATAATAGACTTTTTAGAGGACACACACAGGTCTTGTACATGTTTAGACTGACTGACCACAGCTGAACGTCTGGTCTATAGCCATATTTTTTTAAGATCCTGGTTTATTAACTGGCTGGCCTTTATGACTTCTACCCAGAAAATTTGGATACTTTCCTCATTCTACACCAGCGGTTTCCAAACTTTTAAACTTACAAACCCAAAAATAACAGTACCAGAGACTGGTGACCCCCACTATCCTTGAAGTGACGGACACAAAAAAAAAAATGTGTGCAAAGAAGTCAGGCAATGATACTGTGGCATATTTTCCGAATTGCATTGTGGGTACTTGACATTTTACTCATTGCATTCTGTTTTATGTGTAGAGGTTCAAGGGGAGTTTAAGTTAATGTTTATTTCAGTTAATGTGTCTGTTTTATGATGTTTGTTGGCCTTTTTATGTTTATTTTTATTAATGTGACACCATTAGTCAAACCTGTAGGCCTAACAATGCCTTACCCATTTGTCTTAATTAAGCTGTTGTCTGCATCATATTAAAAAAAAAACATTGCTCTTTCAAAGTAAAAGCATTTCCTACTCACTTCGAAACTTACAATATCCTTCCTTCAAAGTACAGGTACAGTGGTACTGCCCTTAATCATTTGCAAGCATGTCACGGATCACATCAAGAGGTTTCTGAAAGTCATTTGGCAACCCCCTGCTGGCATTCTGCGATCCCCTGGGGGGTCACGACCCCCACTTTGGGAACCCCTGTTCGACACCATCATCGTCATTTTTGTTTCACCCTTTAGCAGAACTCAGGACTTCACTGTATCGTTGAACAATATCTTAGATTTATAGTCAAGTGTGGCAAATTTCCTCAATCATGTCATGTTACTGGGCAGCACGGTGGTGCACTGGTTTCCCTCCACAAAACAAAGGTGCTGGTGCAATTCCAACACCAAGTGGCCTTTCTGTGCGGGGTTTGCATATTCCCCTTGTGTCTGCATGGGTCCTGCAGCTCCGCCCCACTGTTCAAAGATCTGCACCTTAATAGGATTTACCGCACCTTCGCCCATAGGATGCCAGTATAGGCTTCAGCACGGATGGATGGATGGATGGATGGATGGATGGATGGATGGATGGATGGATGGATGGATGGATGGATGGATGGATGG
>JAPTYQ010000016.1:14227684-14243896 GCA_029814465.1 Ostorhinchus cyanosoma | reverse complement strand
AAATAGGGTTGAAGATGGACCTGTGGAGTTGAATTAAGGAAGAATTCAGACCCAAGCAGAGCATTTACAGTTTATGTTTTAAAATGCATAATTAAAAAAAAAATAAAAAATCACTCCCTTAATTAGTCACAATGTTGTATGATGTTAACACTGACCAGCAGTAAAAAACATACAATTCAAAGGTTTGGACAGACTATTAGGTATATTAGTTTTTTCATGTAATTACATAGTAAATGAAGACACAATTTACAAAAATACATAATACAAAATACAAAAATAGATGCACAAAAATAAATAAAAAAATATTGCTCCATGGAATAATGAAGTACAGACAGGTTATTAACCTTCTACTATACTATGTCATGTTCTTACTGCCTTTATCAGTTGATTACAATACCTATCCAAAGTTCACAAGCAGAAAAAACCAAACAAAAAACCAAACAAGTAGAGGTCAATAAATAGTGGAAGAAGGCTGACTTAATAATGACAACATGAAAAACCCAGTATAACCCCATCGCTATTGTTGGAAATACTGTATAAACAGTCTGGCCAAAAAAAACCCCAAAAACCCAAAAACAAACAACTACATAAATAGTTACAACCCTTCCACTGGGTAAGTACTGCAGTTACTAAATGATTCAGCTGCAACGTGTTATTTAACCAACTGATGCAGTGAGCAGCTTCTAATTTCTTTCCACACCCAGGTCAGAATACCTGTGGAAAAACTGTGGTTCTGTTTCAGTCATATTATTAGTGTGCATCAAGCCAAGAAAAGAACTAAGGAGATGCTGAAACTACTAAAACTGGATCAAACATATTATTAAAACCTTGTCTGTTAGTAATTAACCATCATTTTTGTGGAAGAAATGTGGTCAGAAAAGAATCTTGAATGATTGTGATCAAAGGTGACATAAATATTTGGTGAAATCAAATCATAAAAAAAAAAAAAAAAATCAACATTTGAACTCATAGCTATGTTGAATCATGAAAGTGAGAGTATTTCCACATGCTCAGTGCAAACCGGTCTCAAAAGATTGGGACTAAAATGTTAAGAAAACTACATATGATTGAGGATAACGGGAAAAACTGCTTCCGTTTGATAGAGAACTTGAAGATTGGATTGTGATTCAGTGTGAAGAGGTAATGTGGTCTGATGAGTCCAGATTGACCGTCTTTAGTGTGATGGTTCCATCAGGGAGAGAGCAGAGGCAGAGGAAGTGATTACCCATCATGCCCAGTGCCAATACTACAAGAATGTGGTGTCAGTGTGATGATCTGGGGTTGGTTCAGATGATCAGGTCTAGGTCAACTGAATGACCAGGTCACACTGACGTAGTGAAAGTTAACCCATAAAGACCCAAACATTCACCACTGACCAAAACCATCTACTGAGCTATACACTGTTTAATACCTGTTGATCCATTAATCCTATCAATACATGGAAATAATTGGTGTAAAATACAGTTTGTCATCTTTTCATGGTCATCAGATATGACACATTTGGACATTCAGATGCTCCATAGTTACCATGGAAACACCATCATCTTCTACAACATTGATTCAGCAGTAAAAACCCATGGAGTTGGATCAGTGACAGTGGATGGATACATTGGGTTTATGGTCAGTTAAAGAGCAACTGGACTGAAAAGGACACTTTTTCTTCAGTTTTCTCTGTTTTTTTGTATAATAACTGTTTTCAGGAGTTTTCAGGAACGCCTAAATTAAATATAGAAATTTAAATATAGGAAAATACATGATTTACAGTGAAACATGCTAAATATAGAGGATGAAATTTGAATAAATGGTGAAAAGAAATGTTAAATATAGAGAAAAATTCATTTGGGCACTGTCGCCAAAGTAGCTCTAGGTCTTTATGGGTTAAAAGTGTCCCAACAAATATCACAGTTTGGGAGTTTTTTTCATGGTGTATATGACTTACTTTAACTTTATAAGAATCTGTATAACTGTTTATGAGTCATAGTAGTAAATACTTAAATAAATAGCTATTACCTCAGAGTCAGCAATTCCCATTTAAAAGCCTGTTCTTAGCAACTGGACACGATCAGAGCCAAGATCAACTAACACCAATGGTTATAAAATGTCCTATCAGCACTGATCAATCAGCCAAACTGATGATGCTGTTTATCTCTGAAGGATCAGTGTCTCACATTTACTGAATCAAAGTGAAATATTAAACCAACAACGCTAGAAACACTAATTTCTCTTTCTTTCTTTGTTTCTGTGCCCCCACTGAGATTCCTGCTCCCTGGAGGAACCAGTCATCCATATGCATTATGAATGTGTGTTTCATTTGTGAATATGTTTTGCTTTTTCCCCCATCTCAGTACATCAGAAAAGTGTTTCAGATGCACTTTGATTCAATTATCCCCATAGCTCACAGCTCTGTGATGCCAACATGTTTAGATCACAGAATACAATACACCCAAGGGCCCAGCAGCTTTGATATGAGCAAGAGCAGCTGCACTGTACTGAAATCCTGCATTCCCCCACATCCACCAGAGCATGTGCTGTTTATCATGTAGACAGTAATGCAAAAGCTTGCGAAAATCCTCATCACTGGCAGTGCACTTGATGTCCACGATTTACAGTTAAGGTTTTTTTGTAGTCGTATGGCGCATGACATAGAATTACTAAGCAAAGACAACAGCAGATGAAAGCAGAATGGAGTGTTTCTGTTTCTGCCTGACTGCTGCAAATCCACTGGAAGCTGCACATGGTTACCTTAACTCAAGCTGACACCCTACATTACAACTGCTCCAGCTCACCACCCTCCTCTGATAAAACTACAGACCCTTTCTAGATTGCTGCAGCTCTTCCTTGGCTACTTTAACCCTGACATTATCTCTTTTTCTTTAAAACTGTGAATCAACGTTCCTTCAAATTGGCCCCTCGGTTGTTTTTCAGTCACTGCATACAGCTGGTGCACTGAAGGAGCAAAAACTCTAACGGGCTCATAAAAATACTAGATGGTATTGTACTGGGCTCGTTACAGGAAAGTGAGCGTGAGGCTTTTTATGAGATATGTGTGACCAGGTGTAAAGCTGCAAAATGTACATGACAATAGTTAGAGCCAAGAGGCATCCAAGGCACTGAAAGTACCTCTCACCAGGGGGGCTCAATCCCTTTTTATCCCTGAGGACATTTCTGCAACCCACTGAAGTTCAACACAGACATGTCTTAAAGCTACACTCACTGGAAATCTTTGGTCTCATGGTGCAAATAATGTATACACAGTTGTGTCTTTGTCAGTGATGCCAAGCAAAACCAATGCAGGGAAATATAACAGACTTTCAACACAGAGGACAGAGGTGTTGATTCATAAATTTCTATTCTGTCATGGAATTTGGGTGTTATTGAAGTGTATTAGATTCACTGTTGCCTCGTTTTCTACTCATGAACCAGTGAACATTACCTGCGACCTATCCCTGCTCTTTGTAAGCATAGTATGGTACTAGTGCTGTAGATAAACTGGACGCTGCAGCAGTGCATTTGTAAAATACTGTTTTGGTGGAACATGCATGAGTGGTGGTACTAAAATGACTGAATCCCAACAAAACAAATCAGTACATGAAAATGTGTAGGTCTTTAGTAAAACGTATCATTTTCAGGGTGCAGTTGAAACTCTTTATGTGGTTGGATTTTCAAAGCAATAACACACAAATAGAAGAAGGAGGGAGAATAATAATACCATATTCACCAGTATTCTAGCAGAGAACTTCCAAAAAGCTGGACTATTATACCTCTATACCTCCAGATAGTGCAGGTATATGTCAGAAAAATAACCTCCGATCTGATTTATCTTAACACATCACCTCGTCACACAACATCAAGAAATCAAGGAAAGATGGAAAGAATTCAGGATGTGAAAAAAAAGACAGAGCAGTTCCACGAAGGTCTGACTGAGCCTCCACAAGTAGATAATACACTCAATTGTCACCATTCTGAGGATGAATAAAATGGACCAAATGTGCTTCCGTGTTGTTTAATTCATGTTTTAAACTTGACAACCTGCTAAAAAATGCAAATTCATTTCCATATTTGCAATCGAAATAAATAAAAGATAATACGCTGCCCATCACTCAGCCTCGGTCTATTGATATTTGTTGGTATGAATTCCAAATCTGTATGATTGTATGAAAATATGCAAGATAAGTATAAAGCTATTGGGTCTACAAATCTACTGTTATGTGCAGTTATTTTAAGTAAAGTTAAAAACATCATCTGCCTAAATTTTTATACTATTTTAACCCAAACTTATACTGAGTCAGATTTGATTGTTCTTGTCTTCCGGTTAAAGATCCAGTTTACACTTTTCTGTTACAGTTTTATTACAACATCTGTGTGTGCTTAATAAAATGAATGATGCATAACTAATGCAAATTAAACATAGGTTCTACTACAAGATTATGTTCACATTTTACACCAACTGTCATGTCCTTATCCACCTGTTGTTACATACAAACCCACTATTCATTATCTATTAAAGTACCTATCGTTTAATACAAAACACATCAACATATTAGACAGTTGTCTCAGGGAATTGTAAAGATAATCCAGTTTATCCATATCGCTAATGTAGATACTAAAGGAAACACTGAAACTCTTTTCCTTTGCATTTAGAGAACTGGACCAGCTGTGATCAGACAAAGTGATGCGTATTTTCACAAAGTAAAAGACAGTCCTAATCAAAAAGAACTAACTAAAACAGCATCTAGGGTTCAGCATTACTTAGCTTTAAGAATAGAATAGAATAGAATAGAATAGAATAGAATAGAATAGAATAGAATAGAATAGAATAGAATAGAATAGAATCTTAATTTATTGTATGACGCGGACAAAGACAATGACAGTGAAATGGGAGCTGTGACCCCGATTGTGCAAAAAAAACAAAAAAAACCAGTAGTAAATAAAATAAAAAATGAATAAATAAAAACTGGTATCTTCAATATAAATAAGAATAACAATAGAAAAAACTGACAGTTTTTTGTCATAGTTTAGAAATGCATCGATCATCACCTCTAAAATTATTGAATAATTGAATAAATCACTGTAACTAAGCATTAATCACATAATCTGTAGCTGTTTTTCTTTTTTCCCATTTCACAATAAGAAAAAGACAAACAAATAATACAATTAATTCGTGGGTTATTTTAAACATGTGCTTTTTCTTATACTTCAAGTTATTATATTTTATTTAGTTTTATTCAATATGGTCTATGTAACTCCAACTGCACAGAAAAATACTGTATATATTATAGAATGTTTTTTTTTTTTTTATTATTCAATCACCTTTACGGATAATACATATTTTGTACCCAAGCCTTCAATCTACACATCAAATAATCCAAGCGTAAAAACAAAAACGTGTGCCTTTGACTTGGTGTAACTACTAAAACCTTTATCTTTTATGTATTTTCCTTTAATATATGTGCACATAACATTTACTACATGCACTCTGTGACATTTCACTTACTCTCATGGGTATACCGCACATCCCCTGCACCCTTGCACACTTTACAGGTAAACAGCCTCCAGGGATATATCACAGCACTCTTGCACAGCTGAGTGTTCAGATATGAAAAAAAAAAAAAAAACCCACAGAGGAATACCACTGCACTCCATTCTGCTCTTACTGTTAATCATCATTTCTGTCACTTCCTTATCCAATTAACTGAATAATGCCAAGAGTTACGAACGCAACCATCAAGCCGTGTGTGAGTCAATTACTGAGGCATGAAAACCTGTGCATTACACTATGAAGAATGCATGTAACATGGCTGATGCTAAAGTGTGATTTTCTGCAGGAAAACATGCCAGGTTTAGTCTACTGTACCTGCTGCTGCTCACATGTGGGAATCTGACCTGAAAGGAGATACACAGCTCCCCCTGTTGGCCTCCAGAGTTAATGCATGACATGTTTAAATCAACTGATAGTAAAGTGTGTTTGGTGTGTTTAAGTGCACTTTATAAACCGTAGACCAGTCAATGCTTTATTAGACATATGCACATGTAAAACATACATAGATATGCGCACATACGTCTAAGGACTTTTACTTGACGTCCCAGTTATCTGTATGTCTCTAGACTCCCTCTCCAGCGTTCTCCATGTCCCCTGAGGTCATTGAAACAGCACGTAATGTTTGTTGGACCATAAACACACCGTAAAATAGATGGTCCTGAAGTGGGAAAGGTTTCTGCAAAGTCACAGTGACATTGCTGGATGAGGGCGAGGGAGCTGATGGTAGCACGAGATTGTACATAGATGAATATTCCACTGCTGAGAAATATCATTAATCAGGAGCTTACCTTCTCTGTCAGGCTGGAGTTAGGATGTCCCAGACAGACGGTGGTTGAGGTCAGGATGTGATGTCTGATATGAAGCAGGAAAAAGACTATTTGTCCTTGTTTACACCTTTTCTCTTTCAATTTGGTTACATTCAGTGAGTTATATCTTAAAAATCTAATATCTAGCCTTTTGTATGTACGGGCATGAGGTGATTTCAACATTAATTCTTGTCATGTTAATAATATTGTGTCCTTAAGCTAAAAAACAAAGTCTATGATTTGTATGTTTACAACACTCCTTGCTGTGATCATCCACCAAATCAAATTTTATTTAATTTATGAAGCGCTAAATCCTAACAGAAGTCGTCTCATGACACTTTACATATAGAACCAGATTGTCAAGTCAATTTACAGAAAGCAACAGAATCCTCCAGAAGTAAAAACACTTGTGACAGGTGACAGTATTGAGGAAAAACATCCTTTTAACTGACAAAAACCTGGAGTAGACCCCGACTCCTGGAGGATGGTGGTCTGCCTTGACCAGCTGAGGTTAAAGAGAAAGAGTGAAGGAAGGATTGGGAGAGAAGGGGAAGACATGGATGAAATGGATGAACAGCAAACTGAACATGAACTGTTAAAAAGTAGAATAGCTGGTGATTATATAAATACCAATGGCTAGAACAAACATCCATAATTATTATTACTACAGGTACAAGTATTAACAGGTCAGGATGTGATGTCTGATATGAAACAGGAAAAAGACTATTTGTTCTTATTTACATGTTTTCTCTTTCAATTTGGTTAAATTCAGCTTAAAACTCTAATATTTAGCCTTTTGTACGAGTGTGCATGAGATGATTTTGACGTTAATTCTTGTAATGCTAATAATATCGTGTCCTTAAGCTAAAGAAAGTCCATGATTTGTATGTTTACAACACTCCTAGCTGTGATCATGACATCCTTGTTAAAGCCAAGCTTTTGTAATTTAGCATGAAAGACGGTAAAAGGAAGGACAAAGTTAACACAACCGTAAGCCCCCCAAGCTCTTCCTCTGCTCCTCTTCATCTCTTTTATGCACAGGATAAACTGGCAGCAGAATTAAATTACTTTTCAGAAAAGTGAGGGGAGGGGGAGAAGAAAAGGAGAGAAAAGACTTCCTCTGCCCCAGGATATCGCTGCTGTCTCCTTTCCCAAAGTTGAGGAGCTTTAAAGCGGTAGATTTAGAGAGAAATGGGAGGCGATAATATGACAATTTATCTGCCAAATATGAGTGGGATTCCATAATCCGCTTCCGTTCTCACCAGCCGCTCTGTGAAGAATGGGACAATTTTTCTTGGGTATGTGCATATTAAGGCTGGGTGATTGTTTTTTTGTGCCAAATGATATTTGAGTAGAAGGAAAATTAAAGGTGGTGAAATTAGCTGAAGTTAAGTAAATGATCTTGGCGTCCTCCTTGAAGGACGTTGTTGAAAATGTTTTCCTGTCTGACTGTGTCTCTTCGGTCTCCCATGTACATAAAAGCGACTGAAAGTTGCAGCTTGCAATTATGTAATGCTCATACTGCGAGGTGGGACAAACAACCCAGAGGGAAGTTGTTTACGCATTTTTAACTATGTTCTTTAATGATAAATACACACGATTATAGCACCTGAAAAGCCTGCTGCAAGCTTATTAATGCAAAAACAGGAGGTTCAGCCTTTCACTACGAGGTCTTATCAGCATTTCTCTAACATATGCATAAAGAAAACAGCCTCGCAGGTTGTACACCAGTGAAGTCCACAGCTCTTCCCTGCTGGCAGCATGGTTTATAGTGCTGCTGATTTGTAATTTCCATGTGCCCGCAGGTCTCCCAGAGGATGAGGTTTTTCTGCTTGCCCTCGCTTTCTGCATTAACTCTCATAAATGATTGAGGAGGCACATGTAGGCCTTAGTCTGGGCCACTTCTCGGAGCACACTCGTGTCTTTAAATATGAAATGCCCCATTCTACTCGATAGATAGGAAATAAAGTGGGTAACATATGGAAAGAAGAGCACGTGAATCTCAAATCCTCATGGAGAGAAAAATCATCCGCTTCATAATTTTTGACATTCTATTAAAAGCAGAGTTAACAAAATCAAAAAAATGATGGAAGATGTCACAGTGTGCATCTTTGAAGCTATATTAAGATTGAACTCTGAGGTAATTTAGCTTCAGAATTATACTTAAATAATGTTTCTTTCATTGTTTACTACAAAAAAAAAAAAAAAAAAAAAAACCAGGCCGGGTGTTGAGTTCAGGGCCTCCGGGGTGACACTGAATCCCAGTAGGATTGGTAGGTGGCGGGGCTGCTGCTTCAAAGCCAGGCTTGTCAGACATCCTCAGCCACAGTGCTCTTATGTAACTGTGCTCCTGCCTCTCAACTTGACAACCAGATGTGCCTCATCAGCTGTCTTCTCTGCATTATTCATGGGAAAAGTGGAAATGAGTGACTTGAACACACTCACTCAATTTTAAATGAATATCTTAGCCTTTGGCAGAGCACAGAGGAGTGGGCTACGAGTCTGTGTGTGGTCAAATAAGGAAATGGAAAATTGGACTGCGGCTGATAAGGAAATAATAGAATGATGCATGTTAAACTGAATGTGTATTAGCATTCAGCAGAAAATGTAAAATGAAAGATCTACATCAAGCATCTATATTTGTATGGTGTGAGTGAAACTGTCAACATGAATTTAGTCTGAGCCCGGGTTTGTTGCTCCTGTGACTTGTGGTGGCCACTAGAGGGAGTATTAGAGCCTTACAATCAGCTGATGCCTTATATGGAGTTTTAAATATTGGATTTAAATGATAGATTATGATTGATTCTTCTTATATGACAGGTTGATGCATTTTCACATTTACAGCCTTTATTCAGATTTCATGCAGGTGTTATATGAAAATAATAATAATATCAGGAATACTTGACTTGCATTATCATCCAATGTAACAGATGTACTTTAATTTCCATTTTACAGCTGGATTAAAAGATCTGTGGAAGTGATGGGTTTTACAACTTAATTGACTGAATTCTCACCGGATTTCTTGCTTGATGGCCTTTAAGCTTGTAAGCAAATTAAACTTCCTCAACTTATCTTCTGAGAAAATAAGCAGATTCAGCATTTAGCAGTTCATAAAATTACTTTAACTAGAAAATAGAAAGCTGTTATTCACCAAAATAGGCGCACATTACAGGTCACAGCAATACACTGATGATAGAAACAGCAGCAATCTTTATGGGCAGACATAAAAGCTGACCAAAACCAAATTTCAGCTTTAGTAATCCTCAACTAATTATTTCTATAAAATCTGTTCCAAACAGACTCACATTGTTGAGATTTATCCTCAGTATCCTTGCACAGTGTGTTCTGTTCCCTGAGGATTTTTATTGCTGGGTGATGTCACAGCATGTGCAATACAGTACCAACTTCCTCACAGTTGGCGGTATTGATCTGAGAGGTTTGATCCACTTTCATTCTAGTAGGGGTGATATTTACCCTGTGTGAATTGTTTTTTAGGAAGTGTTGTGTACTCAAGCCTTATTTGGATGGAGTTTGTGTACTGCAAATGTAGTGGAGTGAATTGATAGCAAGTTATATGGGACTTCTTTAATGCAAAAAAGTATATTTATTATCAAAGTTGCATTAAAGCTTGAAAATCAGGTCGCTATATACTCAGAATAGACATTTAAAGATCCAGCCTGTTAGTATCAAACAAATCCAACTCTATGTTTTGGACCTATAAAGTTTTATTTTATTCCATAAAGTCTGTGTTGCGGATGTTTGAATTTTATTTTAGTTCATATATTTGGTTTCACTTCTTTTGTTACTCCCTGTTGAGGCGTATTGCAGACTTTCTCCGGCAGTTTAAATAATACATAATCTTCACCAGTTGCAGAGAAAACGATGTGATGTGTTTCCTCAGCCCTGTTTGTTTTGATCCTCTCTCCCCATGCTCCCTGTATGTGACCTTTTCCCCAGCCCCACCCAAAGCCACGTACATTTTCTTTGGGGACAAAAGGCTTGTCCTCGAATCCCGCTGACTGTGTGGCAGTGGTCCGGTCCCAGGGCCGCGCCACACTGAGTCCCCTTAGGGGCCCACGTCCTGAAGCCCGCCGCATCAAAGAGATCCCAGGTCAGGGGGCTGAGTAGAACCTAGTTTAACCCTCCTGTGGCCTTTGCATCACAATGTGCAGCTACGTTCCCACTCTTTAACCCTCACTTTCCCCGTGATATGCGTATATCAATGATACCCCCCCCTTAACATCCTCATGTACCCCTCCCACACTGCCTGACATACAGAACATACTCTAACTGGCCTGGCTCTGGGTCTAGGGTTCACTTTTGGCTGGAAATATGTGAGAAAAGGGAAAAGTAGTTCTCAAAAATTCCCCTAATAAACATAAGAATTGATGACAGTGTGCTTTTGTGATAATAACCCTGAAATAAGTATTTTTCCTTATGATACAATGTTTGGATGCATTCATGTAATATGTAACAATTAGTAATCCATCAAATATGTAATCATAAATGTAAACAATCTGCCTGAAATGTTCAAATGTTCAAACAATAGGTATTGATTTGAGAGGTTTTCCCCTTCATTTTTTAGTGGTAATGTGACATATGTTAAGGGAGATTGAACACTTTGCCCCATTAGGATAGAGTCTGTTTTCTACGTATGCAGTGGCATTGATTCATTGTATAATATGCAAAGAAGCATTTAATTAATGCATAATAGCATATGTATTATCTAAAGCCACATTAAAGCTGAAAATGATGTTGCTATAAACAGAAAACAGCCATTTCACTGCTTTACATCCAGCCTGTTTGTATAAAACAGATCCAATTGCGTGTCTTGGACCTGTAAAGTTTTTATTTGATTCCATAAAGTCTGTGGGGTAGATACTGAATTTTATTTCAGCACTGGTATTTGGTTTAAATTCTTTTATCCTTTGCTGTTGTAGTCTTGCCCCGCAGGTTAAATGCGTGCTCTTTTACTATTATTCTACATAATTAGACAGTAAGAAATGTACTTAATGTTGGTCATGTATGTTAACGTGCCCTTCTAAAGGCTCATTTTATTTCCACTTTAGACAAAATGCATAATGCAGCTGCAGCTAGTAAAATATGCGAAAGATTATGACCCATAATAATACAGTTATATTGTTACGCATTATTCATACTACATGACATTTTAGATTGGAGGATGTTGATGGCCCCAACTTTTCTAGGGAGCTTATGGTCCCACCAACCATATTACTCTATCTATAAAGATGTCGAGGCATCACAAATCCCTTTATCTCATCGCCATTTCCACTGAGATGGTGATTATCCATGGCGCGCAAGACACATTATGCAACAGAGTAATAGACTTGCCATTCAAAGTTAATGGGATTATATTTCAGTCTGTGCTGCTCTGACATGTCTATAAACAGGGTTTTGCAGAAGGAAAGTTTTTTTGCTATCTTGATATTTGGCACTGCATTTGGGAACAGTGTACTAATCTATTTAGATGAATTTTCAATTTGTCTCTCCATTCAGAAGTTGTTCAAAAAAACACAGCCAGTGTTAAGGATGGACAAAAAGGCATGTTCCTCTAACCTCCATAAATACTAAAACACAAAAAGACTTTGCTCTTACTATGCACAAACCAAAAGGACAGAAGTAAGGCCTTCTGAGAAGTTTAACATAACAAAATTCATTGTATTATCATGAGTTTACTTTTCAGTGGCTGAGCAGAAGGCAGTTATTTCAAAGGGCTGATAGACTTGGTTAACTCAAATGGTAGGAGGAGAAGTAAGGGCAAAGGGTGCCATCTTACATGAGTTTCCTCTTTCTCACATGTCCAATAAAATTGTGAAAGGACTGAAAGTGAATGGAAGGGATGGGGTCACGGAAATACACAATAGTAACTGAAGAGAGAGGAAATCTAATCAGCTTGGAGATGCTAATTTTATGGAGCACCAATTAAGGAGAGTTTTTTATGACACTTTTTTAAGAAAACAAAACAGTAGAGCTGTCCCTTCTTGGTTGGGGGCCACGGACTGAGTGGATCTAGTAAAATCTCCCCCTCCTTCTGCCTCTACAGCATTGAGTCCAGGCTCTAATGGGATGGCACCTCCTTTATGCCTGCCCTCGCCCACATTGGGGAAATGAGGCAGTGTCTGTTTGTTGTTCTGGAAGGTTGTGTGTCCCGTTTATCACTGTCACAGCACAGAAACGCACAGAAAGAGGTGCAATCGGGGGGGTTCTGCTGTCCAATCTGTCCTGCCTTGGGCTTTACGACCGCAGGCCCCACGTGGCGAGTACCCCACCCTGGAGCCATACATCTCCATCTCTGCCTTTCGGGTACCGACGGCCTTTGTATTGGCTCACTCCGGCTGCCAAGATATGTGTCTGCGCTGCTAACGGGGGCCCGGGTAGAGCTTCTAACTAGACAATGAAGGGAGATCCAAGACAGCCAATGTTTAACCAGTGAGCAGCCCACTCACACCCCAGCCTGGCCCCATAGTCTCCTGTCCCTTTTGTGGGCTCAGGGTTAATCTTTTAAAGTCCGGAGCTGGGGTTCACCCCCCTCCTGCCCAATGTCCCACAAATATACTGCCACACAGTCACTAGAGCTGTACTTTTATGGGGCCTTTTGTTTCACTGTTGTGTACTCTGCCTTAATAGCTCTTCATCACTCTCCAATCCTTAAATCTTCTTAGAAATTAACAAGTCATGAATAATAGATTACTTGAAAAACGATGCAGAGTGGAAACCTAACAGGATGCTTTGCCCCCTTTGGTTCTACTTGTGGGTTAAAATAAATAAAATCATTAATTAATGGTTGCTGCGAGTTAAAGATGTACCGCTTCATAGATTCAAGTAGAATGGCTGATGCTGCATCACAAACACCAGCAGCTGCAACAGGTGGATAGTTATCTGATACCCTGCAGTGGTCTATTCATATTCCTTTATTTATGTCTGTTTTCCATTTCTTCTACTCCTTCTCCTTCTCCGCCCTAGTTTCCCCATCTTCATGTACATGGGAGAAATGAGGTGCTGGGTATTGAGTATTTATGAGCCCTCGTAAACATGTATTGATATTTAATGCGGCACTCTGCAGGGCAGGGTCTGCTCAGCCAAACTTAGAGGCCTGTGTTTCACTAAGATAGGAAAAGTGAGACAAAGAATGATATCAATAACAAAGGAGCCATAAACCTACACTCTGGACTCATGTCCCTCTGAGGCCACACAGCCATATGACAGTGACCTGCTGGGGATCTGAGAAACAGACTTGTTGTGTTTAGCTGTGAGGAGAAACCTGCAGAATCAAGCAAAAAAAAAACACTTAATGTGGACTCGATAGTTTGGCTTCATAGTTTTTTAGTGTCACTGGGCTACATTCAATAATTACCTTTTAGCTCAGTGTAATTCAGGTAACCTGAGAGGACATACATCTACTGTTTGCCTCTGTTTTCAGGCTGTAGAAAATCTATCCCATAATATAGATTTTAGCAACTCACATACCTTCTCATACAGATATTATTGGCAGCTGTATTTACCCATCAGTGGTCAGATTCTGTAACAAGTGATCTGGATGGGATCCTGCTGCTCTATAGGGTTCATCTATCTTTATAATTAATCTTTTATTCTCTACCAAGAGAAGGGAGCTGCAGAAGGAAGTCAAATTTTGGCATTTTAACCCCTTGACGTTGGCTCCTGCAGCTTTAAGTCATATACTGGTGATGCACCTGACCAATTCTGAGCTTTGTTTTGGCACTAGTATACATTAGGATGAAAAACTCCCTCATTGGAGAATTAAATTCCAATCAAATACAGGTTCACTCCAATGTTTGTTTCAATAACTCTAATGTAAAATGCTAACCCATGCACCCTTGCATACATAAAAATAAACTGTAGAGATTAAAATAATGAGGGTAATTACATTTGTGAACTGTATGACTACATTTCTTTTCTGAAATGAGTCATTAACAGAGAAAACTAATAAATATCAGCAAAACTACCAATCAACGAAGAATGCAATTACACTGTGCACAATAACAGAGGAGGAATCGTTCATAGAAAAAGCAAATCCAATAATACTGAACTCTTGATTGACTTTTCTTCGTTCTGTGCTGTAAAAGCTGTTTGGGTCGGTTGTATTATTTAGAATGATGGCAAAAATCTGCCTTACTTCTTAAAAAAATGAAGAAAACAAAAAGGTAGTTGCATGATATTTGGGTGATGATATCTGAGTCACTATAATGAAAACATCTCTCCTCTATTCAAAGGCAACAGAACAACACAGTTCCTACGACAAAAACAGCTCACAGATGCCTTTTTGTACTTTTTTAAACAACAGGACATCTATAAACTGCAGGGTCATGGCCGCCTTTTTTTGCCCTCAAAGAGGAGACACTTGGCCAATAAAGCCACTGAGTTTGTACTTCAAATTGTAGCTTTAGACTCGCATATATTTCCTACATCTGTCACTCGTACAGGACACAGTTACAGATCAGCCTCTGCAGCAGCAGCAGCGGTCTGCATTTCATCCATGTTGGACTGGGTGATAATCTGCCACTGGCGCAGATCTTCTCATCAGTATTCACATCCAGCAAAATGTGAATTAAGGTTTAATGTGCGCCCGTAATCACCCACCTGAGCCTCTTGGGTGTTTTGTGGAGTGTGTGTATCTATAAATGTGTGTGTGAATACATGTGTATGAGTCAGAGCAGGAGATAAAAAGAGTAAAAGAGCAAGAGAGAGGAATAAGAGAAATGATGATGAAAACGACAGATGGATGGAACAGAATTTTAAGTAACATATCTCAAACTGAAGCTGAATATTGCAGCAATACAGCTCTATAAACCCCACTTCCACGATCTTTTAATGTTCAGACAAGGCGTGTGCCCATTGAGCTAAATTGTAGTTATTCATTTCGCTCCATCAAGTTAAAAACCAAAGAAGCCAATTGTGTGTCACTAACTAGTCTGATGCTTTTAAAAGACCAACAGTCAAAAAACAGACACGCTCAATTCAATGGGTCTGCAGGGGCTGTATAGAAACCAATCACACGTGGGCGCACACTCACACAGACCATTGATCAGATCGTCAATCAAGAGTCAATGAGGATAGCCTGTGGCCACCAACACTTGGGTTTATTGTGCACGATGACCCCGGGGTCAGAGGTAAGTAGATGAGGACTGGGCCCAACACAAAAGGACGGCATCATGTACTTTCCACATACAGTGGCGTTGCCGTCGGCACCCTTACGAATAGACACATGGCAGGCCTATCCACAGATGGGACGGAGACGAGGGGGGGGGGGGCCATATGTGTGTGTGTGTGTGTGCATGTGTTGCCCTGGTGAAGGAGCACAAGCGGAGGTAACAGACTGAAACAATGGCGCTGATGAAAGGCAGGAGTCGTGCTTGGGCGTTGGGGAGGGAGATTATTGGGTGAGCAGGTCCCCTGTTTTATCAGACCAGAGACAAGGAGATCGGGGAGGGGTGGGTGGGGGGGTGAGGGGCAGAAGTGTGCACATCACAGACACAAAGCTACTTCCATGCACCAGTGAGTGGCCAACTGTTTAAAAGTGTGACCAACACAATGCTGAACATACACTTTGTGTGTGTGTGTGTAAAGTGTGTGCATCTGGATAGTCTTCCAGGGATGTGGATGGGATTTTTTTTTTTTTTTGGATGGCTTGTAACTCGCTAACAAACACATTAAATCACTATTTTTCCGATTATCAACTTTCACTATGACTTTGTAAGATTGCTTGGAATTTTAAGACCCTGCTTCAGTGTCCTATTGAGTCTGAAAATAGGCAAGAAAGCATCCCTAATAAAAACCTTTATGGTACTAATTCAGTCAAAATATATTTTTTCCTCTTCTCTCTCTCTC